>WOVY01005359.1:0-122654 GCA_013436015.1 Rhipicephalus annulatus
TACTCAACTACGCACGTGCAAACACTGATAAGCTTAAAGATTGTTAGAGTCCTTTTCGATGAATTTATGTCTAACTTTTCCATTCAGTCTACTGAACAAAACTGGTGCTGATTCGTGACAATTAAAAGAAATAGAACGTCTTTGTGTGCCGATGATTACAATAACTGAAAGAGCGGATGATCCATGGTTCACCCGTGAAATTAAAAGATGGCTTAATAGAAAAAAGAGAGCGTACACTGAAGCGTCGAGAACGAACGCGTCGGAGGACTGGCAGAAATATAAACGTTTCCAAACAAACAGAAACCGCCATTTCTGAAGCGAAAAATAAGTACTACAATGACACGCTAACGACCTAACATGTTCAAAACTGACCCTAAGAAGTTCTGGAGCACTGTAAATCCAAAGAAAAGAGAGTCGGTGCCAGCACTCTGTGGAGAGGATGCAACACCTTGAGCTTAGCAGGCTGTGCTGAAAAACATAACCTTTTTTTTCTGAAGTTCACACAATCGAGAGACCGCTCGATAACAACCTAAATTTGCCACAGCAATCTCTAATAAATTTTCACTGATCACAATTACTGCACACGGTGTAGTTGTGCAATAGATCGTTTAGCTCTTAAAACCAGCCCCGGCCCTGATGATATTAGCGTTAAGCTTTTAAAACTAACCAGCCACTTCTCAGCCTCTTTGCTCGCGTTAATTTTTCAACAATCTTTAGATACCGGTTGCTTACCAGAGGACTGGAAATCTGCTTACATAATCCCAATATTCAAACCTGTGTGATAATACTCAGCCCAATAACTACAGACCATTCTCTTGGACGTCCATATGTTGCAAACTTCTCGAACATGTCCTATTCACAAATATAATGGCTTATCTTAATTTAAATAACTTGCTCCTAAACAACCAACACGGTTTTCGTCAGAATTTCTCATGTCAATAGCAACTTTTCGAATTATTACTGACCTTCATTCGGCGCTTAACTCGTCCCGTCATGTCGATGCCATATTTATTGATTTCTCAAAGGCATTTGATAGGGTCCCCTACAAATGTTTAGAACTGAAAATTCGCAATCTGAAGCTTGAAAACAATAAACACAATGGACACTGGAATTTCTTACTAACCGCTCCAAATCTGTAAAGCTAAATAGCTACATCTCAAACCCTACTAGCTTTTTATCCGGTGTTCCACAAGGCTCGGTTCTTGGTCCTCTTTTGCTCTTAATTCTTAATTTACATTAATGACACAGCATGTAACATAAGTTCGCAAATTCGGCTATTTGCAGATGACTGCGTTATTTACAAAGAAATAACTTGCCCTACCGATAATACCATTTTACAATCTGACCTCAATAGGCTGGCCGAATGGTGCGACACGTGGCAGATGGAAAAGAATATTGGGAAAACTAAGCACTTGGAATTTAGTTCTGCTCTAATCCTTTGCATAAGTCACACCATAAATTACATCCGAATTGATTCAGTACAATCCTTTAAATATCTTGGTGTATTTTTCACAGCCAATCTAAACTGGACCACTCACATTGAACATATCACTACTAAACAATAAAAAAACTTGGCATCCTCAAAAGGCGATTTTACCTTGCCAACAAAGAAACCATACTGCATGCACGTTTCCCTCATAAGACCATCGCTGGAGTATGCTTCAATTATGGCACCCTCACACTGAAAATTTAACTTACGTGGTTGAATCAGTTCAAAACAAAGCTGTGCGCTTCATAACGTCGTCATACTCACCGCATGAAGCGTAAGTTTCATACTGAAATTGCCTATTCTGCCCCTCCCTTGCCACGCGCCGTAAACTTGCAAGGCTATCTAATTTTCACTCGCTCTTCCACAGCGACTCCCAGTTTGCCGCAAGCATGTTCTTCTCCGCCATCACACATTTCAGCCCGTGTTGATCACCCTAACAAAGTTAATGCCATCTTTCCGAGAAAAAACATAGCAAAACTGGCCCTTAGCTCTGTCAATAACCAACTGGAGTTCCTTGCCAGCTGATGTAGCCACTCTAACAGCATCATCCTTTCTGAAAGCGGTAAAAGTGTTTTTAGAAGTTCGAATCGATTAATGTAGTTATGCGATGGTGTTGTTTATGTGAATAACTTGAATATTTCGTGTGTGTTATTCGCACCTACACTTGTAACCTGGAGCCAATTGTATTTTGTTAACGTACCTTTTCTTCTGCTGAGTTTATATATGTGTTTTTATTATCCTTATCACCACTGTTGTGTGTACTCCTATTTTCATTTTTTTTCATTTAAGCTTTATATAATGGTGCTTCTGAATATTTATAGTATTTTACACAGTTGAAAATCTTCCTAATCCCCCTATGTAATGCCCTCCCGGGTCCTTAGGGTATGTAAATAAATAAATAAATAAATAAATAAATAAATAAATAAATAAATAATAAAGAATAAAATCGGGCGGAGAACTCCTCTTTGGGTAACACCACGATTACCCTTATATTGATTGGTGTCTACATTGCTTGTCGTCATGTAGAGAGAGAGAGAGAAGGAGTGTAGGAAAGGTAGGGAGGTTAACTAGACTATGCGTCCAGTTTGCTACCCTACACATGGGGAGGGGGAGAGAGGAGTAAGAAAAGAGAGAGAAGGATAGGCACATGTTACATCACACATACAATGCCGAGTTTCACAGGCGGTCCCTCAATGAAGTTGCTGTCAAGTATCTCTGAAGGGCTCGTGTGGCTTTCTGTGCTGATGTGCTGCGTGACCAGGCTCCTAAGATATTTGCTTCATTAAATGGCCAGTCATCGAGTCTATTCAAGGCACACTGGAGAGTCCGGCGATCTTCATCGAATTAGGCACAGTGGCACAAGAGACGTTCAATAGTCTCTATACAGTTGTAGCTTTCACATATGGATGAATCTGCCATGCCAATGTGACGGCTAAATGACTTCGTAAACGCTACCTCAGTCCACAGTCGGAGCTGCATTGTAGCGTCACGTCGAGAGATCTTGGATGGCAGTTGCTTCTGGAGTAATAATTTAAGGTTCACAGGGCGATGATTGGAGTTAAGTGGAGAATTACAGTGCGCAAGCGTGGTATTATGCACGATACGACGAATTTCTCTAGCTGCGGCTACTCTTGACAAGGGTATTAACAGTGTGGGCGCTACATCATGGGCACATCGGGCAGCGTCGTCGGCGAGGTGGTTACCACTGATGCCACAGTGGCCCGGCAACCTTTGTAAAACAATGTCATGTCCTTGATCAGCCGTGCGATGACAAATTTTATTAATACAATACACCATCTGGTGGTAGTTTCCACGTCATAGTTTTCGCACGCATTGAAGGGCTGCCTTGCAGTCGCAGAATATGGCCCATCTACTAGAGGATTCTTGCGTAACATACTTCACAGCGGCTCGAAGAGCGGCGAGCTCGGATCCCGTAGATGTCGTGACGTGTAATGTCTTGAATTTGACGCTAATTGATCAAGATGGTATGACAAAAGCACCTGTCGAACTTCCCGAGACCACACCGTCCTTGTAAACATGTATTCGGTTAGCCTACGACACATGCTAAAGGTCAAGTGAGATCTGCTTCAGGGCTGCAGATGACAGGCTTGCCTTTTTAGATATCCCCGGCACTTCAAGGTGCACAGTGGGCCTTTTCATACACCACTCTGGAGATAGTGGTATGGTTGCGAACGAAAATCTCCACGATATGGAATTCTGGTTTGCCGCAACAACTTTGGAAAACGCTGCCTTTGGTCTTTCTAGTGGCAAGCTAGCTAGGTGGTGGTTAGGCACTCTGGATATGTGACAGATATGTGTCCGGAGTGTGTCGACAGTTATATATGTCGTTATCCGATGGTCTTTAGCAATACCAATTGTTACTAACGTATTAGCGCACTGAGGTAGCCCCAAGCATGTTTGGAGGACTTGGCCTTGAATGCTTTGCAGGACCCTGATGTTAGTTTTTCCGGCGTTGGAAAACACGGGCGTGCTATACCACAAATATCCCAAGAAGAGCGCTCTGTACAGCTGAAGCATAGATGACACTGATGTGCCACACGTTTTACCAGCGAGAAATCTCATCACGTGTGTGATAGAGCTGAGCCTCTTCTTCAAGTGCGAGATGTGAGCACTCCACGAGAAATCCTGTCGATAATGACGCCCAGGAATCGGTGACGTCTCGTATACGAAAGGTTCACGCTGTCGATGGAAACCGGATAATATATCATGGGCTTGTGGTTATTAGGGACTAAGGCGCACTTCTCGGTGGAAATTGTGAGGCCTCGAGCATGGAGGTACGTCGAAGTTATTCTCGCTGCTTTTTGGAGCCGTGCGCGTACCTGGGGTCATGTCACTGCTGAAGTCCAGATACATATATCATCAGCGTATGTAGAGAGACTGACTGATCAAGGTAGACTTTGTACAGGGCCAATCGTGAGGTTAAGCATAGGGTTGAGAACCCCGCCTTGTGGAACACCACGAGCGGTGTAATGATAAACGGTGCGGCCTACCGCAGTAAGCACGAAGAAGGATCTCCTCTGTAGGTAGCTCCGAATTCATCGAAACATTTCTCCGCCGATTCCAATGTTTGCCAAGGCATCTAGGATGGAATCGTGCGTTACGTTGTCGTATGCACCTTTCACATCTAGAAACATTGCAACCGAGACGCGCTTGAGGTATTTCTGTTGTTGCACAGAGCTTGCGAGGTCGATTACATTATCAATAGAAGAGCGGCTTCTTCGAAAACCAACCATGGCCTCTGGGTATATATTATAGCGTTCAAAGTACCACTTGAGGCGTGTCAGAACCAATCTTTTCATTATTTTCCCTACGCAGCTGGATAGCGCCTTGGGTCGATATGATGCCAGATCAAGCGGCGACTTCCCAAGTTTTGAAGATTGGTATCAAGCGGCTGGATTTCCACCTTTCTGGAACGACGCCATCGTTCCATGACTGGTTGTAGCATTTTAGTAGCTGGTCTCGGCCGCGTCTTCGAAGATGGCATAAAGAAGCGTATGCTACAACGCTGCTACAACGAAAGAACTATCGGTTAAGAAGAAAGTGAAGGAAACGGAGACTGACATGTGGAGAATGGGCATGATTAAGAAGTCCGCACTAGAGATCTATCGAACATTTAAGCAGGAAATTGCCAAGGAAAGGTTCTATGAT
The DNA here is from genome assembly GCA_013436015.1 of Rhipicephalus annulatus. NCBI lineage: Eukaryota > Metazoa > Arthropoda > Arachnida > Ixodida > Ixodidae > Rhipicephalus > Rhipicephalus annulatus. The sequence continues at coordinate 5,159 of WOVY01005359.1, forward strand.
AATAGTCGGGGTAGTTCTCTACTGTTTGAGGCCAGGACGGAAGTACTGCGAAGAGGAAGAAGAAACTGCCGAACACTTGATAAGGTTCTGTAAAGGGCTTCACCTTATAGTTCAGGATGATGGCGCAAAGTTTTTCAAACACTGGGGTTTAGGGACCGGGAGGGCAAAATAAACTTTAAGCGGGTAGACTTAACTAGAAGGAGGTTATCTGATTGGTGGCTAATGTCAAGGCACGAGTGAAAATTAAACTCTTCACTGCAAAGTACGAATCCTCAAACTCACTTTTTAAAGAAAAATAAATATAGTTTTTGGTTCATTAGGTATTACGGCTTGGTGGCGCTAGCCACCGCCCGATCTAAAGGGTACAGCCATATCCATCCATCCATCCAATACCGTCCGGCCCAGGTGACGATGAACGTCTGCAGGTGGCTAGAGCTGCATCCAGTTCCTCGAGTGAGAAAAGCATATTCAGTTCAAAAACTCGTGCTACAGGAACATCCCCGAGAACTTCGTCACTCATGGTAACCACATTGCACCCAATCCTCACGCAGAAATCTTCAGCGACGTCAACCTGCAGGCGGCCTTGACGGACAGCCAATGTGATGAACGGACGTTGTTGTGCAGTCGAACCAAGACCACGCACCGTCCTCCATATATGGGACATAGGCTTGCTAGGATCGAGTGATTCACAAAATTTCTTCCACCGTTGGTCCTTCAGCTTGTCTATTCGACATTGGATTTTCTTTTGTAGACGTCGAGCGTCTCTGAGGTCATGAATCGGATTAGTGCGCCTGTACCCCCTCTCCGCCCGCCTACGAATCGTTCGTAGTCGTTCAAGTTCTATATCAAATTCTGTACGCTTTGATGTGTATTTCAAGGCGCACTTAATTTCTTCCATCACATTTTTCATTACCTCCTCGAGGCCGCACGCGCTATCATCACATGCCTCTTCCACCTTTGTCTTGTACATTGTCCAATTAACTCTTCTGTTAGTTGATGAGGAGAACGTTGCAAAACCTGTGACCTTCAGATACGTTGGAATATGATCACTGCCGTGAGTCTCAATATCAGTGAACCATCGCATTTTGGGATGAATTATCGTGACAGCAATGCAAGATCCAAGCAACTGCTATATCTCGAACCACGCAAATACTTTGGACTGCCCTCATTCATAACGTTGTGTTCGTGGCGTGAGCCAAATTCAGCAAGTTTCCGGCCTCTGGAATCAACCTTGTGCTTCCCCAAAGCAAGTGATGAGCATTAAAATCACCAATAACAATCCAGGGTCCAGTTGTAGCAATCAAGATGTCATGTAGTCTTTCACCATAGAACTGACCAGATGGTGAGATGTATGCGCCGATAAGCGTGAAGGCTGCCTTCTGTTTTGCAACGCGGAGGCATACGTATTGATTTTCGTTATGGGGTTGCACGAAATGTGGAATGTAGGTTAAATCTGTGCGGCTATATATAATTACTTTGCTGGGCTCACCAGAAGTCGATGACGTAAAGGCTTCGTAGCCAGAAAGCTTTATCGCTTTTGACAAATTTGGTTCACGTATTACTAATATAGGAAATCTGTTGCGGAAAACGTACTGTCGAAAACATGAGATTTCTGATGTAAGTCCTCTGGCATTCTACTGTAAAACTCTCACACTACGTACTTCGTCTCGGAATGAAGGCAGTGAACGAGCCATTTTGTCGATGCAAAGTTGGCAAGCACTGGACTCAGGGCATTGAATACTTGCACTGCGCATCGTGCTGTAGGCGTGTTCGTGTTGCCTATAAGCGTGCAAATGGCATTGATCAGAGACTTCATCATCGTCAAAGTTTCACGGTCACGCTATGTCGCCTCATCTTGACAAGATTTAGGAAGTGGTGCTATTGGTGCACGTTCCAGTTTTTCTGCAGGAGTTATCCTCGGAAGTGATGGCCATGCTGCTTCCAGAGCCTCCTTTTTAGGGGCAGCATTCTCAGTGCACGTGTTCCCTCTATCCGGCGGCGGTGATGAGGTCGATTCAACAAAAGGAGGCTTTACAGAGGCTTGATACTGTGGGCAGGCTTTCTAGATGAGCGTCTGCGACGAGAACGATGTCGCCTGACGACAGCAACCGCTTCTCGGTGAGTCGAATGGTCCTTCATCATTTTCTTCAAAACCGAAATCTCCTGCCTTATTTTCAGACACTGATTTGATGTGGCGTCGTGGGGCCCTTGGTGATTCGGGCAATTATAGAAATTAGCCTTACAGTTAGCGTGGTGCAGCACAGCGAGAACATAATGTTGGATTTCCACAGACTGCACTCACATGACCAAATTTCTGACATTTTCGGCACTGGAGCGGCTTAGGGACAAATTGCCGCACAGCATGTTGGGAATGACCCACCTTAACATGTGTCGGCAGGCAATCACTTTTAAAGTCTATCTTCACACATCTCGACTTTCCTAGACGGCACACCTGCAGTACTTGGTGCCTATCAATAGCAGGCTTAATAAGAATTGGCAGATCTTAGTTCGAGATGGTCACATCGATGTCATATATGACGCCTGTAGTTGCCTGATTTCCTATTGGAATGATAGTGTGTGAACATTCATGCCGCCGAGGATGGTGACTTCGCTCAGTGAATCTAACGCTGACGCTTGAGCGACGTCCACTGCTACAACATTTTTCCGGAGATTTACTCTGATATCCCTAATACTGTTCGGCAACAGTGCCTCGAGCTCTGAAGATACAACCTGCCTGTTCAGTTGTCTCATGTTGATGGATGGTTGCGTAGGCAAGAATAGGATGGTGTACCTCGGCGGGCTTTGCGGGGCCCTCTCAGCAGATGCGTCCATGGATGCCCTGAGAGTCCTCCGCTTTGCTTTCTGGCTCATGACGGCCACGAATTCGTCGTGGGAGCTGTCGGCGCTCTCGGCAGTGTCAATGAGCGTAGCCTCGCTGTCACTGGAAAGGCGGTTTTGCTTCCTTGAGGCTGCCGGCACTGTCGCCGGTGAATCGGGAGGGAAGGCAGATGAGTCCACTTCCATCGCCGCCGAAAACGGAAATATGTTCCCAGTATAATTGCGAAAATAGGTGAAAGTCTGAAGATGAACGGCAAAATCTCAGGTACAGCAACGCTTTGTCTTCCTTCTCCCTGTATTCATGTAAATGGTGCCGTCATTAAGGTAGCTAAAAATCTAAGCATACAGTCGTCCACTGATGTCGAAATCTTCGAGTGCGTCAAGGATCGCATAATGCAGCACATTATCGTAGGTACCCTTGATGTCTAGGAAGACCGCCGCCATTAGCTGCGTCGGCTTCTTTCCTCTTCAACGCTGGTGATCAAGTCGACCACATCGTCAATGGCAGATCGGCCTCTCCTGAAGCCGTTCATGAATGAAGGAAAGAAGTTGTTGCTTTCTAGAAGCCAATATAATTTTGAAAGTACCATTCTTTCCATTACTTTCCCGACGCAGCTGGCTAAGGCGATTGGTCTGTAGGAGGAAAGTGCATAAGGACACTTCCCCGGCTTAACCAACGCAATAATACGACTGCATTTCCATTCAGCTGGGACTTCTCCTGACTCCCATGAGGTGTTTTAATGAGATAACAGGATATCGCGTGCTTCTGTACCAAGATGGTGGAGTGCAGCATACGTGATTCCGTCAGGTCCTGGTGTCGATGAGTGTCTGAAGGCAGAAATCGCAGCGTCAAGCTGATGCATTGTAAAACGCACATCAAGGCGCTCGTCAGACGATGGAGGCGCAATAGTAGTATTAGGCTGATTAGTGGCGAGATCATCAGTGGTGTCCACGATGAAGGTACAGTAGTCGCTAGCTATCTCAACTTAAGTCCGTCCTTGATGTAAAGCAACAGCTTGAAATGGGTGCCGTTGTTGGGAAGTTGCAAACTTTGTACCACCCGCCAGATCTTAAATAGAGGTTTCCTAGGGTCCAGAGATCCACAGAATTTTCTACAACGCTGCCTGTCAATCTTGTCAAGATGCAGAAGAACATGTCGTTGACTCGACGACAGGCGGAAAGGTCTGATGGCGACTTCGTTCGTCTGGGTCGGCGTTCCGCATGGCGACGGATTGCACGAAGGGCCTCGTATAAGGAGTCAGCTGCTGATTTCTGCATCGGTAGGTTAACCTGCTCGGTTCTCTCACGTAGTGAAGAAGCAACGATGTCCTCTACCTCGGATGGATCAGTCGTGTGCTCACAGCCGGACTTGACAGATGCCTTGAACAGTGTCCAGGTCGATTTGACGGATTCGGAGTGTTTGCATGTGTGCGGCGAAACCACCTGAACCGAACATTGGTTGGAAGGTGGTCACTGCCACGAGTGTCCGAATCTGTGCCCCAACATGTGGAAGACAGGAGTCTTATGGAAATGAAACAGAGTCGAGACATCCACCGTAGGACGTGCCACGAATAAATGTAGGTGATCCGTAGTTGAGCGCAATTAGTTCATAGTTGCATATACAATTCGCCAAATTCCTTTCTCGATAATTCATTGTAGTGCTACCCCAGAGAGGATGATGTGCATTAAAATCGCCAATCACAATGTGTGGCGTTTGTGCTGTTCGAAGAATGGTCGCCAGGTAGAAGCACTCTATATGTGCGCTTGGGTGTATGTATCCTCTTATTACTGAGAATGCCCGCTTTTTTAGTGTTATAGTCAGGTTCACGTAATCATTGCTGGTATGCGACGTGACATCATGACTCAAGAACCTGAAATCATGGCGTATACAAACAAAAACTTTGCTCGTATTTTGATCACTCCGAGACCAAATCTGGCTATATCCAGATATACGGAAAGTTGAAACCATCTTCGACTCACATATAACAATAACAAAAAATTTATGTTTAAACACCCATTGTCTGAAGTCGAACAGATGGTCACGTAGACCACGAGTATTCCATTGCATAACAAGTGACTGGCGCATGCGTTCTTCGAACATCAGTGCCATATTAACTTATACAAGAACCAGTAGAAGAGGCTCCAAAACCTCAAGTAGCTCGGCAGCTAACCTCAAAAAACCTGAAAACCTCGGCAGCCTAACCTCAAAAACCTCAAAACCTCAAAAAAAAACCCTCGAACCTCAAGAAAACCTCAAACCTCAAACATCAAAAAAACCTCAAAACCTCAAAACCTCGGCAGCCTAAAATTCCCGCCTTAGCGGCGGGAATGTTAGGCTACCGAGGATCTTACGCATTGAACCCACCAAATTATTTAGCATAGCTTTGACATCTGCGTTGTCCGTCTTCTTGTTTTCTTAATTAGGGGTAGGGGCACTATGTGATGATGGCGCTACGGCGGCTCTTGACGGTAGTGAAGGCCACTGAGTCTCTGACGTGGTGAGAGCCGATGACTGGTTGCCTTGTACTTGCGTAGACAGTATTGGCACTTGAGCATCTGCATTCTCTGTTTTGCCGACAAAAGTAGGCGAGGAGGTGTTGAGGATACAGTTTTGTGGGTCGAATTCGTTAAGCTATGATGATGATGATGAATCCACAGACATGGCTCGTACCCACTCAGGGGGATTGGCCAAGAATCGATGACTTAATTAAGTTTTTTTATATATCGAAACCACCCACCAGAAAAAAGAATGAAAAAAGTAAAGACACCCGAGTCAGAATGAATGGAGTGCAATATATGCTTCTCACTCGTGCAGATAAGAGAACTATGAGCATTGCTGCTTCGTCTGCGTCGGCGTCGCGAATGATGTTTACGGTGCCGTATACCCCTTGCAGCTTCTCTGCGAGTGGAGTGGTCTCGAACTATCTTTTTCACGATACTCATTTCTTGTTTCATTTTGGAACATTTCTTTGATGTTGCGTCGTGGCGCCTGAGCAGTTTGGGCATTTGGCAACAGCATTGCAGTTATCACCATCATGAAGGCCACCTCAATGCTTGCAGGTCACGGCACCCTTGCAAATTCCTCTAACGTGGCAGAATTTCATGCATTTATGGCATTGCAGATATTTTGGTACGTAAGGACGTACCGAGTGCCTCACGTACCCAACTTTTACTTATGTGGGTAACGTCTTCGACTTAAACACTACTTTAACGCATCGCGTTCGTCCAAAGTGGTGGAAACCCTTTCTTTCAAGTAGATCAGGATATTAGCTAACATGAGATATTCATCCAAGCGGGAATTCCTACTTGTACGTTCATACAACAGCAACCATTCTTAGATGTCGACATCATCCGTGCCACAGAACGTGCCGGGATCTTTTAGCTGCGGAAGGTCAACAGTTGTTGTTGAAGTCGCCTCGGTGGGAGCCGGTCCCTGGTTTGCCATGGTGGAAAAATCCAAGCGTCGGCCACTGCGGAGCTCCGTTATATCGTGTTGTACCCCGAACCTCCACCAAATGAAATAAATATATTTACAAAATATACAGGGAGAGTCAGAGGCAGCTGCAGCGAAGATGGAAGAACAGCAGCAACAACAACACTAGCACGGTCGTTTTCATCGTCTTCGTCTGTAACAATATGGAGCAGCGAAACGACCACGAGTGCATCACAAGAGGCCCAACATACTCTAATGTAGCGTTGACGCGTGCGCACGCTGAGCACAGCCATGCTACTTAAGCAAAAGGCGAGCATTCTATAGTCTGACGTCAGGTGCAACTAGCGTCCGTCGGTAACCGGCGCGAAATAAAACATGCTGCATTTCGCGCCGTTGCGTTACCCAGAGAACACTGCATCTCCCTCTTTTTGTGTCGGAAAGACGCCGGACGCGCTGAAATGCGTATGCGTCAAATCAACGCAGCGCGGCGCGCGCCTGCGAGTAAATGGCAGGACTGGCACCTGGCTTGGCAACACCGGGGTGACGCGACGAAACGAACGCCGGCGGGCATGCGTACCGCGTCATATCAAAATGTATTGGCACCTTGACTGTGCCATTTATTCAAGTTCTCACATGGCACACTTCTCATGATTACCATGTTTTGCACCAGTCATATACTTTGTCATCCATTCACGTCACGTAATACCAAATTTCGCATATGTGAAGCTAGCGAAACGGCCGCGAGTGCATCAGCATGTGGCATTTAGTCAAGTTGTTACATGACACGCATGTTGTGATTATCATGTTTGGATGTGTCATTTACCTATGTCGTCCGTTCACGTCATGTAATACCAAGTGTGGTACATGTGAAGCAAGCGAAACGGCAACGAGCGCATCATGAGCGTAGCGTGTAGTCATGTTGTTACATGACGCGCATCTCATGTTTATCATGTTCACACCAGTATCATACCTTCGTCTTCCATTCACGTCCCATGATACAAAATTCGGTATAAGTGACGCTAGCAAAACGGCCGCGAGCGCATCATGAGTGTAGAATGTAGTCATGTTGTTACATGATACGCATGTCATGATTTTCATGTTAGGGTCTGTCGTTTTTGTTCGTCATACAATCATATTATACCATATCAGTTTTGCAACATGACTTGTGAACGAAACCACCGCAAGAGCTGCAGTATTATCAAATGTAAATCATGACATTCATGACATGCATGTCACGATTTTCCTGTTATGACTAGTCAGATACGTGCTTCATGCAGTCATGTTACGCCATACCAAGTTTGGTATTGATACCATTATCGAAACGGCCAGGAGAGCTAAAAGGTGTAGGTGGATAGATAGATAGATAGATGGATAGATAGAAAGATAGATAGATACGCTCAAAGTTACCAAAGTTTGTCAAGAAATTTTCGCATTCAAAACACAGCAAAATGTGCATCACAGCGTTCTGTGGTCGGAAGAGCACAGTGAGCATATTTTACATGCAGGCAAGATGCCAAGTCTACCTGCATGTAAATATTGTCACGTGCTTTTCGAAAAGAAAGACAATGACAGTTGTGCATGTGCCATGAAGTAGAACGAAATGGATGAAAAAGAAGAACTCGTTTGCGCGTTCTATTAAAAGAACCTACAGCTGATTCTCTTGCGAAGGCATCCCTTTCGACACCAATTATTCCTATTTTCCCTCATACAGTATACATTACGGTGGCGCGATTTCGCACACTTAAAATCAGGCAAAATTTATCTGTCCCTGCACTGACGGCTTCTCCAGAGTACAAACACTTGTTATTTCCCTGGCGCAGTGAACTGACTAAATCAAGGATGATGGAAGTTGTCATCACGAAATTTCGTTGCCGCGTAACCTCCCTCAATTTTTACTTGCATAGATCGGGCATATTGAATTCCCCTATGTGCATTTACTGTAATCAAGAGGAAACGATCAGTCATTTTTTATTACATTGTCGCCGTTTCGATTTATTCAGGCAAAGCATACTAGCACCACCTCTTCAAAGACTGGGCTTGCAACTATCACAACCTGATCTTCTTTCATTTGGAGCCTCTACACTGGGTTTCAGCCACAGGGATGTTTTATTCGCCGTTCAAGAATACATCACTGCGACTAAACGATTTTCTTGCTAAATTGCTGTCTCACTATTTTTCTTTTTTTTTCTTTTTTCTGCAAACTTGATATCGGTATTTCAAATCAAAATTAAGTTACAAAAAAAAATTGCAGGAATGACGCAATACTGAAAGTTTAGGGCAAATTCACCTTATAATCGGCCAATCCCCTTCTTTGGGTACGAGCCATTTGCACAGGGAAACAACAACAACAACAACCTGCTTCTGGCGTCTCCGTTTCTGCCGCAAGACCTCTGTTTCGACGTCGTGACACTGGTGAAGCTGCTGGAGCCTACAACCTGATGCAGGACAGTCTTGCTCGGACCCGTTCATCTAGTCCAGGGACTCAGCCCCTCGTCACGACTCCAGTGCATCGATTCAGTCGGCGCCTACTAGGCCTAAGTCCAGAGTCCGCACCTGTTCCGCCTCTTCCCAGCATGGCAGCTCCTACGACATCTACGGTTATCCCGCCATCGCAGACCACTCTTCACTCGCAGGTAACGCTTGAACATCCTCGCGTTCCTAAAGTTTTCCGTGGGGAAGAGTACGAGGATGTCGAGGACTGGCTCGAACAGTTCGAACGGGTTGCTGTATCCAACCACTGGAGCGAACAGCACAAACTTGGCCGTGCATATTTCGCACTGGAAGATAGCACTCGCACGTGGTATGAGAACCGCGAGGCTACATTTCAATCTTGGGAAGACTTCCGTCGAAAGCTCCTCGCTACATTTTTGAACTCGGACCGACGGGATCGCGCACAGCAAGTGATTGAGGCACGTGTGCAAAAACCCAATGAAACAGCCGCCATGTACGCAGAGGGTATGATCCGTCTGTTTCGACGAGCTGACCCTGACATGCCCGAGTCGAAGAAGGTGCGTCACCTAATGCAGGGTGTTAAGGAACAAGGGTTTGCGGGCCTCGTACGAAATCCACCTACAACTGTAGATGAATTCATAAAAGAGGCAACAGTCATCGAGCGCGCACTGCAACAATGACGCCGACACTTTGACCGCCTGCAGAACCACACGGCAGCAAGTGCTGCAGCTCAGAACACTGCCGTATGCGAAAGTTCCCTGCGACAAATGATTAGAGAAATACTGCGTGAGGAACTTCGGGCCCTCTGCGTTCCCCCTGCCCAACCGCCAGTCGCATCTGTTGCCGAAATCGTCCGCCAGGAGTTGAGGCAAGCCATTACACCACCCGCGCCAAATCCTGAGCCACACCCAGCGAGCTACGCTGATGTGGTCCGTCGTCCTCCACCGACATTTGTGGCGACGCCCTTCCAGCCACGACCCACTGCCGTACCTTGGTGGCAACGAGATTCTACGAGACGACCACCAGTTCGCCGAACTGACTTGTGGCGCATGGCCGACCGTCGACCTATTTGCTACCGCTGCGGAGAACCTGGTCACATTGCCCGCTATTGCCGTCACGGCGATTCTGGGTTCGGGAACTTTTCTCGTCCCACTTCTTTCCGCTCCGAAGATCGTCGTGCCCACGATGCCGATCAACTATCGCCTGCTCAAGCAACCCCACCGCGTCGCTGGTGATCTCCATCACCTGCGCGTCACCGTGACTTCCCTCAGAGCTACGCGGACGGCACCAGAGGCCGTTCGCCAAGCCCGCGCCGGGGAAACTAACTGATGCGACCTCGGGGGGCAAGGTTGCCAATCGTCGACACACTGAAAAGTTCCCCCAATCATCGCAAGAAGGTATGACGACAACGACGATGAATACGACGACGAATAATAATGCTGATGAAGTTGTACGTGCCGATCTGAGCGTTCTCATTGACGGAAATCACGTTACAGCACTGGTCGACACTGGCGCCGACTTCTCCATCATGCGACAAGAGCTCGCCGACCGCCTCAGAAAGGTCAAGACTCCGTGGACAGGGCCGCACATAAGGAGTGCTGGTGGTCAGCTGATGACACCCACGGGTAAATGCACCACAAGACTTTGCATCGGAGATTCTAGCTTCGTGGCAAGTTTCGTACTGTTACCAGACTGCTGTAAAGAGTTAATTTTGGGCATGGATTTTCTTCAAGATCATGGCGCTGTTATCAACATCCCTCAACGTATGGTGACGTTTTGCGCTCATCCTTATGCCGACAACAGCAGTGAAGAACCGCGCGGCCGTTTGCGAATAGCCGACGATGTGACACTCCCACCGAGATCCTGCTGCCTTGTGTCGGTGTCCAGTGGGTGTCCTTGCTATAAAGATGTGATAGTGGAGCACATAGTCACTCTTTTGTTCACGCAAGGCATTTCCATCGCGAGGGGCGTCCTGGCGCTTACTGGTGGACAGGCAGAAGTGCTCCTCACAAACTTCAGCAACGACCGCCGTCAAATCCAAAAGGGTACCGCAATTGCCTACTACGACGATGTAGACCAAGCCGGGGATCGTTTTACCTTGCAACCAGATGACGCGGCTGTCCCCGCCTCGACAACTTTGTCGGTGGACATCTGCTCTACGCTACCGCCCTCTGATAGGAAGCGCCTGCTTGAACTTATACAACAATTCGAAGACTGCTTTTCGCGTACGTCAAAGGTACAGCAAACACCATTGACCAAGCACCGCATCATTACTGAAGACAACACGCGACCGATTCGGCAAAACCCCTACCGTGTGTCTCCGAAAGAGCGCGAGGAGATTCAGAAGCAAGTACACAAGATGCTCGCGGATGACGTCATACAACCTTCGAAAAGTCCTTGGGCGTCCCCCGTGGTTTTGGTCAAGAAAAAAGACGGCAGCTTGCGCGTCTGTATTGATTATCGCAAGTTGAACCAAGTAACGAAGAAAGACGTCTATCCACTGCCTCGCATAGACGATTCACTCGATCGGCTGCGTCATGCGCGCTCTTTCTCTTCAATGGACCTCCGAAGCGGCTACTGGCAGATAGAAGTCGACGAGAGAGATCGTGAAAAAACGGCCTTCGTGACGCCCGATGGTCTATACGAATTTAAGGTGCTTCCTTTTGGTTTGTGCTCGGCGCCAGCCACTTTTCAGCGTCTCATGGACACCGTACTATCAGGCCTGAAGTGGCAAACATGCTTGGTCTATCTGGACGATGTTATTGTATTCTCAGCAACATTCGAGGAACATCTCAGCCGTTTATTCACCGTCCTTCAAGCCATACGTTCGGCCGGCCTTACTTTAAAACCGGAAAAATGTCATTTTGGTTTTAACGAACTCAGCTTCCTAGGCCACGTCGTCAGTCACGAGGGTGTTCGACCTGACCCGGCCAAAATAGACGCCGTAGCGCAATTTCCTGCACCATGCGACAAAAAGGCCGTGAGACGCTTTTTAGGGTTGTGTGCCTATTACCGGCGATTTATTGAGGACTTTTCGTCTATTGCGGCGCCATTGACACAACTCACACGTAAGGACGTCGCCTTCTTTTGGGGTGAGCAACAGCAAATGGCGTTCAATGAACTACGACAACGCCTTCAAACACCTCCAGTCCTCGCGCACTTCGAACAGGAAGCCCCTACAGCACTTCACACTGACGCCAGCAATGTAGGTCTGGGTGCCGTTCTGGTGCAGTGGCAAGACGGCTGTGAAAGAGTAATAGCCTACGCCAGCAGAACTCTCTCTCGCACGGAGGAGAACTACTCGACTACCGAGAAGGAGTGTCTCGCCGTGGTGTGGGCAGTCATCAAATTTCGTCCATATTTGTACGGCCGCTCCTTCAAGGTTGTTAGCGACCATCACTCTTTGTGCTGGCTCACCAACCTTAAAGATCCATCTGGCCGTTTGGCGCGCTGGAGCCTAAGACTTCAAGAGTTCGACATGACCATCGTCTATAAATCTGGGAAGCGGCACACCGACGCCGACTGTCTCTCACGGTCGCCAGTGGAGACTGTCGCTCGTGATGACAAAAACATCGACGCGGCATTCTTGGGAGTCGTCAACACGGCCACTATTGCACAGGAGCAGCGCAGTGACCCCGAGCTGTTACCACTCATTGAATATTTAGAAGGACGCCGTGAGGACGTGCCGCGGTTATTTGCCAGAGGACTGCCATCTTTTTGCTTGCGAAACGATGTTCTCTATAAGAAAAACTTCTCACCAACCGGCAACCCGCACTTGCTCGTCGTGCCTGCCTCTCTTCGAAAAGAAATAATGGAAGCGTGCCATAATGCAGCAACTTCTGGTCATCTAGGCTACACCCGAACATTGTGCCGACTGCGATGCAAGTACTACTGGCCAAAGTTACCCGCTGATGTTAACCATCACGTGCGAACTTGCACCGACTGCCAAAGACGCAAAGCACCTCCTAGCAAGCCAGCCGGTCTTTTACATCCAGTCCTAGCACCAGCGAAGCCGTTCACCCAGATTGGAATGGATTTCCTGGGCCCCTTTCCAACTTCCACAACAGGTAACAGATGGATAATCGTGGCCACCGATTACCTCTCCCGTTATGCGGAGACTAAAGCTATGCAGCGCGGCACAGCAGCAGAGGCCGCTCAGTTCTTCATCGAAAACATCGTCCTTCGGCATGGCGCTCCGACAGCAGTGATCACAGACAGAGGACCTGCCTTCACCGCAGAACTTTTGGAGTCGGTTCTCAGACTCAGCGGTACAGCTCACCGGAGAACAACTGCTGACCATCCGCAGACAAACGGACTGACAGAGCGCCTCAATAGGACCCTCACAGACATGATCAGCATGTACGTTGACACGGAACATAAAAACTGGGATCAGATATTGCCATACGTGACCTTTGCCTATAATACCGCTCGACAAGAAACCACTGGAATGACGCCGTTCAGTCTGATCTATGGTCGCGAAGTCACGACAACGTTGGACGCCATGTTGCCGCATGAGTGTGACGACATTCATGTGGACGCCGAAGAGTTCACTCAGCGCGCCGAGGAAGCCAGACAGCTCGCGCGTGTGCGCATCTGTCATCAACAGCATCAAGATGCACAACGGTACGACCCCCGACACAAGTTTATTAGCTACACACCAGGCGACAAGGTCTGGGTCTGGATTCCGATACGTCGACGTGGACTGTCGGAAAAACTTCTAAGACGATACTTTGGCCCATACAGCGTCACGCGACGCTTGAACGACGTGAACTATGAAGTTGTTCCCGACACTGACTGTAGTTCTAAGCGTCGAAATCATTTACCCGAAGTCGTACACGTCGTCCGTATGAAACCGTATTTATCCAGTTGACGCGACCACTTCATACGCCTGGTAGAGCGCCTAGGTTGCGCATCAGGACGATGCCTCTTTCGGAGGGAGGCAAATGTCACGTGCTTTTCGAAAAGAAAGACAATGACAGTTGTGCATGTGCCATGAAGTACAACGAAATGGATGAAAAAGAAGAACTCGTTTGCGCGTTCTATTAAAAGAACCTACCTGCTCCTGGCGTCTCAGTTTCTGCCGCAAGACCTCTGTTTTGACGTCGTGACAATATTATGACCTTCAGACCAAGAGACGGACTGAGCATTACACACGCGCGTATAGCCAGCCTTGACGAAGCGATCTTCACGATCTGTTCCAACCCTACACAGAATATACTTCTGATCAGCCCACGATACGAGATGACCGTGAGGAGATTCGTCGAAATCAAGAATTTAAAAATCAACAAGAAGTACCAGACCAACGCGTACGTCTCGGCACAAGAACACATAGGCAAGGGGATATTCCGTAACATTCCCTTGAAGTACACACGTGATCAGCTTGTGCATGCACTAGTAAACGCGACGGACCCTTCACTAGCGTAGGCCAGGAGACTGGAGAGCACGAGCACCGTAATACTGTTGTACGAAAGCAACAGCGTCCTATGTGGGCTTACTTCAAGAGCATCATGATGAATGTTTGCCTCTATCGGAAACAAACTTTTAGGCGAAGATCCTTATAGCGGCACCCGTTCGTCTCTCGTAGTCGTAGTCGTAGTGTGTAAGCAGTCTTACGATTTGACTTCCAAGGTGGTCCCGGTGGGAGATTGCTCCTTTGCGTTGTGGAACAATAAAAAAAAAGTCGCAGCGTGCGCGTTAACTAAAAGCCGAATTCTTCTGTCTCTCATTCCCCATTAGCAGCCATTGGCATGTTCCAATAGGGAACATTAGTAGAAGTAGCAGTGTTAAAAGCCGACTTCTGCTGTCTCTCATCCCCAGTAACAGCCATTGTTTACCTTCAAGGTAGTGCCTGGTGAGATTTCTCCTGTGCGTGAATAAACAAGAAAAGAATTTTGTTCAAAACGCCGTTTATTGATGAAATGAACCAGCGAAAGACGCCAGATGTTTTTTAAAAGCAAAACGTAAAGGTGCCAGGTGTTTCTAAAGCAAAACAAAAAGAAGACGCCTGCTGCTTGACGAAAGACGCCAGGTGTTTTCTAAAGTAATTGTTTTATAATCAAAACCATACCGATACAGATTAGTAGTTGCTGATGCTCATTGCCGTCGGCGTGTGCTCGTATGGATAAGGAGGCCGAAAGGCGGGCGCGTAGGGCAGCGGCGGCGCGCGCTCGCAAACAAGACCCTGAAGTGAGAGCACGCAAGGCAGAAGCGCGCCGGGAAGCTGCGCGACGTCGCCGCCAAGATCATGCTGTACAGGAACAAGAAACCATTTAAGCAAGGCAGCGTCGGGAACATCCCGCCGTACGTGAACAAGAAGCTACAGTGGCACATCAGCGTCGGCAAGATCCTTCCGTACAGGAACGAGAGGCCAATCAGCAAGGAAGCGTCGGCAAGATCCTGCTGTACTGGAACAAAAAGCCACATCATCAAGGCAGCATCGGCAAGATGCGGCTGTACGGGAACAAGAAGCTGCAGCGGCACGTCAGCGTCGGCAAGATCGGTCCCTACGGGAACGAGAGGCCGAGGCAGCACGTCAACGTCCCGAAGCAGATCTTAAAAACGTTCGACAGTGGGAAGCGGCGAGGAAGCACTCATATCGTCAGGCTAGAAAAAAATTTTATGGTATTACTTCGAAGAGCTTCGCCCAATCTCATCATCATTCACCTCGTGGATCTGTCGTAAATTTTTTTAAAGAGTGCGGGAGGCACGGGCAAGGCCCGGTTTGTGGTGGCGGGAATCGTACTAAAGATCATGAATGCACACCCAAGTGCAAGCTCTCTGGAGAGGAGCACCCCGTGGCAGACAACACTTGTAGGGCTTAATTTAAGACGCCATATTTGGTAAAAAAAACGAAGGTGGGCTGCGAGGCGAAAAAAGAAATACATCCAACGAGAAGCTGGCTCACCAGACCAGGACACCTGGGGAAGCAGCAACACACAACCAGGCCGCGCACACACGTCAAGGTTCAGGTACAAGTCCAGGCTGGGAGCTCGGAGACTATGTCACTCACGGTCAAGGTCCAGAAGCAGAGCCAGGACCAGGCGCGGATCGAGAATTATACCTGGAGCGGAAGGACGCCGGAAGTGACGACGAAGCAGCAAGGAAAACAGATGACGGCAGACGACGTGGGCGGGTCAGACGTAGTGAACAATCGCGGTTCGGCAAGGTATGGCAATAATAGTAACACTTGGTGCAATTACAATGATATAAGAAATGCGTAGAGGAATATAGAACGGAAAACAAGCTACTCAGACAGGAGCTAGAAAAAACAAAAAAAGAAAACAGTGAATCAGGTAAAAAATGATGAACTACAGAAAATACTGAGGAAATGCCCATGAAAATGCAAGCACAGACGTTGCTTCCGTCGACCACCGTCGCCACCCCAGTGGCCGAAACTATAAAGGAGGAGTAGGAAGAGGTACAAATGGTAGCAGTGAGAGCAAAATAATTGGGAGCCAAGCGAAAAATCCCGCTGACGAAAAGTAAAGAGCAAAATGACTCTGAAAAAGAGGTCAACAGGCCCAGCCCGAACACACACACACACACACGCACACACGCACACACGCACACGCACACACGCACACACACACGCACACGCACACACACACACACACACACACACACACACACACACACACACACACACACAAACGAAGAAGACGAAGAAAAAGGCTTGAAGCGCACAGGCTCCGCTGTTTTGCTGCAAAAGATCAGCTATTCTCTCTTCCGGCTCTCTGAATTTATTCAGGGGTGGCTTTTGACACATTGGGATTCCGTTTGACACGGACTCGAGACTCTCTCAGCGGCCATTTGGCCGCAATTACAAATCGTATCTTAGACCGCCGGCTGCTCGTTCTAACAAGGCTGGCGCATACCTGCTCGAGTATGTCTGAGCCACAGCCCGTTTCTGTTCAGCCTCCGATGGCAGGCGGTCACCCTGGTCCGGGGGATTCACCTCGATCAGATAGTTCGGCGTTTCCGCCGGACGGGGATAGGGCGCTGTTTGATATAGATTTGCAGAATGCGCCAGTTGCTTTCGTTCTGGCAATCCCTGACATTCCTGACATTCAGTGGCCTGCTGAAGCGGCTGTGGTGCAAAATTCAAGGCTGCCTGCCGTAAATGGTCAAATAAGCAAGTTTCTGTTCACCGCGTGATGGCACATCAGAAAAAGATCCACGATATTTTATTCGATGCCTCATGTAAGGTAACTAATACCCATAGGTCCCTGAACATTGGTTTTCTCTGCCAAATTGTACAGGAATGTGCTGATATCCGAGCAATTGCAGAAAACCAAGGTGGCTGAATGGACGAACGTCGTCCCCAATTGGCCCTGTCGAGACATTCGGCCTCTCTCGGTGCGGCACGCTCGGCTCCTCAGGCTGCCCAAACGGCCGTGACTTATGCGGTGGAAGCCGCGCGAAACACGGTGTGTCCTACCGCGTTCCCACCCGTTTGGCCGGAAACTTGTTCTCACCCTGTAGTGCCATCACACTGGTCGGAAATTGCTGACCAACCCACTACGCACACCACCAGGCGAGAGCATGAACATATTATGTTCTTAACACCACTCATTCCGTTTACCAATCCTGCCAATGAGGTCATAAAGATTATTAAGTCAAACATTGACCCCTCTAAGGAAAACATTGGCGAACTGACTATCAGAAAGACACGTCGTTGATTAACAATATTAACAAACGACCATAACGCTATTACTAGGTTAAAGAATGCACTTGAAAAGAGCGCAATCACAAGCATGACATTATCAGTCCAATTGCCCCAAAAGCGAAAACCTCGCGTCAAACTCATCGGTGTTGACTCCGATATTCCAGCCGCCAACATCCTCTCATAGCTAAACATGCGCAATCCGAACCTACATTTAAACCCGACCACATGCCGATTGGCGGTATCGTATAAGGAGCGATTGGACAACTTCACACATGGGCTCGAAGTGGATTCTTCCACCTGTCGCGCACTGCTCGCTCAGGAACGAGCTCTTCTCGGTTGGACTGCATGTAGCATGAGTGAGGACTTTCATGTGCCATTGTGCGCATACTGTGCGACATATGGCCATACAAGAAAGTCTTGTCCTGTCGCCAACGAACCTGACAAAGTGGTGTGTACGAAGTGCACGGGTACACATATCAGCGAAGCATGTAGTCTTAGAATGAATGACCTAGGAATTGTTTGCAACGAATGCCAAAAGGTTGCAAGACCTAGTTTTCATCTAACTGGACATGAAATGTGTCCTATATTACGAGAACATGTCGCCCGCATAAGGGCCAGAACGGACTATGGATAGTCTAGGAGGCGTGTACAACAAAGAAGAACGCAGCGGCCTCTATAGCGTGCACTGTTATTTACTATTTCCTACATTAGTTTACGCATCCTTTTCGACTCATTTATATGGAACACATGGAGGTCACTGTTTCTGCCGCTATTTTCTAGTTATGGTATATTCATACACAAAATTACACCATATGACGCACACTTACAAGTAACTACACATCCCACAACATCACACAATATTTATTTCCTCAAGATATTTGCTGGCTGCGCGGCTCACACTGCAATACACGAAAAAGGCTCCTTACAGCTTTTCGCATTTTCGTTTCAGGGAAGGCGTCGCGCTTGTCATTTAAAATTGATCAGAACTATCATGACTCACAGCAATAACTTAAAATTCTTACAGGCTAATCTGGACCATACACGTGATTCCACAAAATTATTGATAGAATACATGACGCGACAACATTTCAATTTCGCCTTTGCGTGTGACCCCCATATCCGCGCAGGCACTGTTCAAGGCATACCACACACCATAACAAAGTTCCACGCACCAAACAATCCTCGCGTCATGCTTCTAGTACACAACACTAATATTGACTTATTCCCATTACACGTAACAGATTTGGTTGTTGCAGTGAAGTGTGAAAGCCTTGACCAAACATTAATACTGATAGCTGTGTATGCACCACCGCAAAGACTTATTGATCCAGTTCTGGATGAGTTGCAGTGTGTAGTTTCATAAATCACAGATTGCACTGTCATCATAGCTGCAGATTTCAATTCTAAGCATAGAATGTGGGGGCCAGCTGTAGGGGATGTTCGCGGCTCTCAAGTAGTCCAATTCGTGACGGCGAATGACTTAGTCAAATTGAAGAACCTCAACTCCCCTCCAACTTTCACAAGTCCGTATGCAGATTCATGGATAGATTTAACCATGGTTTCGCATGACCTCATTCGCGATGCTTACCATTGGAATGTTCTCCAAATTCCTACCCTCTCGGACCGCAACTACATTGAATTCTCGTTCTCGCAAGCACATACCATCCGTGCTAAACGATTAACTAATCTAGGAAGAGAAAAAAATCTTAACAAATTAAAGGACGACCACTGGTTCACAAAGATGGTCGGCTGCAACATTTGGTCACCTGAAACCTTAAACATGGTTATAGACAAGTTTTATGCCATATACTCTGCTTTAAGCCAACGTTGCTCACGACGCATAACATCGCGTCATAAATTAGTTAATGGTTGATGGACACCAGAATTGACTATTCAACGTAAGCGTGTTCGGGCTATGCGACGACGATATCAGCGAACAGCTGACCTCCTCCTTCGGGACATGTATCGCAAGTTGTACGCTGACGCATGCTTCGCCAACAAGGATAAAATCAGGAAAGCGAAATCATCGTTTCATAAAGACATTTGTGACTTCATTACGAAGAAATGTTTGTATGTTGATGCTTATTTCAAAACAGCATTTCAAAAACACCACCAAGTAACTTTTCTTCCTCCTCTAGATTTATCTAACGGCACTCGCACAACTTCTGGAATTGCCCCGCCACGGTGGTCTAGTGGCTAAGGTACTCGGCTACTGACCCGCAGGTCACGGGTTCGAATCCCGGCTGCGGTGGCTGCATTTTCGATGGAGGCGAAATTGTTGTAGGCCCGTGTGCTCAGATTTGGGTGCACGTTAAAGAACACCAGGTGGTCCAAATATCCGTAGCTCTACACTACGGCCTCTCTCATAATCATATGGTGGTTTTGGAACCCCACATATCAAACAATCAAACAACTTCTGTAATTGAGTCCGCCCGACTTCATACATTGTTAGTAGTGGACAGCTGTTCTGAGGGCAACATGCACCACATTATCACGCGTAACATTCCGGCTAGTCCTTACCCATGGTATACTTCTGACCCTTCTTTTACATTATCTGAGATAGAGTGCGCGAAAGAAACAGGGCAATTCACACTGTGCTCCTGGACACGACGGATTGACCTACTCGTTCATTAAAAAATTATTTGAATACCATCCACAATTTTTCTATATTATATTCAATACCACCTTAAGAATCGGACACTTACAACAGGCTTAGAAAAGAAGGAAA
Organism: Rhipicephalus annulatus; assembly: GCA_013436015.1. NCBI lineage: Eukaryota > Metazoa > Arthropoda > Arachnida > Ixodida > Ixodidae > Rhipicephalus > Rhipicephalus annulatus. The sequence goes on from WOVY01005359.1 coordinate 25,274, forward strand.
GTAATATTTATACCAAAGCCAGGAAGTCCGCTCAATTTGCCTAATGAATATAGACGAATAGTAATGAACTCTGTATTCAGTAAAGTATTAGAAAGACTCTTAAATGCTTGTCTGTATGATTTTCTGCACAATTATAATCTTTTTTACAATAATCAATTCGGTTTTACGCACAATAAAAGTGCTACTTTAGCACTGAACACACTGCAAAGCAAATTAGCTGCGCACAAGGCATCCAAACTCCCTGCCATACTCATATCTCTTGACTTTGTAGGAGCATTTGATAGCGTTTGACATCCTGCAGTCTTAAACTTTTTACGCAAGCACAGGTGCCCACAAAAGTTCTACCGTCTACTCAAATTCTTTTTTTCGAACCGCACTGTAAGTTCTTTTACCAACGTCGCACAAGAGACAGTTCGTACAACAATTGACAGCCTGCAAGGATCCCCTATCAGTCCGCTACTGTGGAACATAGTAATACACAGCTTACTCAATCTTCAAGTACCACCCTGCGTGCTCATACAGGCGTACGCGAACGATACCATGATTGTTAACACAGATACGTCAAGACTCCAGTTACAAGCGAAGGCTGAGCATGTCTTGGCTTTAGTATCCGGGTGGGCACGAGAACAAAAAGTTACGGTAAGTGCCGAGAAGTTTTTCTTGGTGTTCTTTATTAACGAACACATGGGTACATCAAAACGCCGCCCATCCATCCCCATGGATGGCGTTTTCCTCAAACACAAAAAGTAAATTAATGTTCTAGGCGTATTATTCGACTCTTCTTTAAATTTTCATGCCCACATTGACTACATTAAAAAAAAGCTGAAGTGTCCACGTCCTGCCTCCTCGCATTTGGTAAATCGCACTGTTCACTAAGCAGTACACTCATTAGACGACTCTACCGTCAAGTGATACGGCCCTCTCTCACATATGCATCTCCAGTATGGTGGCCTATGTTCTTAACAAAATTCATTAGGGTGCGAGTCTTATCAGTTCAGCAAACCATCTTTTTTCTTCAACAGGTGCATTTTACACCACACGTACGTCATCCCTACAGATTCTCGCTAACGCACCTCCGTTGCCATTAGAGTTGGACAGACTGTGCAGAATTTTCTTTATTCATACTCCAGAACGTAACTTAATGTGGTGTAAAAACATTCAAACCGTCTGACATACTATATCCATGCAGTCCGTAGGCTCATCACCCCAGTAAAAATTATAAATTTATTTTCACTAAACTCTCACCATCACAAGAAGCGGTTATTTTCAAAACAAAAGCCATTCACGTATACAGCGACGGCTCATACACGTCATATGCGGTGAGAGCAGCATATATTGCTTTGACAAAAGATGAAAAAGTCATAACTGTCAGGAAATTTCACAACCGCGGCGCTTCAAGCGCATACGACACGGAATTAGTTGCATTCCATGAAGCCCTCCATTTTGTTTTTACAAATAACTTTAACACGCGAGCCCACATTTACACAGACCTTCTATCACTTCTAAAGGTACTGTCAGGTCTAACTGAAAACGACGAAAGAATTTGGAACATCAAGCTGCTTCTTAACCATATACTCTTGTCAGCCCTACTGAAACGTTTCGTATGAAATCTTACGAAAAATACATGGACTTCATAACATTTCCTTATGCTACATATGGAAAAAATATGGAGTTTTATGGAAATATACGGAAGTTGTATGGCATTTACGGAATGCTTCTTATGGAGTCTATGGAAGGACAAGGAAATTGTATGGCGTATAAAGAAAGCTTTTTATGGAGTATACGGAAAGATAAGGAAAATGTATGGCATATATGGAAAGCTTTTTATGGAGTATATGGAAGGATAAGGAAGTTTTATGGCGTGAATGGAGTGAGTTTTATGGAAAATATGGAAAGATAAGGAAACCCTTGGAGCATACGGAGAGTTCATTATGGAAGATATGGAAGGATAAGGAAAGTGTATGGAGTGTACAGAAGCTTTCATAAGGAAAATGCAGAATGTAAGGTCTTACGGAAATATACAGATTTTGTAAGGTGCTTATGAAAATGTTCAATAGCGTATGAAAGGCATGTGGATTGTTGCAAAAATGTGGAAACTCTACAGTTGTTGTCAAATTTTTCAGCAGGAAATCTGAGCCCTATAAAGTTATAAATGAATGCACAGTGACATATATAGTACAAAAGAATAACGCAGGCTAGTCTGTGCTGTCAGTCACTGCTGTTCGCCCTTTTCCAGAATGAATATAACTTCTGCAGATGACCAGGTGCTAAAGTCTGCCACACGGAAAATGTGTCAATCGCAAGGAATGACAATAACTGTCATTTTACTCTCATGCTGTCACACGAAAACAAATCAAGCAAAAAAAGCATAACTTCAAGGGCTCGTTTTTTGTAGAAACAATAATAATGAGAACTAAATTTAATGTGAATGAACTTGTCAATATTAATGAAACTGTTCTCATTAAAATTGGCAAAGAGAAATGTCATTTTAAAATATCGACCATGAGCTTAGCTCTCCTGAGCACCGACAAAAGAAATGAAAATCTATGAAAATTAATTGCATGTAGCCTAAAAATAATTTTTTATTGATAGTATGTGCTCCTACAATATAAATACAGCTATACACAACTTGCCACAGCTTCACGACAGAAACGAGGTAGGGGCAGAGGGAGTGGTCAGAAAAAGAATTAAGTATGAGAGCACAACTGATATGTACGGACACATAATGGTGCATATCATTGATGCTCGGATGGTTGTGTATAGAGCTGGGTCGTTTTGAGATTTTCAAAAGCATTGTTTCAGACAACCATGTAGATTACGCTTCAATTGTAGTGCTACATTAGACACAACTTATGGGCCAGCTTTAATGAATAAGAAGATCATAGGTTCAACAAATGCTTTAAGATATATCATATCATGACTGCATGGACGCATACAAGCTATGTAAAGCGCAATAAAGTGAGAACGCATGAGCTTCTCTTGATGCTTCAGTTCTACATAGATGCTTCAACTGTGCTGCAAAGAAATTTAACCAATGTCTGTGTGTGCAACATTGTCTATTTTAAACTATCTATATGTATATATAAAATTCCTACTGCGCGTTAAGCTACATAGCACTTCATAACTCTTCCTTTTAATAAGGGCAATTTTTCAAACAATCAACATTATTTATTTTCTGTCTCATGACTTCGTGCCCGCAATTCTTGGTTTGGCTCGATCACAACTGTGCAGCCCTTATTTTGGAGGAATCAAAAAACATCAACCAATATATATTTTGGAACTGCTTCTCGGTGATATTGCCTTCCTTCAACTGCCACAGCTTGAGATGAGTCAATAGCAAGTCTCGCGCATACCTAGGACCTACCTACTCTTGAAGAAATTGGTCCGGCTGTGGAATGCTCAGTTTTTTGTCAAATAAATTTTTTGGTTTGAGTTTTCTCACTTCTCGAGTCCCTTCACAATCAAGCAGACCCAATGTTCCCCTTAGTCCTTAATTTTGTTATAATATGAAATAAATAAAAAATAATAATGAAAATAAAAATATTGTTGCGCAAAGAAACTGTTGCGCAAAAAACACAGTCCCACATATGTACTTGAACGCAATATTGCTTTTATTTTGTTTTACAACCTAAGGCATTAGAAAAGATGGCAGTACAATAAAATTGTTGAAAAAAAAAACAAAAAAAAAGACTTGGCAGGATTTGAACCTCCGCCACTCAGTTGTGCTCGCGTACGTGAACTGAGTGCGTTAGCTTGCTAAGCTATTCGCGCTGAAGAGTGCCACAGTTTAAGTTATGTATATAAATGTGCTTTTTACACGCTATGTGTTGGCATATTTATGTACGATATGCGATCGTATCTATTGTTGTGTGCATATGATTGGTGATTGTATATACGTCACTTGCTTTTCGCATGTCTTTCAACTATAGATTGCTGCCCCGCCGCGGATGAAAACAAGTATTTTTACACCCACACTTAGGCTTGAGCAGTTGAAGGTTGTTTCCCGGGGCTCTCTTGCGATTGAGTCGGCCACCACAGGGAATTAGAGTGATACGCCATTAATCCCTGCATCTAGCTGTATTCCACTTAGTAGCTCTATCGTTTGATGACAAATTGAGCGCGGGGCGCGACGCTATGGCGCACGACCATGCCTCGCGTAGTGGCGATATCAGCTGATTGCACCGGCCGGCTTGCTTCGATTTGCTTCAGAGCAAAGAAATGTCATACCTTGAAAGATTCCGTACTGCACTATGTCAAAATGTTACTGCTTTGTATCCATCCTATGATTCATTGAGAATTGATAACTCTGATATCACTACTGTAGAGCTTTGCGTCGGCGACACGCACCGAACGTGAAACCGCACTTTGTCTGTCGTAGAAGCAGTAGGAGGCTGTCGTCTGCTAGAACAAAAACAAAACAAAGACCTGCCAAAATATTCATAAGTTGTAACTTGTTTTTTGAATAACCGTTTATCACTTTTAAAGTTATTTTGCCAGATAACATACAATTTTTTTAGTTTACAGCAGCGAGAGATGTTTTTTTTTATTTTCCGCACACAGATATCCAAGTCAAATCCATTCACAGCTAAAGCCACATGTTGTTTCTCTTCTTTGTTTCCGTGGGCATGCCGTTTTGGTGCGTCTCTCATGTGTTCGCGCTGCTACACACGAGAGCACGAAATGTTAAATTTACGCAAGGAAGCGCCGTTCCTCGTTCGCGTGATGTGCTAAGATTGCGCCCTATTCCCGCGGTTGTTCGAGTGCGGATCAAGTGCGAGTCGTCCAAGGAATCGGCGGGTTGGGCGGGCGCTCGAAGGACTCCGAGTTGACGGCTGACGCCTGTGGTCGCTTCTCTCAGGACAGTGTGAAAGAAACTAAAGGTAAGAGGGACACTTTTTTATGTAGACCAAGTATGCCACTCAGTGCAAATGTGTGTTGCTGCACTCGAACGAGGCGTCGTGAAACGGCAACCTTACGCGCCTTTGCGAGTGCGGTTGCCGATTTGCTTTGACAACGCTAACGCTAGCAGAGCCATGGCGCATCGGCGCGGCCTTACAGGAGCTAATTCGAGACAACTGCGGCAACATGCATGTGTATGGTGATCGATTTTTTCATATGTGCATTGTAGTGAGGAAGACGCACACGGCGCTTGCTACGTTTTTGATTAAACGAAGCCTGCAGTGCCATTTGATGCAAAGAAGCATTTTGTTTACGTTCGTGGGCGATATAATTTGTAATTTGGCTTGATTCACCTAGCCAACCGCCTAAGTGGGTTGATTAGCATACGTTCACGGTAGAGCGTTATTATGCCCCTAAAGAGTGGCGTGTGCTTGTTGAAAGATATAATGTGTGTGCCTAGTGTAGAGAGAGAGAGGTGTTCGTGCAATCTGCATGTGTACCTGCAAGACGCCTTTGCTTGTAACGAATAATGTACCGTCCAGCACCTACATCGTACGCCTGATTTTGTAGAAAACTTGCATGCACAATGTGAGATTTTCTAATCTGCCAGAGTTGCTTTTTATAAAATAATACACTGTCAGCTTGTTCAAAATATCTTTCGCTGCTTTGTGGCAGGGGTGCGGTTATCACGCTGTTGTGTAGTTGCTGATGCGTTAATATTTCTCATCTAACTCATCAGGTGTTTGGCTGTTTCAGCACAAAGAAGGCAAAGAGAGAAGGAAGACGGGTAATGACAGGACCAGTGCCGACTTTTGTTTGCAGGAGAATACCCATGTTGGTGTATTTATTGTGACAGCCTTTCTGTGTTGCTTTTTTGCCCAATTTACGCAACAACACAGTTGTCAGCAATATGAGAGAGAACACTGAAATTAGCTTTTAAAGATCATGGTGACTAAATGCCTAGTAATTCACAGCACAAAGTAAGAACAAAAGATAACAGTATGACCAATGTGGACGTGTACAGTCTTGCATCTAAAAAATATATTGTGCAAAATGTTGCCTTAGTAAGAAACCTCTCTATGTTTGCAAATAGTGTGACGTCACTTCGAGCACCGTGCCAGCCATTCTATCCCTCTGTGCAAGGGCTGCTTGGCAAGGAAGTTGTTTGTGACGTTCCTGATAGACCACTGAGATGTATGTGATTCTAAACCTGTAGCCTAATATATAGGTAATCTTTTGTGCAGTTACATCGCTGCATCTGACACCTACAACTTATTTGCATATTTACGTTGCTCTCTTGGGACCTAACACACAAACTTGCTGTTTGCATTGCCACTTCATGAATATCGAGCGGTAAAGGTACTGAGTATATGTGAAACAAGAATCTCTGCTTATTACATGAAGACACATGAGGCCTTCGATAAAACGAGTTATACCTTTAATGGGCTTGTGTACTCGTCGGGGCGATTCATACATGCAGTTTCAGCAAATGGTATCTTCCAGCCCGGTGCCATGCAATTTTTTTCTGCACACAGCGCAAACACCGAGATGTACCCACTCGCAGATGGTCGCGTCAAGTGCATATTTACCTTGACTAAAATGTCGAATCAAGTTTTTTCATCGACCGGTCCCTGCCATGAGTGCTAACGTCTTCGCAAACAAGACACATTGTTATTGACACGGCACACACCGCACACAATATTCTCAGTTGAACCAATATTCTCAATACCTTTAAATGCACACTACATGCCGCAATCAACAGTCCACATTTTTGAAGACTATGCCGCTGTTCCTCGCACAGGCCACCACGTGTGTTCACTTCTTCAAGATAAACAGACAGCATGGTCAATATTTTACCACACAGTTTACTACACAGCTAAATGTTTGCTGACACATACTACAGCTAATTTTGACATTGTAACGTGAAGTGTAAGCTTTGAAAAATAAAACTTGCCCCAAACACCGCACGACTGTACCGGGCTGAGCCAGCAGCGGGAGTGTTTTTCCAGCCACACCTTTTACGTGTGCCAGTGACATCATGCTGTGACATACCCTGGTAGGGGCCTATCGCTGCATACTTTATGTGAATGAGGGTCCTGTTAGTTAAAGCAGGCATTGTTGATTTCGTAACTTGTTCATTCCAACTGGACCTTCATTTGCACGAGTTGTCTGACTGATATTCAGGCGAACTTTTGTGCAATAAATTATACAGTTGGCAGTCTGTGCTTGCCCCATAATGTTGTTACTGGTGTTTCTTGTTGTTACTTTGCACTGCTCATTACTGCTCACCTACAGAAACTAGCCTATCTTGCTGCTGTTTTGGACAAGATGCAGCTGGCAAGTGCGATAGTGTTCATAACTCTAAATTCTCAAGCAAAAATTATCGTTTGATATTCAGTTAGTTGCATTCATATCAGTACATTATAAGAAATCATTGATTAAACATGAATCCGTGTTCCTTCACATAATGCTCACAACTTTTATATCAAATTGAATGGTGTTTATAAAAAACATTAATTTTAGCTAAAATTCATGCTCTTTTCTCGAACAGCTGACAAAACGCTATTGCATGCTTACTTGCCATGAATCGGACTGCGTTTGAAATAGATTGCAATTCTTCACCGGACTGCCAGTACACTTCTCATTGGGGGAACATTTATTAACCATGGATTGATTAATTAGGAACGGAAAGAAAAAAGCGGCAGGCCGGGATACTTGATATTGGCATCCGTTTTGATACCCAGCGCAATATCCTGCAAACTTCCTGTAGAGTGGTTATGCGTCTTGCATGTGTGTCTGTAAACCAAGATCTTTGGGTAGAACTATATTTATCTTACAAATTGTTGCAGGACTGTGGAGGCTGTAGGGCTGCTTAGGAATGGTGGAATCCCTGGACATGTGTTCAACCTAGCTGCATGAGCTCCTTGGTGTTTTCACGGCATCTTTACAGATGTGTTGGGTGAGTAAAGCAAGCAGGTTTCAACACAAGGAAAAGTATATAATGGCAGCACCTTTTGTGCATGCCTTACATCCCAAGTATATCAAATATTTATCTTGCACCTTGTGGCCTTTAATTTTTAAAGAGACACTTCTTTTTGCTTTATATTTGAGTCTTGATGCTTCGACAGCAATGTATTTGTGTTTGACAGCAAGTTTGATGATATATAGTGTTTTTTGGCGCAAGGGTCATTTGATGGCCAAAGAGCGCCAGTTCATGAGACAGGAATGTGGACAATGATTGTGAATAGCGGCTGTATAAGGGCCATAAAATTCCTCGCAGTAAAGCGGGTAAAAACATATAAGTAATAAAATCATGACTATGCCGTGAAAGGTGTGCATGGTGTGAATAGGTGACAAAAGTTGGTGATAATGAAAAACGATGGTGGACATGTATAGCATTAGCACAAGTACCTCACACGTTAGTACCCTTGCGTGCAAGGGCCGTGAGGCAAGTGCTTTCCTGTGTAGCCACCGCAGCGAAAACCTCTCTAGAGAGGTCGTGCTACGGTATGCCCGGGTATATGATATGAAAACTATGAATTTCCTTTAAAAACGCTAATAATGATTTGTGACTAAAAAGCGGTTCCCTACCGACGAACATTGCAGGGTGTAAAGGTATATGTTGTCGGTAGGAAAGTGGGAAGTGTTGTCTTCTTAGAGTGTCTAAATGTTTACATTGAATTAAAACATGAAGGACTGTTAATGCCTCACCACATTTATCACACAATGGTGGATCACCACCGGACAAAAGATGTGCGTGTGTGTGTCGTGTATATGTGTCCTATCCTGAGTCTTGTTAGTGTTACCTCTGTTAGACGTGATTTTGATACTGGTGGCCAATGGCCAAGGTGTGGCTTGATAACGTGTAGTTTGTTTTGTGTGTGTGTATCCCACTTGCTCTGCCAGTAGTCCCAGAGGTTTCGTTTGAGAGATTGCTTCAGATCAAGGACCGGGATTGATATGGGTGTAGGGGCAGTGTTTTTGTGGACGGATGCAGCGAGCTGATCCGCCCTCACGTTGCCTTGGATCTCACGGTGCCCTGGCACCCAGCACACCACAACATGTTGGTTGAGTGTGTAGGGTGTGCAAAATATGAAGTAAAGTGAGACAAGGACAGGGTTTTTTGTTTTTTAAGACTGCGCAGAGCCGTTACCACACTGAGGGAGTCTGTATAAATTACTGCTTTGTGTATTTGTAATTGTTTAATGTGTTTAGCTGCCACAAGTATGGCGTAAGCTTCCGCTGTGAAGATACTTGTGCCTGGATGTAGAGGGCCAGCATCCGAAAAGGAAGGGCCAACAGCAGCGTAGGACACAGAAGAGTTAGACTTAGAGGCATCTGTAAAAACTCAGGACGTCTGTATTTGTGTTGAAGTTCCAGGAAATATGTTCGGATATGGGCAATCGGCGCATGTTTTGTAACTTCTAGAAAAGACACATCGCAGTCTATAGTCTGCCACTGCCACGGCGGCGGGTATGCTACAGGAGCCATTAAACTGTGTTCGAGTGACACTCCAGTGTCCTCAGCTAGACCCTTCAGGCGAACTGAGAAGGGCTGCCTCATTGAAGGCCTGTTTTGAAAAAGAATGGAGCTCGACAAGTCAATAATAGTAGAGTATGAGGGGTGCCTCTTGTCTGCTTTCACCCTAAGGAAGTGTACAAAGGACATGTAGGTTCTTTGGAGATGAAGCGACCACTCATTTGACTCAACATAAAGGCTTTCTACGGGGCTGGTGCGAAAAGCACCCGTAGAAAGGCGGATGCCCAAATGGTGCACGGGGTCCAGCATCTTCAAGGCACTTTGAGTAGCAGACTGATAGACAACGGCCCCATAATCTAAGCGGGTGCGAATGAGGCTTTTATAGAGGTTCATGAGGCATTGCCTATCACTACCCCACGTAGTACGTGACAACACTTTTATAACATTCATGGCTTTTAAACATTTTGTTTTTAAATACTTGATGTACGGTACGAAGGTTAACTTGTTATCCAAGATTAAGCCTAAAAGTTTATACTCGGCTTTGACAGACAGACGTTGCCCGTTCAGTCCAATGTCAGGTTCCGAGTGCATGTCTCTCTTTCGAGAGAACAAGACACACGTGCTTTTTTGTGGGTTAAGTCGAAATTCGTTTTCATCTGCCCCTTTGGAGATCTTACTTAAACCCAGCTGAACCTGCCGCTCACACATGGCCAAGTTGCATGACTTGAAGCCAAGCTGAACGTCGTACATATTGCTGCGACAGGTTCGCCACATTCAAGTAGCCCGCCACAATCATCGTCACCAGCACCAGCAAGACCCGGCTCGGCTGGCATGCGCCACGCGTTCGGATGTTCCAACAACGAGGAAGAGGAAGATAGTGGGATCTGTGCCACTCGGCCACTCGAACTTGACGACCATAGTTTTTTAGAATCGTGGGCACAAGTTCGCCCTAATAAAGACGCTTCTTTTTTTAACCTGTCGGCGTCAGCATCGCTACATTTCTGGTGGAAGTGCTGGGTTATGAACCGAAGCCCCGCGAGCTCAAGACAGCGTAGCCCCGACGACCAGCGTATCAACCCCGTGGAAGTGACTCCTGTACACCAGAGGGCAAGTCGCCGTCTTCGAGGTGACTCACCTGAGTTCGGTCCTCTTCACTTCACACCAAGGGGAATTCAAACGATGGATGCCACCACTATGACTAGCCAGGTAACACCGGCACAAGTGTTCATTAGCCAACCGCACCAGCCACCAGTTTTCCACGGCGACTCGTACGAGGATGTTGAAGATTGGTTGGACCTCTTCGAGAGAGTAGCGAGCTTGAATGGATGGGACGAAAGAGAGAAGCTCCGTCGCGTATACTTCGCCCTGGAAGACTTCGCGAAGACATGGTTTGAGAACCATGAAACCTCGTTGTCTACCTGGGAGGTATTTCGACGACAAGCAGTGGCTACGTTCGCGAACATAGACCGAAAAGAAAAAGCGGAGGCAGCTCTTCAATCGAGGAACCAGCTAACGAACGAGAGTGCTGCTATGTACATTGAGGACATGGTCCGCCTGTTCAAGCGTGCGGATTACAACATGGCTGAGGATAAGAAGGTGCGCCATCTAATGCGCGGAGTGAAGCAAGAGCTGTTCGCCGTTCTCGTCCGCAACCCTCCGAGCACGGTTGCTGAGTTTTACTCGGAAGCGACGGCCATCGAAAAAACACTGGAACAGCGGGCTCGGCAGTACAACCGGAATCTTAACTGCGCATCTGCACAGGTGTTCCCCGGAGGCGTGCGAAACGACGTTGAAGCCCTGCGAGAGCTAATAAGATCAGTTATCAGAGAAGAACTGAGCAGACTGCATATGCCCCAGACTTCAACTGCACTATCTGTTACGGACGTTGTTCGTGACGAACTGAGGCAGGTGATACGAGAGCCAGAGCGTGAGCTGCAGCCGGTTCGACCTATCCGAACATACTCTGAGGTTGTCAGACAACCCACGGTACACAGCAATGCAGCAGTTGCGAAGGCGACGACTCCTCTCCCACCTGTGGCACGCAGCGCACCTCGTCCACGGGAACCGACAGCTACCTATCCGCCCCCAGGAGCACGTAGCACACATCACTATGTGGAGCGTAGGCCCAGGAAAAGTGACGTCTGGCGTGATCACGAGCGCAGGCCTCTGTGTTTTCATTGTGGGGAAGCGGGTCATCTGTACAGATTCTGTCCTTACCGACAGGCTGGATTAAGAGGCTTCCCGTCATATGCACCGTGTCCCCGAAACGGCGAACGACCAGCGGAGATTGAGGAGTACTTGTCGACGCGCCAGAACTCGCCAACTCTACGCCAACACCGGTCACGGTCACCATCGCCTATGCGCTACCGGTCATCCAGCCCACGTACACCTTCAAGGCAGTCTGGTCATCGCTCTCCAAGTCCACACCCGGAAAACTGAAGCAAGCGACCTGTGGAGGTGAGGCCGCTGATAACGTCAGTTACGAAGATCCTCCAGTTTGGTTTGAGAGTGATGACGGTGTATTTCCGGTAGATGGGTGCAGCAACGAAAACGTTACTTCAGATTTGCGGTTGAGAATGGAAGGATGGGAGCTGAATGCCTTAGTCGACACCGGTGCTGATTATTCAGTGATAAGTCACAAGATGGTGAAAAAGCTAAACAAAGTTGTGACACAGTGGAGTGGATCGCAGATACGCACGGCAGGCGGTCACATTATTACGCCCCTTGGCAGATGCACTGCAAGACTTGAAATACGGGGCTTTATTTACGTGGCCGATTTCATTGTGCTGCCAGAATGTTCAAGAGAACTCATTATAGGAATGGATTTTTTGCGAGCTAATGGCGCCGTAATTAACCTGCGTAGGTCCAGCGTGTCGTTTTCGACTGAACGAGCTATACCTGTGGAGGAATCTGAGGAACGACGCCTAACTGCTCTACGCGTTGTTCATGATGACGTCACTGTGCCGCCACGCTGCAGTATAATGGTGCTCGTAGAAAATGATGCATTGTACAACCGCGAAGGCATAGCGGATACAAATGTAGGACTGTTTTTGAACAAAGGTGTCTGCGTAGCTAGAGGTCTTGTTCACTTGACGAAAGGCCGTGCAGATGTCCTACTCACAAATTTCTCCAATGAGCTTCAACACATCGCTCAAGGCACGGCTATCGCCTATTTACACGACTTCTGTATGGCGACTGAACTATGCAGCTTAACGACATCAACCACTCGACCAGTGGCCTGCAACATCGACACATCCGTGACCGTCAATCAGAGCCTTCCGGACAGTCAGAAGAAACAGATTTACGCCTTGGTAAAAGAATTCTCTGATTGCTTTTCAAGTACCTCGAAGGTCCAGCGCACGTCAATCACGAAACACAGAATTATAACGCAAGACGATACGAGGCCTATATGCCAGCATCCATATCGGGTGTCACAGAAAGAACGGGAAATTATCAAGAAGCAAGTGGAGGAGATGCTTTCTGATGATGTCATTCAGCCTTCGAATAGTCCATGGGCGTCTCCCGTAGTGCTCGTTAAGAAGAAAGACAACACACTTAGATTCTGCGTCGACTACAGAAAACTGAACAGTGTAACTAAACGAGATGTCTACCCCTTGCCACGTATCGACGATACACTAGATCGGTTGCGATCCGCAAAGTTTTTCTCCTCCTTAGATCTGAAAAGCGGATATTGGCAAATAGAGGTCGACGAGCGGGACCGTGAAAAAACGGCATTCGTAACACCAGATGGCCTCTACGAATTCAAAGCGCTTCCATTCGGCCTCTGTTCCGCACCAGCGACGTTCCAGCGAATGATGGACACTGTCCTCGCCGGATTGAAATGGCAGTCATGCCTAGTGTATTTGGATGACGTGGTGGTATTCTCTGCAACGTTCGACAAACATCTAGAGCGACTACGCACAGTATTGGAAGCCATCCGGTCAGCGAAATTGACAATCAAACCCGAAAAATGCCACTTCGGCTTCGAAGAGCTGCGATTCCTTGGACATGTCATTAGTTCCGATGGTGTTCGTCCCGATCCCGAAAAGACAGCCGCTGTTCAGAGGTTCCCTACACCCAGAGACAAAAAGTCAGTGCGTCGATTTTTGGGTTTATGTGCCTATTATAGACGATTTGTGGAAAACTTCTCAAAGATTGCGGAACCTCTTACAAAACTGACGAAAGACGACGTGCCCTTCACGTGGGAAAGCGAACAACAGAAAGCTTTTGACGAATTAAGGAAACGACTACAGGGTTCACCAATACTTGCCCATTTTGATGAGACAGCCGACACTGAAGTCCATACCGATGCCAGCAATGTCGGCCTCGGCGCCATCCTTGTCCAGTGGCAAAATGGTCAAGAGAAAGTGTTAGCCTATGCCAGCCGCAAACTATCAAAAGCTGAGGCAAACTACTCTGCAACTGAAAAAGAGTGCCTCGCCGTCATCTGGGCCATAAACAAGTTTCGACCCTACCTTTATGGTAGACCGTTCAGAGCTGTCAGTGACCACCATGCTCTATGCTGGCTGGCAAATCTCAAGGACCCGTCAGGTCGACTAGCAAGATGGAGCCTTAGGCTGCAGGAGTATGATATTACGGTCGTGTACAAATCTGGAAGGAAACACAGCGATGCCGACTGCCTGTCACGCTCTCCCGTCGATCCAAGTGTACCTGAAGAGGAAGACTTCCCGTTTCTAGGCGTTGTCGACACATCCAAAATCGCTCAACTACAACGAGATGACCCGGATTTGCTGGCACTTATACAACACCTGCAGGGTCGCGACGTTCAAGTCCCTCGCATATTCTCCAGAGGGCTCTCCGCGTTCTGCCTTCGAGGAAGTGTCCTTTACAGGAGGAACTTCGAACCTAATGGTGAAACGTTTTTACTAGTCGTGCCCACAGCCATGCGAGAGGAAATTCTGCACGCATGCCACGACGAGCCAACATCTGGACACATGGGTGTGAGCCGAACATTCGCCAGGATTCGCCTGAAATACCATTGGCCTAAGTTGCTCGCATCAGTGCAGCGCTACGTGAAAACTTGTCGTCAATGTCAACGGCGCAAAACTCCACCCGTAAAACCAGCCGGCCTTCTCCAGCCAATAGACCCTCCAGATGCCCCATTCCAACAAGTCGGCATGGACTTCCTAGGACCTTTGCCGACATCGTGTGCAGGCAAGAAATGGATAGTCGTAGCCACAGACTATCTCACCCGTTATGCTGAAACTGACTCTCTATACAGTGCGACAGCTGCCGAAGTCGCCAAGTTCTTTGTGAAAAACATAGTGCTCAGACATGGTGCGCCCATCGTCGTTATTACGGATCGGGGCACCGCATTTACTGCAGACCTAATGCAATGCTTGATGCGCATGACAAATACCGATCACAGAAGAACAACGGCGTATCACCCTCAGTCAAATGGCTTAACCGAACGCCTCAACAGAACTCTGACCGACATGCTATCAATGTATGTTGATGTTGAACATAAACAGTGGGATGAAATATTACCCTACGTAACATTCGCATATAATACAGCCATTCAAGAAACAACCCACGTTGCCCCTTTCGAACTAGTATTCGGCCGAAGAGTGACCACCCCGCTGGATGCCATGTTGCCACTACAGGACGAAAGCAGCTATCCACCTGACTTAGATGACTTCTTGCAAAGAGCCGAAGAAGCACGGCAAATGGCAAGATACCGAATACGCCACCAACAGCACGTCGATTCTAGTCGCTACAACAAGCGACGCAGTGACACACTTTATCATCCCGGTGACAAAGTGTGGATATGGATACCAGTGCGCCGCCGCGGACTCTCTGAAAAGCTTCTTTGCCGATACTTCGGCCCTTATGAAGTAGTCAACCGTATCAGCAACGTCACATATGAAGTTAGATCTGCTGGACACGTGAGTTCAAGACGCCGAAATCCCACGGAAGTGGTCCACGTAGTCCGCATGAAGCCCTATCATGACAGATCATCGAAAAACGAGTGAGAGTGCGCGTGTATCTTTTCACTGTCTTAAGCATCGGGACGATGCGTCTGAGGAGGGGGGCAATGCTGGGACAGGTTCGCCACATTCAAGTAGCCCGCCACAATCATCGTCACCAGCACCAGCAAGACCCGGCTCGGCTGGCATGCGCCACGCGTTCGGATGTTCCAACAACGAGGAAGAGGAAGATAGTGGGATCTGTGCCACTCGGCCACTCGAACTTGACGACCATAGTTTTTTAGAATCGTGGGCACAAGTTCGCCCTAATAAAGACGCTTCTTTTTTTAACCTGTCGGCGTCAGCATCGCTACAATATGTACAATAGAACATATTGCGGGGAATGGACAAGTGCAAAGAATTCATTTTGATAATAAAAAGTGTGCAACTAAGCACGCCACCTTGTCACGCCTGTTTCCTGGACAAATGTTTGAGAGAGCACACTGCCCAGACGGACACGGAATGTCCGGTTTCACAGGTAACTTTCGATTATATGAAACATTCTTCCGTGCACACCAAGGTGGGACAGGTCTCTTAGGATTCCAAAACGCCATGTTGCATCATAAGCCTTTTCGATATCGAGGAACACAGAGAGAAAATATTGTTTATGGACGAAGGCGTCTCTTATCTGCGCCTCGATACGAACGAGGTGGTCTGTGGTGGATCTACTTTCTCGAAACACGCACTGAAAAGGGTCGAGCAAATTGTTTGTTTCAAGGATATGCACGAGTCGGCAGTTTATCATTTTTTCGAAGACTTTGCACAGGCAGCTTGTAAGTGCAATAGGCCTATACCTTGAAGCTAAAGAAGGGTCCTTACCCTCTTTCAAAATGGGAATAATAATAGCCTCTTTCCATGAGGTAGGCGTAGTGCCAGAAAACCAGATAGCATTGTATAAACAAAGTAAGGTTTTTCGTGTTTCGGCTGGTAGGTTTTTTAACATTTCATACACCACACGGTCAGAACCTGGGGCAGAAGTACTGCAGGAGTTTAGAGATGTTCGGAGCTCAGCTAGACTGAAAGCTTGGTTATATGCTTCGTATCTAGTGGATTTGTGTTCGAGTTTCTGCTTTTCTATTCTTGTTCTGTATTTTTGGAAAGTGTCAGTGTAGAGGGACGAGCCGGATACCCATTCAAAGTGTGCACCGAGGAAGTTTGCCTGATCTTCCAAGGTTTCACCCTGAGTGTTTACGAGTGGGGGTGAATGTACTCTTCTTCCTGCTACCCTACGAACCATGTTCCAGACTTTGGCCTCTTGTGTATACGAATTTATCCCTGATAAAAACTTCTGCCAGCTTTCTCTTCTGGCCTGCCGACGCGTTCTCCTGCCTTGAGACATTATTTTCTTAAAGCTCTCAAGGTTTCCCGCTGTCGGCGAGTTGCGCAGCAACCTCCATGCCCTGTTCTGTTCCTTTCGCGCATTACGACACTCTGTGTTCCACCATGGGACGTGTCGCTTGCCGGGCTGTCCAGATGTTTCTGGGATGCATTTGGCTGCTGTGTTAATAAGGAGAGCTATGAAGTACTGCACAGCTTCATCGATGCTTAGCCCACATATGTCAGTCCAAGATAAGTGAGCTTTGTTATGAAACTGTTCCCAGTCGGCTTTGTGTATAAGCCATTCGGGAACTCGTGGAGGATGTTCGTATGATGTTTGTGTACTCAAAACGACAGGAAAATGGTCGCTTCCGTAGGGATTATTTAGAACTTTCCATTGTAGTAATGGTACAAGTGATGGAGATGCGATGCTGAGATCTATGGAAGAGTAGGTTTTGTTGGCGAGGTTATAATATGTTGCCTCTTTCCTATTCAACAAACAGGCACCGGAGGAAAAAAAGAACTGTTCAATGAGACGACCTCGTGCATCGCAGCGAGAATCACCCCATAGACTGCTATGAGCATTCAGGTCACCAAGGACCAGATAAGGTTCAGGTAGTTGGTCTATTAAGGACTCGAATTCTCGTTTTCCAAGACGGTGGTGTGAGGGTATGTATAGAGAGCAGATGGTGACGAGCTTGTTGAAAAGAGCTGCTCGAACAGCCACTGCCTCTAGTGTTGTTTGCAGTGGTAAATGTGTGCATGCTACTTTTTGATTAACAATAATGGCTACACCGCCGGATGATGCCGCAGCATCATCTCTGTCCTTTCGGAAGAGAACATACCAACGCAAAAAATTCGTGTTTTTAGATTTTAAATGAGTTTCCTGTACACACAGCACTTTAGGCGAATGTTTGCAAAAGAGCTCTTGAACATCATCGAGGTTTTTAAGGAGTCCTCTGACGTTCCAATGTATTATTTGTGTTGCCATATTGGAGGTAATGTAGTGCTGTGTGTAAGGAACAATGGGTGTGTCTGCTTCTTAAGCTAAGCGTTAAGACTCAAAGAACAGGGCTGTCGCCGGGCCCCGTTATTGGCTTTTTATTTCTTTTGGCGCGCTCCAGGGAGCTACGCCGATCTTTCTGCACCAGGGGTGCCGTGGTGTCCATTGCCTCCTCAGAGGCACTGCGTGCCCGCATTTGCGAGCTAATGTTTTGGGCTTGGGACCTCGCCTGGTGAGACGAGGCCTTCATATCGGCCGACCCTGGGGTCTCCTTCACCTCGGGGGGCGAAACCTTCGGTCCTCTTGGGCTAGAGGTCGAAGGAACCTCCTTTGGTGCTGGGATACCCTGGCCGATGTAAGAGCTTGCAGCGGCCTTGGTTGTCGCCGTGGGGACGAGTGGCAGGGCAGCCTTGGCTGTTCCCGCCGTGGGTGGGGGCATTGGCGACCGCCTGGGCACACTGTGCCTGGCATGGGCAGTTGCCGCAGGCCGTTGTAGTGCTGCCCCCTGTTGCACTACATCGGCAAACGATGGTTTGTTTGTGAAAAGACCAGATACTTGTTGACAGGCTTCTCCGAAAGTAATGTTTTGTGTGATTTTGATTGTAACAATTTCTTTTTCCTTTTTTCATGTTGGACAGGTTCGGGAGTATGCGGGACGGGCACCATCGCAGTTTGCGCAGTGGGCCCCATCCTCCACCTTACACTCGTCCGTAGCGTGTCCTGTGGTGGCACACTTTCCGCAGGTGAGTTGGCCGCGGCAACTCTGAGAGCCGTGACCAAAACGCTGGCATTTGAAGCAACGTCGTGGGTTGGGAATGTAAGGTCTCACATTCAACTTCAAGTATCCTGTTTCGAGATGTTCAGGCAGGGTGCTGGTGCAAAATGTCACAATTAAGTGTTTTGTTGGAATTTCCTTCTTATCACGCCTAATTTTAATTTTTTGTACTTGTGTCACCTACTGGTCCTTCCAGCCCTCGAGGAGCTCACCTTCAGTCAGGTCAAGCAAGTCTTGATCAGATACAACGCCTCGGGAAGTGTTGAGTGAGCGGTGTGGTGTAATTGAGATAGGTATGTTTCCAAACGAGTCTAGTTTTGAGAGGTTTTCATACTGGCTCTGACTTTTTACCTCGAGGAAGAGATCCCCACTGGCCATTCTTGTAGCCTGGTAACCTGGTCCAAGTGTAGTGGTGAGGGATTTGGAAACAACGAAAGGCGAAATAGTTCTGACGTTCTTTTCAGCGGTTTCACAATGGATTACATGGTAGCGGGGAAAGGATTCTTTAGGTTTGCTGAAATATTTGCAAAAGTCTCCGGTGCGCCCTCTTTTCGAGAGAGGACGATCGTGCATAGAAGGGAGAGAAGAAAAAGCCATAAACTAAACGTGAGTTCAGCAGCCATGCCAGCCGCCCACCATGGAGCCCAACACGGGGACGTGACAAGTACTAAATTTATATGAGGCATGTCAACGTCAGCTGTACACAGCCGCTATAACCAAATGTATTGTGCCCAAGACAGAGCACATACACAAGGTTACCCTTGCCGCCAGGAAAAATTGGAAGTAAATGGAAGAGAGAAGAAGACAGGATAGATTTAAAGACGAGAAAATACTAAGATGTAGAGAGAGAGAGAAATAGGAAAAGGCGACTACCGATTTCCCCTGGGTGGGTCAGCCCAGGGGTGCCGTCTGCGTGAAGCCAGGGCCAAAGGGGTGTGTTGCCTCTGCCGGGGGGCCTTAAAGGTCCAATCACCCAGCATTGGCTCAACCCCCAGGATCCCCTTTTCTCCGGACACGGCAAAGCCACGCACGGCTAGGCGTGGGAGGGAGCCGAAACTCCCCCGTTAGCTCGGGTCCGTGGTGTCGCTACACACCAAACGCCTACTTGCGCAGGCGCCCCTGCGGGGGACAGCAAGTTTTCTTGAACAAATAACTGATCTCAATAATGACAAAACACCCTTCATACTTGGTCCTTAGCATAAGCTAGCACATATCTGTAGCAGATTCAATTATTCATTTTTTTTGCTGCGATGATAATGGACAAGTAGCAAAGGCAAGTTCAGATTGGAGTGGTGGGTGACGTCTGTTTAGGCTCTGCCATATTTCTTTGCAACTAGAGTTACTTGTGGCACATATACAATGAAGCCACATGACGTGCATTCTATATGAGATTACCATATCACATTTCACTGCATCTTAATATGTGCCAAACAAATGCAGATATCATTAGCTTGCCACTATAAAGGGATCCTAAACCAACACAAGGTTGAAATTTAGCCGTGGTGTTGCAGCTGTGTATGACTCTACAATGGATGCATAGCCGTGATAATTTGTCTATATGTTGTCGCAATAGTAATGTTACACACATTGTACAATACAAAAGAGATCCTCGCTTATTCCTCTTTTTTCGCTATGCTTCTTTCTTGTCTCTTCTTGCCATGTGCTCCTCCTCACTGTACAAGGAGGAAGAGCAGTGGGCACACAAACACGTCCTAAAAAAATGTTGTAAGGTGAGCACCGAGGAGCTGAACACTTCCAAAAGGCTCAAAGAGGTAAGAGTATTGTTTCTAGCTACTTTTTGGGCACCCATAGCTAGTTGTGCTGCTGCAGTTAAAAAAGGTAAATGTTAATAATTAATTGGAGGTGGTTTGGCACCCATAATTGCTGTTACACACAGAACTAGGTTTCAATGCGTAAGCAAAATCTGTTGACTCTAAATGAATCCTAATGATATCTGAAATTCAGGAAATATTCACAGAAAAGCTCAGGAAAAGGCTAAGTGGTTGCCCATTGAACGTGAAAGAGATACCCTTCTTCTAAAAAGTCAATAGACAGTCTAGTAGTCTCGATATTACAAGCACTATAAAATATTCTGGTTTGATGCTTTTCATGCATGTTATAATGAGAGGGGTTTTTAATAGAACTGTTGTCACTTTGCCCTGCGTTGCTGAAATTGTTCACATAGTTATAATACATGAATCACTTTATGCCTTTTGATTTTATGCAAGTGGTTTGCTTGCCCAGTCGGTTCAATTTGATTTGGATAAAATCATAAATGCTCTAAATTTTTTTACTATACAGCAGGTTTATTTTTAAAATACGCGACCATTGATGTGAACGCAGTTGGTGGCGTGCTTGATTAATCCTTCACTATCACCACTCTAACTACACCGGCTACAGCGCATAGTGTGACAAAAGTAATGGTACTTAACATTACTGGCAGCATACACTTTTATGTCTCAAAATGTGTTAAAAACCCTGGTAAAAATGTGTGTATGTTTTTTTTTCGCTCCAACTAAATATTCTGGTCTACTCAAAGTAGCTTCCGCTCTTTTAAGGTCCTCAAACTGTTAGGTGTTCAAAAGAAGTATCAATGCCATATACTTTCTTTGTCAGCCTACTCACCACTCTAATAATGAGAATTACCCGACAACATTACCCAGTAAAATATAGGGATGTTATAAAAAGTAATGTCAATTCAATTGTCAAAAAACATTGCCAAGTTACGTTTTTGTTCACTTTTCTTTTCACAATTTTGTTAAAGTTACTTTTGATAACATCCCCTATAGTTTGTTTGGCATCATTTTCTGCTAGTTCTCATTATAATGTGTTCAACAAAGACAACAAACCCTTAAATTTATAGTTCTTTCCTTTACTCATGAATCTGAAATAGTGAATCTCAGTAATCTTAGCGGTGTGTGACTTGTTTTTTTTTTTGATCCGTTGTGCATGTCTTCAAGTACATGCATTTAGGTGGGAGGGCGAACCATTGCCACCTCCTGTGACTAGCAGATTTTTTGAGAACTGACAGATGGATAATGCTGCCAAAGAAGTATAGGGATATTGGAAGTAATTGTAATGTAATTGCAATCGTAATGTAAGTGCCAGTAGGCAAAAAAAGGTGTCCCATACTCGCCATAATGGTAACAGGCAGCGCTGACTGACTCTTCCATGTATAAATGCACATATATACCGTACAAAATGGAAGAGGGATAGCCGCCATGGTAGCTCAGTTGATAGAGCATCGGACATGTTATTCGAAGTTTGGAGGCTCGGTCCCTGTACAGGGCAGGTTATCTTTTTTCCTTCTACTTTTATTTCTTCACAGTTACAACACTTCCATTTTTCTTGAAGACTCTCTGGTGTAAAAAAGGTACCTTATAATATTGTTACGTGATTTAGTCTGACTGAAAGAGGGCATAGTGGGGCATACCCAAGGAAGGTGCCTCGGACTGAGAGTAAAGAAGTGGACGTTGTGAGTGAGCTGCGTTGTGTCTGCGGACCGACAACT
Source organism: Rhipicephalus annulatus (assembly GCA_013436015.1). NCBI lineage: Eukaryota > Metazoa > Arthropoda > Arachnida > Ixodida > Ixodidae > Rhipicephalus > Rhipicephalus annulatus. The sequence continues at coordinate 47,245 of WOVY01005359.1, forward strand.
GTTATTTTCCACGTAACATTTTGGTGGAAGTGCTGGGTGCTCTTCTGACAACGGAGCTACGCAGTGGACGCCTCCTTAAGTCTGCTACCATGGCTCCGGGTGAGGATACGGCTTCGCCACCTACCTCAGCAACGACAGCAACCCGGTACGTCGCCCTAACGCAACCCCGTGATCCCGGTACTTTTACTGGAGAGGACAACGTGAATGTGGACAAGTGGCTTAGCATGTACGAGCGCATCAGCAAGCAATATGGCTGGGACCCAACCGTTATGCTTGCGAATGTCATCTTCTATCTTGACAAGACCCCTCGCACCTGGTTTGAGACCCACGAGCACGAAATCACAAGCTGGGAAATGTTTAAACAACAGCTCCGCGACCTTTTTGGCAACCCGTTTGGTCAACAACTTGATGCCCGAAAGCAATTGGCTGTCCGTACACAGACGTCCACTGAGCCCTACTTGACTTATATTCAAGACGTCTTAGCGTTGTGTCAAAGGGCCGATCCCAACATGACTGAGGCCGACAAGATTTCGCACGTGTTAAAAGGAATCGCCGACGATGCGTTCAGTCTACTTGTATTCACCAACGTAACGACCATGGACGCCGTGATCAAAGAGTGCCGCCGTCTCGAGCAGGCGAAGAGTCGACGCAATTTGCAGCAGTTTCAGCGCCTACCCAACACCGCGGCAACGTCGTCTTGCGAAGCCACTCCTTGTCATCCGTCTACAACCGACGACGTGACGCGCATCGTCCGACGTGAACTCGAGGCCGCTTACCCGGCTGCCAACAAACCGACGTTGCCCGACGCCTCAACGCCAGCTGTCGCCTTGATCCAGGCTGTTGTCCGCCAGGAATTCGCTAACCTTGGTATCCTGTCCACTGCATCCACACTGGATAATACTGGCCCCTCGATAGCTTCTGTGGACATGAGACGTCGCCGTCCGTACTCTATCCGAACCAGGAACCCGTCTGAATGGCGAACAGCTGATGATAAGCCAATTTGCTTCCGCTGTGGTCGCGCAGGACACATCGCTCGTTACTGCCGCAGCCAATGGCCATCTATGTCTTCTGGCTCGTACTCCGCTTACAGTAACTCATTCCGTCCACCAAACCACCGTTATCCGACCTGCACCGAGTCTACAGCATTTACTGCCCCTGAGGACTACGGCCACCGTGCCCCGTCGTCGCCACCGCCTCAAAGCCGCCCTTCTCGTTCAAACACGCGTCGCCGCTCTCCCTCGCCATCGTTCAACCGCCGCGCGTCCCCGGAAAACTAGGCTGCGCAGCTTCTGGAGGTGAAGCTGCCCTGTCGACCTTACCCAAAAATCCTCTGTTGCCCTTACGTTTGAACCGGAACACCCTAGAAGTATATGTTGATGGTACACCTGTTGAAGCTTTGATAGATACGGGCGCTCACGTCTGTATTATGAGTTCGCGTTTTCGTCGTCGCATGAAGAAGGTCCTCACGCCCCCCTTGACCAGTGTTGTCCAAGTTGCAGATGGTGCAAAAGTCCCTGTCGTCGGTATGTGCACAGCTCAACTTACCGTAGCCGGTCATCAAGTGGTCGTCCTTTTTACCGTGCTTGAAACATGTCCCCACGACCTCATACTAGGCCTCGATTTTCTTGCCAATTCTGCTCTGATTGATTGCTCCGCTGGTGTGCTCCGCCTTGAACTGCCACAAATCAGTGCCGCCCCGTACCAACCTACATGCCGATTACAATGCAGCGATTTTGTTCGCCTGCCCTCGAAAACTGTGACGTACGTCGATTTTCTGTGCTCACCAGCTGTGCCCGACGGTGACTATTACGCTACGCCTCTCACCGACGTACTCTTTGCGCACAATGTTGCAGTGCCCTATACGGTGCTCAGCATCACAGATAACAAAACTTGTCTACCTCTTGTCAATTTCGGCTACATGAATCATGTGCTTCCACAAGGCATTTCTGTGGCCCACCTGTGTCCGTTGCTCGATTCACAAATTGAAGTGCTTGCCTTAGACACACTTGCTTCACCGCAGCGCACATCACTCGCAACACATTCAGGCAGCCGTCAAATTGTAGACATGATCGCCACAGATCTTCCGCCTCCGCAAGTTGAAGCCCTACAACATCTTCTCGAGGCCTACCAGGATATTTTCGATTTTGGTGACCAACCTCTTGGGCAGACGTCCTTTGTCCAGCATCGCATACACACAGGTGATGCCAACCCTGTTCACCGCCGTCCCTACAGAGTGTCTGCTTTTGAGCGGAGCATAATTCAGAAGGAGGTGAACAAGATGCTAGCGAAGGACATTATTGAACCATCCTCCAGTCCCTGGGCATCCCCGGTGGTATTAGTTAAAAAGAAGGACGGATCGTGGCGATTTTGTGTGGACTATCGCCACCTTAACAACATCACCAAGAAAGACGCATACCCTCTGCCCCGCATTGATGACGCCCTTGATTGCCTCCATGGTGCCGCCTACTTTTCTTCCATCGATCTTCGTTCTGGTTATTGGCAGATTGACGTGGACCCCATGGACCGAGAGAAGACGGCTTTTGTAACACCCGATGGCCTCTACCAATTCAAAGTCATGCCTTTCGGCTTATGTAATGCCCCCGCCACCTTTGGACGAATGATGGACTCCCTGCTCCATGGATTCAAGTGGTCTACGTGTCTTTGTTATCTGGATGACGTGATTGTGTTTGCTCCCACTTTTGAAGCGCACCTTGAGAGACTGTCAAAAATTCTTGATGTATTCCGTCTCGCCGGCCTTCAGCTGAATTCATCTAAGTGCCGGTTTGGTCGCCGTCGCATAACAATACTTGGACATATTTTGACGCTTACGGTGTACAGCCTGACCCAGAAAAAGTTCGAGCTGTTAAGGACTTTCCTGTGCCGAAAACCGCCAAAGATGTCCGCAGCTTTGTGGGGCTCTGCTCCTATTTTCGGCGGTTCATCAAGAACTTCGCGGAAATCGCTCGGCCCCTAACAGATTTACTCAAACCGGATGAGACGTTTATCTGGGGTCCCTCGCAAGCAGCAGCATTTTCCGACCTGACCACTTGGCTCACTTCTTCTCCTGTGCTGGCTCACTTCGACCCTACGGCACCGACGGAAGTGCGCACCGATGCCAGCGGTTACGGAATAGGCGCTGTGTTGGCTCAGCGACAACGTGGGCAGCATCGCGTGATAGCTTATGCCAGCAGGCTGCTGTCCACCTCGGAGCGTAATTATTCCATCACAGAGCGCGAATGCCTAGCGCTGGTGTGGGCAGTCGCGAAATTTCGCCCTTACTTATACGGCCGACCATTTATAGTTCTTACCGACCACCACGCTCTCTGCTGGCTCGCCTCCCTCAAAGATCCCACAGGTCGTCTCGCCCGCTGGGCACTCCGCCTCCAGGAGTATTCTTACACCGTAGTGTACAAATCAGGAAAACTGCACAAAGATGTGGATTGTCTGTCACGCTACCCTGTGGCCGACTGCGATCCTACGAGCACTGATTCTGTGGGCTGCGTCCTTTCCACCTCCCAGCTGCTTCATCTCGGGGACGAGCAGCGTCGCGATCCGGATATCAGCCGCCTAATACAACAGCTCGAATCTTCACCGCAAGACGCTTCCGTTCGCATGTTTACCTTAAAGGACCACACCTTATATCGGCGTAATTTATCGCCCCATGGTCACGACCTACTTCTGGTCATACCAAAGCACCTGCGTTCTACAGTCCTACGCGAGCTCCATGACGCGCCAACCGCGGGTCACCTTGGTGTCTCTCGCACATATGACCGTGTACGCCGCCGCTTCTACTGGCCTGGCCTTTCACGTTCTGTACGTCGCTATGTCAACGCTTGTGAAATTTGCCAGCGTCGCAAAAAGCCGTCGAGACTACCTTCCGGATATCTTCAGCCCATCGACATCCCATCGGAGCCATTCTTCCGTGTTGGTTTGGACCTTCTCGGTCCCTTCCCAACATCCGCCTCCGGAAACAAGTGGGTCGCGGTGGCTACGGATTACGCGACCCGTTATGCAGTTACGCGAGCCATGCCAACAAGCTGCGCTACAGACGTCGCTGATTTTCTACTACGCGATCTCATTTTAGTGTATGGAGCCCCTCGTCAACTGCTGACAGACCGAGGCCGTACGTTCCTTTCGAAAGTGGTTGACGATATCCTGCGTTCCTGCTCTACCCAACATAAGCTCACGACATCGTACCACCCCCAGACAAACGGGCTTACAGAACGTTTAAACCGCACCTTGACAGACATGCTATCGAAATACGTCTCGGCCGACCATCGTGATTGGGACCTTGCACTACCCTACGTGACGTTCGCATACAATTCCTCCCGGCATGACACTGCCGGGTACTCGCCATTTTACCTTCTGTTTGGACGCGAACCAACATTGCCGTTGGATACCTTCCTGCCAGCCGCTGCGCAGTATACTTCTGAATATGCACGCGACGCTATTACCCGAGCTGACCATGCTCGTCAGCTTGCCCGCAGCAGATTAATGGCGTCCCAAGACTCGCAGAAGCATCGTTACGACGAGCGGCATCGCGACGAACACTTTCCAACAGGCTCCCTCGTCCTTCTTTGGTCCCCTACGCGACATGCAGGCCTGTCAGAAAAACTTCTCTCTCGTTTCACGGGCCCATACCGCGTGCTTAGACGAGTGACCGACACTACATATGAAATTGTCCCTGATAGTCCATCAACCTCTTCCGCTCTGCTGTCAAGGGACATCGTCCACGTATCAAGGCTCAAGCGTTACCACACTGCTCCTGCTGTGGCCCCGTAAACTCGCCGGGTCGGCGCTTTTGCCGCCGGGGGGTCGTGTTACGTGATTTAGTCTGACTGAAAGAGGGCATAGTGGGGCATACCCAAGGAAGGTGCCTCGGACTGAGAGTAAAGAAGTGGACGTTGTGAGTGAGCTGCGTTGTGTCTGCGGACCGACAACTGTTATTTTCCACGTAACAATATGAACAGGCAAACAGAATGTGCCAGTGCACGAGTTAGCTCTTGTAGTGGTTACAAGTAAGATATGTTTTGAAGAATAAATCATTCTGCCACTTGCCTAAAGAATGGCTACAGGACATGGCACTGGATGCACTTTGTTATTTTTGAATCAAGCTATCTTGTATTCTATTTTTATAAATTACATGGGATACACACGACGGTATCACACACTTTAATGCCACAAAGATTATGCAGCGAACAATGTTATAAATGCGAAATTGCATAAGGATAAGGTGAAAACTGCACCCTCAACGAGAATGTACAGGGAGCACAGGGTGCAGGCGTCATTCCTTCTGCCCGTGCTTTTCAAGTGCGAGCTGTTTTCACCTCGTTCTGACCAACTAAATTGAGATGTGTTGTTATAGTGCAAGAGGACGCTCCACGGGAAACTAGGTTTGTCTCAAACTCTGTGTGTGTCTTTCAATCTATATGGTGCCCGGTTCAAGAGTTCACGCAGACCAGATCGTGTAAAACAGGACCGTGTAAAATGGACCGTGTAAATAAAATAAAATGGACCCTGTAAATAAACAAGATCGTGTAAAATGTCGTTTTCCTGTGCAACTGTAGTTGTGGTTGTGCTGAATGACCTTTCTTTATATACACTACATAACAAACTTGCTCCTTTAGAGTCGAGTGCATCTTCGGATCGATTGTAAATGTTTGCATATGCGAGGCCTTAAGTTTTATAAGAAATTCCTCAGTGTGCCACGAGGAAATCTGTCTTCAGCGAAAATTTGCATATCATTATATACAACTCTTAAAGCCTCATCTACAACTTTGTGCAGGTTGACCTTGAGCAGAAAACGAGGAGCGGCAGCAGACCCCAGAAAAGAGCAAGCACCCTCCAGGCTCCCGAAGCTCTCTTCGACAGGAACATCATGGTCACTGTGTGGCATTGAAAACCATTGCAAGGAGTGCCTTATCAGTACACTGTGCTGCTCTTTCATCGCAGAAGACGAAGTTGACCACTCCAGAGGAACTTCACGCTGTGTATTGTGAGTGCTTCAGTGCTTTTGTTTTTGTCCAGCCAGCAGTAAAGAAGTCATGTGTCAGATTCAGCCGGGATGGCTAGAGGGAGTCGGGCAGGCATCTTCGGACATCTGTCTAGCCAAGTAGTGCCAATTTTCGCACTGGTCCTGTTGGAGTTACTGCCACAATCACAGAAGCTACGTCACCTCTCTAAATGTACAGATGTGTCGGGGAAGATTAGCTGCATTTGTTTTTTCTATAACTGATAGCTGCCAACACTCTTCATTATACAGGAGTTTTGTTCCTCACTTATGGGTGTAAAGCCCTCCACAGAAAAAATGCAACACGTCTACTTCCAGAAGGCTCCAAGGCCCTACTTGTAGGTTTTTTCGGCTTGTATCATAAGCACCTCGTTTAGGTGTACATGAACATTTTATAAACATGTACAGTGAAACATTTGGGTGGCTGGTCGTTTTGTCGTTATCATGTTTCTCGCAGTATTCTTAAGCATGTTGTGCATTACGTTGTCAATCTGGTTCATGTGCATGGAAGACATTACGAAGTTTCAGGCTACAGTATAAAAAGCCTGGAAGCAAGCTATCAATAATTTTTTAACAGAGTTGTTTAATCAGATACATGATACATCACTAAACTTTCGTGCGTATTCATGAATGTAAGCTCGTCTTAGTGCTATCCAAAATGAAGATGTGAGTCGACAGATGAAAACATCTAGTGGGGTAATCAGCGTGAACAGTGTAAGTGCTTCAGACAGGCTGGCCAATGTTGCGATAGGAGGATGTATTTTCAGAAGTCACCTTGTCATCTTTGGCGTGTTAGTTTAAATGGGATCAGTAATGACATCATCTTTTGGTGTAGGCGTGTGTGCCTGTTGGAAATGTTTGTCTGAAAAAAAAAACCTATAACGCAGAAGAGTGCAGCCCTTGCTTGTTTTCAAGTTAGGTTGCGCTGATACATAGTGTTCTCCTGTCGGAGGTTGGGGGTAAGGAAAGCAAAAAAAAGATAAATGATAGAAAAGAAGAAAAAAGAAGAAAACGGGGATGCAAAGTAAAAGTAGTGCTACAATGCTCCTACTTTGCATCCCCCTTTTCTTCTTTTTTCTCTTGTTTTCTTTTTCACCTTTTTTGTTACATTTTCATTGTCCCATCTAGTGCATGAATTGATGACACATGGCTTTGCTATAGCAAAGATGCCTATGTGGTGTTGGATTGAACAGTGCATTGTACTTCATTCAGTTAATTACAGACTGATCAGTCTTGCAATAAGTGCTTCCTGTCTATCACCACACATGTTCAAATGAAAAGTTTGTGCCTGGCTCTTAGTATGCTGGTATATAGCTTGTGTCTTGGACTACTCAAAATGAATGGTATTTTGCTGCTGTTTTTGGTAATGAATTTATCCAACATGAAAATATCTTGCCTTGTGAACTTTGTCGGACCTGCCTTTCTTTTTCTTCCCTATGCAGGCGTTGTATGTGAGAAAGGCAGTAACAGAGAGGTGATAGCTTGAGCTTCGGAAGAATAAATGCTTGCAGTGAGGCAATTACACATCAAACATCCCAGCCATTTTGCCAACCGTCCTAAATGTGTTTTGAAAAAAAAAACGTATTGTGCTCGTTTACTGTATGGAAAACAGCAAAATGCTAAAATATATCGCAGAGAACAAAATATTAGACCACATTGGTGCCTTCTGGACTTCCCAGGATGTCGTCTCGGTGTTGTTTGTAAAAAGTAAGAAGTGTTTCAAACATACTGCCTTTTCTACACCAAATTAAGTCTAGGTATTAAGTAAAGGTGATTGTGTGTATTGTATGAAGCTCAGTAATATTAGTGCAATTTTTGCCACATCAAAAGCAAGGAAGCAGTTCTCTTTATATGGCAAGTTATATGATTACACTTTGTCTTAAAGTAGAAATGAATTTTTGAAGTTTTCTTATGATGGCTGTTTTCGGCATTTGATTACGACAGCTTCCGTTCCGAAGTTCCCCATGGCCCTCAAAAGAAGACTTAAAGAATCATTTTCCTCATTTAAACAAAATATGTAAGGATAAAACTTGCCATATAACAAGAACTGTTTATTTGCTTTCAAATTACAAATAAAAGTAATTTTCAATTAGACAAACACACAGCTCAAATTGCATCTCAATGTGGACAAAAACGATTATAGAGTGATATTTGTAATCTAGACCTAACATTAATTTTTTTGTGAAATATAACTTCTGTGCAGTGAGTAGTTGTGGCGCAAGTATTCATACAAAGTGCAGTATTGCCATACAAGAAATGCAAACGATAAACAGTATGGCTGAATTTTTAAAAGCCTATGTAGCGTAAAAATTGCACTGATGTTACTCGGCTTCAAATACTTTAAGAAGCACCTTTACTTAATATAAAGATCAAATTTGATATTGCAAGAAAAAGTGGTACTTTGAAATTTTTCTCACAAATAACACCCGCACGACATTCAGCGAAATTCTCAAGGTACCCAAGTGACCACTACTTTTTTCTCTTCAGAACATTTCTGCAAATAACTATTTTCAGAAGAGTAAATTACCAACATTTTTAAAACTATACATCTGTGATGGTTGCCAGGCAGTATGGTTTGTATGTTTGGTGTAGAATAGCCCAGTGCGAAAAACAACAAATGTCTGAGCATCCTTTGACGCTCGGGCAATTTCGAAAGCATTTGTTTGTTAGCAGCAATTCAGTTAAGCCCTTGTCGCAATTCAGTTAAGCCCTTGTCTTTATGCTTAGGCCCAGAAACAAAACACAAGTAACCAAAGTAGTCCTAAGAGTCATGCAGTCTCGCTGTTCCAAGGCTTGTGAGCCTAATTTAGTGCAAGCTTCACCATTCTTTACAAATTAATATTCAATCAACAGGTTTTGGAGGCATAGTGCATTTTCAGCTAACTTGTTTCACACCAGTTGCTTGGATAAAAAGCGGAAAGTAGATGTAAAAATACCATTTTAAAGGCATTGTAGGTAATAACAAAAAGGACTGCTTTCTTTTTTTGTGTGGTGCTTTGCCTGAACGCTGTGCTTTTTGTGGTATAGTTCAGTGTCTAGTGAACATAGGCCTTAAAAACTAACATTAGCTATGCTGAGATCGATTTTTTGGTTATAGTCATAGTAGCCATATTAAAAATGATGACTTCAAACTTGATTGTTCTTTTGAAGACTTTTTCTTGCATAATGATATTTCAGAGTCTTAGTCAATTTTGTTATAAGAAAGCGTGATGTCATTATAGGGTCACTTTTTGTAGAGCCGTTCAGTTCTACCTTAAATTTTACATTCCTAATAGAGCAGTTATTTTCAACATCAGTATTTAAAATGGAATGTGCATGCTGTATGTAGTAAGGTGTAAGCACTTACAGATAGCACATGCACCCAACTTTTCTGTTGGCAGTTTATTTCTGTTATTCTTGATTTATTTGTGGGGTTTCACATTCGAAAACCACTATATGATTGTGAGAGACGCCGTAGTGGAGGACACTGGAAACTTCGACCACTTGGGATTCTTTAACGTACACCCAAATCTGAGCACACGTGACTACAGCATTTCTGCCTCCATCGAAAATGGAGCCGGGATTTGATACTGCGACCTGCGGGTCAGCAGCCGAATTTCTGTTACTCTTGCTCCCCTATATGTGTGCAGTTCGGTTATAGTTATCTGGCTTGCACAGAGTTTTAATGGCACCTGCCTGGTCCTGCTTGCTTTCATGGTGATTTTAACCTTCATAAGTTGCATAGGTTTAACTCTCAAAATTGTTAAAGATGCCAATTTTGTGCACAAACTGTGTAGTATAAAGGCAGCAGATGTACATGCACACGCTATTAAATGTACATTGAGAGCTTTCACTTGCAGTTCCTAAAGTTTTACTGTGCAGGAAGCATTTAAATCGTAATTTCATAAGGACATATTAATCGATCAACTCTACCATTGAAAATCGTGACAACCTAGTTATTTTCACTGTTTCCAGTGAAGCGCGGTTTCTTGGCGTCATCTTAGATAGCGAACTAAAATTTCATAAACATGCAGCATCACTCGCTAAAAAGATTGCATTTGGTATTCACGTTATCATCAAGACACGAACTTACTTTCCGCCTCACATCATACGTACTTTGTATTTTGCTTATATTCATAGCCATATTTCGTATTGCGTATCATCTTGGGCCAACACATATTTCACGCACATCGAACGTTTGCAGCGACTTCAGAATCAAGCAGTTAGATTAATGACTTTCAGCCCATTTTACTTCTCCTGCAGCTCGTTGTTTTCTCAGCTTAACATACTCCCATTGAGACAATTATTTTGTCATAGAATGTCCATTGTCGCCTTTAGACTCATCACGCATGACATTTTTATTGCATGCATTGATCATCGTCACTTATCTAATGGTAACATCACCAGGTTTTCTCAGTGCTATAATCTTCTTTTGCCGGCCGTAAGGACAAACTACGGCAAGTTCTCAACCTTATTTACTAGCATAGCCATTTGGAATTCATTGCCTTTCGAATTGAAATCATCGCATAACATCCATATTTTCACTTCGCGTAGTAAGAAATATTACGTTCAGGAATTAATCAACTCATCCGATTTGTGTAATTAACTGTTAATAGCTCTCCACAGTTCTGTGCTTTTTTACTACTTCAATTTGCCATTGTATAATTGATAACACTGATAATGAAACGTGTTACATTTGTCACGTAGAGTTCATTAATATTGTTTTTTGTCTTAACTTGCTTTTGATTGTTTCCTTGTTATTTTTCAATAGTGAGTATTACCATTATGTTGTGTATTGATCGTGTTTTTATTGTTAATCAAGATTATTCATTATTTCTCACAAGACCGTATACTATTGCTGTATTTTTTGTAATTACCCCATCCATGTAGCCATAGGAGGTCCCCCTGTCAGTTTCTCTGAAACTTTGGGACCTCCTGCTGTAATAACGCTAACCATGTAACTCAACTGAACTATTTAATAAACTTGACTTGACTTGACTTGACTTGACTTGACTTGACTGTGATAAGCATGCTGTTTTCTTTGATGTGGCAGAACTAATTTATACACTCATTCCTTCTAATATTCACATATGCATAACATGAAGGATTGTGTGCCTTACATTTTCAGTTTCATTCTGTGTGTTATATTTCTTGTGCATGTGAACTAATGTGCTAACATGTGTCTCTGACATTATTTGTGCCAATTATTTTCATTTCCAGGTACCTATGAAGGACACATAAGTTCTATGGCAGTGACCTTCCAAATTTACAATGGTGCCGGAGCCTCAAGCAGCATTTCGCCGATCTCCACAAGGCGTTCATGAGATAAACACAGCGCCACACTTTTACAGTGCTATGATTATTATTTATGTTTAAACATTTCGTTCTAAAATTGCTGTTACATTGTGTTTTGTGCCACTATCCTGTGGCTTAGGTGGAGCTCGTGAAATTACGGTGCAGTCACCTCATTTGTGTACCATCAACACTGCAATGTCAATATTCACAGCTGGAGCATACAGACAAATAAAAAAATATATTGATTGTAGCAGGGCTGATGTGTATATTATTGCTTCTATATTGATAATATTAACTTTATAGGTTCTTTAAGTTTTGCATAGAACAGTGCATTAATGTGTTGCAATGTAACCACCATTTATGATTGCTAGCATGTTAATTTAGTAGTTTTGTAATGTATTTTATTTAAAAGGTAATTTTTCTTCCGCATCACGACAATTAGAAAGATGCCGATGATTCAATCCCTCATCATGCACATTTAAGAAATATTGTGATTTGTACACAGTATTGCATGTACTCAAGATGTGGACGTCTATTCAATTTACACATTATATTGCTTTGCACTAGATTCAGACGTAACATGCACACATTTCAGTAATTTCTGCATGATACGTCTTTCCATAAAATGCGGAGTCCGCATCATACGTCTTATGCGGAGTCCGCATCATATGCCTTCCGTCTTCCAATAATTCCGTACTTGAGGTGTCCGCATCATACGGAACGTTTCAGTAGGGAGGCAAAATTATAAAACTGTATCATGTACCTGGTCATATGGTAATTTAGGAAATTAACTAGCTGACGTAGCAGCTGCATCAGGAGTGAGATCGGGCTTCGTGCGCTATGCCAAGATATCAATTCTCTCAATAAAGACTTAGTTCAAAATCTTCAGTTCATATTGGCACACCCATCGGCAGACTGAGGAACCTGATACAATAGTATTTCATTGGGTCATAAGTCCGTACAAAATACCTCAATGGTTGTCCCCTCCTAATAGCCTAACACACTTAATGTCTGGTCACGGATACTTCCAGTATTATCTTCATCAATTTAATATAACTGCATCAGAGAGGTGTATGTGTGGTGCACCTTGCTTGAGTGAATAGCACTACTTTAATGAATGCCTAAACACGCAACAAATTGTGACCCATTTACGTTTGTACAACAGTGATACAACATACGCGCGCATTATTATGGAATATTGACCAATACGAAACCTCGTGCGTATCTAGTTCAGTTTGTGACAGTCGTGGGCAACTCTGTTTCTATAACATCCACATGACACGCATTAGCTACCAACGTTTTATCAGGACGTCGCTTCATACTCCTAATCACCTCCCTTACTATCGTAATCTATCATAACATTTGCGCGAATGCTCTCAATTAAAGTCGCAGTTATGCCAACAAAGGTGGGGAAAACCTCTGCGACTGATTACGGTAGCATCACCGCTCCATTCTCCCTAAGTACATGAACCATAGCATCCGCAACGCTTTCGCAAGTACCTATCCGTGGCTTTTTTTCTTTAAAACATGTCACTATTTCAAATTATGCAAACAGACTGCTCAAGGTTTCCTGTTGTATCGCTGGTTGGAAGACAGCCCGACGTGCCTGGCTACACTGCTACGGGTGAATAAATGCGCTCCGACATCAGGGAAGCTACTGCTACCAACGTCATCAACGTTTAGCCCCTCCTCAAGAAGACTGGCTTGCATCCAACTACGTCATTTTGTTTGGACTTTCCCGCATTTAACGGCAACGCATTTTAAATGAACACACACACGCACACACACACATGCACACACACACACATACACACGCATGCACACATTTGCACACAAGTGACGCTTGTGCAGTAAGTGCGTATCTTAGGCGCCTGTACAAGACGAAGGCTTCAGTTACATCTTTTTTTAAAATACATATCTCTGTTTTTGCTAAGGCAAGAATAGGAGGGGAAGGGGTCGTAGCAGCTGTTCGTAAATGGGCACGCCCCCCCCCCATCCAGTTTCTAACCTGTGGGCGCCATAGACTCCCCCCGGTTATGGAGCCCCGCGTTGACGGTCTCTACGCACGCGATTACTCCTACCACGGCCGTTGGATAAAAAATTTATCGAGTGTCCGCGCTCCTATGAAGTGCGTCCGGTTGTGGCAGCACCGTCGCAAGGGAGGCTGAGAAGACGGCGCCGGTGAGCGAGTTGTATATGCTCGGTCTGTGGTTGCTCCCTTGAGGTGCTCCCTTGTACACCTCAGCTGTTGTCCGCTCTGTGTCGTGACATTGTATGACCTTGGCGAACTGGCAGGTCCAATGACCACTGCTGAGAACCAGGCTCCACGTATAGTGTCGTATACCGATAGCGGACAACCGCTGAGACTGAGTGCCGGCTGGTGCTTGGCAATCTGGTTGTAGAAGGTTCGTTGGTTTTCACTTATTTCTTCGAGGTGGTTGCGAATGAACTCAAGTGGCATGGTCTGAGGCTCCAGGTTCTGAGGAATGACTGGCAGTATAGTCTTTGACGTCCCATCAACCCCTGAGCAGGCGACTTCAGGTGTTCGTCCCTGGGCACATTTATCGACTCGAAGAGGGCGCTTTAAAAATCCAAAGTGGCAAATGGTCATTTCTTTAGAAACTCTTCTGCCTCTTGCACTGCACGAGCCGCCATGCCGTAGCCGCGAGAGTAATATGGACTTGACGTCGCAGGAAAGGTGCTACATTATCCCTGCACTTAGTCGGAATGCCGTGAGTCACAAAAACAATTATGCATGCGTTGTTTACGGCTTCAGCTGTTGACTGACGTGGGCCGATTCTCGAAAAAAAATCTGAGCATATCCCCGAAGTGAATGATGATGAGTGGGCCGAAGCGTCCATCAATCCGTCCGTCCGTGCGTCTGTCTGTCCGTTCGTACATGCGGCCATATACATGTCCGTCCGCCCATGCGTATGTGAGCATGGACGTCGGCCTGTCCATTCGTCCATCCGTGTGCCTGTCTGTCGGTCCATCCGTTCGTCCATCCGTCGATCCATCTAGTAAACAAAGTACGTACAGCGCGAACTCAAGATGGGGATACTACGCGTGTTTGTCTCTTTTTCAGTATCCCCTTCTTGAGTTCGCGCTGTGCATATTTCATTATGCAAAACCAACTAGCCCGAAGTTTCACTCAAATAGGTTATATCTAGTAAACACCGTATCATCGTATACAAGTACCGCCATCCAGCGGACATTCCTAAGAGTAAACGAGAGGTGGCTAGCTACAACAACAACAACAACTACTACTACTACTTACAATGCGGACGCAGGACCCATGGCATAAGGAGCTTCACCTTTAGAAGAACGAGTAGAAATCAACCAGAAATAAGTACACCTGGCCGTTGTGGCAGAAGATATTGTCACGGGACCGTGATGTGGCCGAAGACAGGAGAGTTTATGTTGGGATTTAACTGTTTATTTGGGCTAACCTGTGCCCGGTAAATGGAAAGTCCGATTACAGTAGCAGTCTTGCACAGATAGCACAAAGTGAATTTTTATTAGACGAATAACTTGATGATTTGTGGGGTTTAACGTCCCAAAACCACCATATGATTATGAGAGACGCCGTAGTGGAGGGCTCCGGAAATTTCGACCACCTGGGGTTCTTTAACGTGCACCCAAATCTGAGCACACGGGCCTACAACATTTCCGCCTCCATGGGAAATGCAGCCGCCGCAGCCGGGATTTGAACCCGCGCCCTGCGGGTCAGCAGCCGAGTACCTTAGCCACTAGACCACCGCGGCGGGGCTTAGACGAATAACTTGTATTTGCACTTTGCACATATTGGATTTTTTAAAACTAATCAGGAATATTCACAGGCGAACTGTGGCCGTACATTGTTGCTCAAATAAACAGGGCATGTATTGTGATTGTGGACATGGTACAAAATAGCGGATGGGTACTGGCGATTCATACTGACACAATATATTGGAGTGTGTCATTATACAATGGCGAACATGTATATAACGGCTTAGCATGCAAGCATGCCCTTTCTCTTAACAGTGTTCACCTCGCTGAGTACACTCATGCACTACCTTATGGCTAACTCATTTAGACATAGTAAAAGATTGGTTCGCAACTATTTTGCCCCCCCCCCCAAAAAAAGGAAAGAAAAAGAAAAGCCGGGTGGGGAGGGGTTAATAAGGCGTGACTGGGCTCAACAGTCTGCCGTTCTTTAAAAAGAAAAACTTGGTATGCCAGTGGCGGAGGAACGTCTCCTCGCCGCTGGTCTCGAGCTCTCTTGTGAGGTGCTGCCACTCCAAAAGTCTAATGCGGGATACCGCTTGGTAGGCCGCTCTAATAGTCATGTGCCTGGCTACCGCTAGACATCGCCTTTGCCATACTACGTAAAGCGTGCAAGTGACCACCAACCTAGCGAATGCGCCTTTGTTATGGTCAAGAGCCGGCGGTGGCCGTATGCGGAAATCCCTTGTCACCAGTCGCCAGATAGGCCTGGCTACCGGGCGTTCGGGGAGTGTGTGCTCCGCTGACTCGTCAGCACGGCAGTTAGGGCAGCGTGCGGATGGGACTACCCCAAACCGATGGAGTCTTTCCCTTGTTGGGAGGACCCCCAAATTCCTCTTCCAAACAAAATCTTGGATCTCCTTTGATAGGCTGCCCCCAAGCTTCGCCTGTTTCGTTCGCCATTTCCGTACTTTGCTTCTCTCCTCCTCCGACATCTAGCGTCTCGTCACCTCCTTTACTATACGGACCGGTGGTTCTTTGTTGACGTCGCACTCCGCAATCTCCTTGTCGAGCATCGTCTTGGTGTTCGCCGCAGCCTTGTAGAAGGGGGAGGGGTTTTCCGCCAACGAACCTGGGTGCCTGTCGGCTCCTAGAAAGCCATTATTGGTACTGGACCACAACAGAAGGAGGTTTTTTTTTCATGCAGTACCCCATCTGGTGCAGGGAGCGTGCCGTTTGTAAGGAGAGCACTTTGCCGGTAGTTAGTACGTGCGCCAGTGCTGGGCCCCCTTCCTTCGCGGGCAGCTGTACGAGGCTTCTTTTTACCGGTGCCGGCTTTCCTCCCCACAGGAAGCCTGTAATGACGCTGTTCACCTTACTTGTGGTTGCGGCTGGCATCACTGCCACTCTACTCGCGAAGAACGTGAAGGCACACACGGCAGTTTTCACAATAATGGCCTTTTCTCTGAGAGTCAGCGTTAAGTGGTTGGCTCTTTCGGACACACTTTGAGCTCTCTCTAGGGCTTTCTGCCACGTTGTGGGTACTACGCCTTCCCTTGAGAAATAGACACCCAGGACCTTTACTGCAGCGACCACTTACATGTTACCCATTGCATT
This sequence comes from Rhipicephalus annulatus, assembly GCA_013436015.1. Taxonomy (NCBI): domain Eukaryota; kingdom Metazoa; phylum Arthropoda; class Arachnida; order Ixodida; family Ixodidae; genus Rhipicephalus; species Rhipicephalus annulatus. The sequence continues at coordinate 63,851 of WOVY01005359.1, forward strand.
CGATGGAAACGAACCGAAAGTCAAAGCCTTGCTTTTCTCCTCGTCAATTCCGGCCCCCGACACTTCGGCGTACCGGCTGTAGGGGTGTCAAAACCGCTTAAGGCTGCTTCTGTCCCTAACAAACAAGGAGACATAGTCGGCATAGGCCAATACCTTCAACTACTCATCTCCAGTCAGTGGCAGTCCCCTGAAGTGTGCATCACCTGATAGGCTCGTCAGCAACGGCTCAATAGATAGGACAAAAAGAGTGGGGCCCAGTGGGCGATCTGCCTTATGCCTCTGGTGTAGGCAAAGCTTGTCGTTGCTATGCCATTGACGGCCACGCAGCATGTCAGGTCACCATACAGCAGCTTGATAACGTGGATGAAGTCCTCTGGTAGGCCAAATTCTCGCAAGACCTCAAACAGGTATTCGTGCCTGACTCTGTCGAATTCCTTCGCCTGGTCGAGTGACAGGAAGGCACCCGAGAGTCTCTTGCTGGCCGAATACTCAAAGGCATCTCTAGTTACTGTCAGGTTTGCGAACATGGATCTTCCGGGGACAGCAAAAGTCTGGCTCAGAGAGATGGTTTCTGGTAGGAACCATTTCAAACGATTGTTAATAGCTGTGGCCACAACTTTGTAGTCGACATTGAGGAGGGTTATGGGGCGCCAAGATGATGGTAGGGCCGGGGGGGGGGCGTCTTTCAGCAGCAGCGCAATTCGACCTACATTGAACGAGGCTGGTTTCCGGTGCTCTTTTAGTACCTTGTGCTAAAGTGCTACAAGTGGTTCCCCTAAGAGGTCAAGAAAGGCCTGGTTTGCGACCGGTTGAGAGAGTCAGTAGCCATCTTCACGGGCGACTTTCTGAAAGAGGGACTTGAAATGGCTTCGAAAAATGGCAGCTATTTTCGCTTGATCATCCGTGGTCAAACCGTCCGGACGCATGGCCTGTGTTATTTTATAGCTTCTGTTACCGCAAACCTCGCGCACGTTAGCCGTCACGTCCGTTTCGCCCGACGATCTATGCGTTCCTGACGTCTTACGCGTCCTTGCTTGTAAGAGTTGTTTGTATTCGACTTCCAGGGATGCCAAGTAGTCCCTTGTGCAGGAGGTAAGGGTCTCTGCACCTTTAACGATTCGCATTCTGCGTAACACTTCGGCCATTTGTGCCATCAGGCAGCGCTTCCTGTTCCTTCCTTCGCGATTGCGAAGGAAGGAACAGTTCGGGCTGTGAAGGTGGATGAACGTGTTTTTGAGCGCTCCGGATCGACTGCGCAGATAAGTGGTTTTGCATGTTTTGAGCTTGTCTTTATAATTATAAGGCAGCGGTTGAAATATTCGTAGCACTTATTTTATGGTACGGTTTTCGGGGGCCAGACACCAGGTATTTAATAATTAGTGCGAGTGTGTGTGTTTGAAATTTTTTTGTTGTTTTTTTGCCACCCCGTGGGGGAGGTGCGCGTACATTGAACACGCAAATTTTTGCATTAGAGCTTAGACTTTCTTTTTTTCTTCGAAGTGCAGGACTCGAGTTTAGTAATTATCGAGTATAGGGACAATTGGTGTCAGAAAGGCATGGTTAAAACGACTGTAAAGTGTTCAGGATGTGGAGTGGGTTTGAAAGTGGACCCAAGCGTAGAAGCAAATGGAGAAGAGGCTGACGCGAAGTGTAGGCAATGTGAGGTCGAGAAAAAAATGGAGAAAATGATGGTTGCCCAGAGTGAACTGCTGATGAGAATCGCCGAGCTTAAGATTGCGTTGGCGACAGAGCAAGAGAAAACAAGGGCAATGGGAGAAAGACTGAAGTCCGCCGAGGAAGCGCTAGCGAAGCTGAACATAGAAGCGACCTACCGGGAGAACAGTAGGGAACCGGCAACCAGAACGGTGGAGAAGGAAAAGCAAGCAAGTTTGGAAAAAACAGGTTTAGCCGGTTTAACTGTCGCAAGCCCCAGCTTCAGCGAGGTAGTGGTGGGGCAGGGAGGGAACAAAGCAGCCGGCGTCACAGGTGCAAGTAGCCCCCAGGTGCAGAATGCTCCAGCTGAAAAGTCGCAGCATGTGATAATCGCCGGGGACTCGAATTTATATCGATGCACAGAAGCCATCAAAGAGAGGGTAAGAGGTGATAAGAGAGTTGCAGTAGGGGCGTTCCCAGGACGCAAGCTGGAAGCAGTCATGAGGCAAGCGAGCGCAAAGCTCAAAACGACAGCTGATAGACGAAACCTCGTGATAATTTCAGGTGGTTTAAACGATGTCCTCAATGAAGATGCAGCAGGACTAGCAGCCACACTGGCGAAAGGCGTCGATGACATGCGAGCCACTTCTCCTAAGGTACAGGTAGTGATATGCACGATACCGGAAGTACCGGTGCGTGATAGCAACCTGAAAAGAGCGGTGGTCAACGCGAACCAAGAGATATGGCGGATGAGTCGAAAGAAAGGCTTTGAGGTGGTGGAAATAAACAGAGAGGTGCATAGATGGGGCGGGTTTCAACGAGACAGAATTCACTTCGATGGGCGGCTAGGTCATGAGGTGGGTTGGCGACTTGCAGGACGTGCAGTAGGTTTTTTGGGGGGCAAGCGGGCCCTTCGGGGTGCAGGATAGCTAGTAATGAGGAAAACAACCAGGGAGACTCTTTGACAGGTGGTATAGACAGATAGGATTCCAAAGTGGCACCAATATCTAAGATAAGTAGAGTCCGGGGCATAAATAGACGTAGCCACAAGCGCCGAGCCAATTCAGACATAGGGTATATTAACATGCAGGGTGGTAGGAACAGGCTGAAGTGAGAAGAGATAGAAGAACAGCTAAGGGAGGAGAGGCCGATGGTATACGGTTTTGTAGAAACACATCTCAGGGACATGGAACAACCTCCGAACAATCCGGAATACGCGTGGAAATATTGTAATAGAACAGAAGGCAGCAGAAAGGGGGGTGGTATTGGGGCATTCATTCATAAAAGTACAGACTGGCAAAGGGTCAAGCAGGAGTGCAAGGAATATTTATGGCTAAAAGGGAAAGTGGCAGGTCAAATGACACTCCTTGGTTTCGTGTACTTGTGGACGGGAGCAAAGGCCAGAGAGGAAAACCAGGCAAAGGTAGAGTGTATATCAAAGGACACTCAGGAGTTAGGAAGAGAGTGTGAGATAATTATACTAGGAGACACGAATGCGCACATAGAAGATATAGATGGGTATACCCACCCGACAGGCAAAATGATCATGGATATGTGTGAAAGGCTTCGTTTGATCATTTGCAACAGTACCGAGAAGTGTGAAGGGCAAATAACATGGGAGGTAGGAAGGCTTCAGTCGACGATAGATTATGCACTGATGTCACATAGGATGTTTGATAAGCTCAGGGGAATGCACATAGATGAAGGTGGCTTCAGAAGTCTGGGTAGCGATCACAAACGTATCAAGCTAAGTTTTGGAAGAGCAGTGAAAGTGGGAAGGAGACAAGATGAGCAACTACAGGAAAATTTTTATTCAGAAAGGCAAATTGAAATAGCCACTAAACAAATTGAGAAAGTATTCACGGAGGATAATAAGACAGTGTGGACACACACGAATCTAATTAGACTCTTTGAGCTAGAGCTTGCTAAGACGCGTGACAAGTCACCCCGGAAAAGAAGACACAAGCCCAAAAGTTGGTGGGATGAGGAAGTTAAGAGAGCCATAGCAAAACGTAAGGAAGCCTCTAGGGAACACAGATATGCTAAGCAGCGGGGTGAACCGACAGATGATGTTGAAAGAAAATGGGCAACCTTTCTAAGCTGTAGAAGGGATGCATCCCTTCTTATCAATGAAAAGATTAGAAGGAAGAGAGCTCAGTGGCTGGCAGAAGTACATAAAAAAGATAGAAAGGCAGCTGCGAAATTTTGGAACCATCTAAACTCCCTAAGAAATGAGACGAGCCGAGAGCAGAGTTTTATAACTACAGCCCAAGGTGCTAGGCTAGAAGGGGACGAAGCTATTGAATATATAAGAACAAGGGTAACAGAAAAATTTCAACAAAGAAGTGCTTTATGTACCACAATAGACAAGGACGATTCAAGTGGTGCAATGGCTCCATTTTCACAACAAGAGTGGGAAAGGGCTGAGAAAAGGGTTCCTAGTAGTACATCAACAGACCGATATGGCATTCGAATTAGGCTGATAAAGACATTAGGTCCGAAGTCTAAGCAGGCTTTGAGAGAGGCAGTGAGCACAATAATAATGGATGGTGAAGTTCCCGATGGATAGAAACTTAGCAGGATGAGCATGATCTATAAAGGAAAGAGGGACAAAGCTGACATAAACAACTACCGTCCTATAACAGTGACATCAGTGGTCTACAGGCTGGCGATGCAGATTATAAGGGAAAGACTGCAGGCGTGGATAGAGGATGAGGGTGTGCTGGGGGAACTGCAGAATGGGTTTCGGAAACACAGGAGGTTGGAAGACAATCTGTTCTCACCGACGCAGTGCATCGAAATAGCAGAAAAGGAACACAGGCCCCTGTGGCTAGCATTTTTGGATATGAAGGGAGCGTATGATAGCGTGGTTAGAGAGGAATTGTGGGGAATACTGGACACACTAGGCGTGGAACATGTAGTCACTAATCTTTTAAAGGGTATCTATAAATGTAGCAAGGTAGTTATAAAGTGGGAAAAACAGGTATCCAAGCCTGCAGAGGTAAAACGGGGGTTTAGGCAGGGGTGCCCCCTGTCACACTTATTATTCATGATGTACCTACAAGGATTAGAGGCAAAATTAGAGGGAAGTAGACTGGGCTTCAACCTCTCTCTAGTCAAACAAGGAAAACTTATTGATCAGGCACTACCAGCATTAATGTACGCAGTTGATATAGTGCTAATGGCCAACAACAAGGAAGATTTGCAGAGATTGATGGACATCTGCGGTAATGAGGGAGATAGGTTAGATTTTAGATTCAGTAAGAAAAAATCAGCAGTCATGATTTTCAATGACAACGAAGGTAGTGAGCTTAGAATACAGGAGGTCACGCTAGAGATAACATATAAATACAAATATCTGGGCGTATGGATAAGCAATGGGACCGAGTATCTGAGGGAACACGAAATATACGTGACGACTAAAGGTAACAGGAATGCAGCAGTCATGAAAAATAGGGCACTGTGGAATTACAATAGGTATGATGTTGTGAGAGGAATATGGAAAGGGGTCATGGTTCCTGGGCTGACGTTCGGCAATGCGGTCTTGTGCATGAGATCAGAAGTTCAAGCAAGATTAGAAATTAAGCAACGTGGAATAGGTAGGCTTGCTTTAGGAGCTCACGGGAATACACCAAATCAGGGAGTACAAGGTGATATGGGATGGACATCATTTGAGGGCAGGGAAGCTAGCAGCAAGATAAAATTTGAGAAACGATTGAAAGAAATGGGGGAAGAGCGTTGGGCTAGGAAGGTTTTCAGCTACTTGTACATGAAGAATGTCGATACAAAATGGAGGAAGCGAACCAGGAAATTGACTGGTTAATACTTAGAAAACAGCAGGTGGCCAAACCAAAAAGAACTATCGGTTAAGAAGAAAGTGAAGGAAACAGAGACTGACATGTGGGGAATGGGCATGATTAAGAAGTCCGCACTAGAGATCTATCAAACTTTTAAGCAGGAAATTGCCAAGGAAAGGATCTATGATAATACTCGGGGTAGTTCTCTACTGTTTGAGGCCAGGACGGGAGTACTGCGAACCAAGACATATCGGGCCAAATACGAAGGGGTAGACACAGTATGCAGTGCGTGTGGAGAGGAAGAAGAAACTGCCGAACACTTGATTATGTTCTGTAAAGGGCTTCACCCTATAGTCCAGGATGATGGCGCATAGTTTTTCAAAGCACTGGGGTTTAGGGACCGGGAGGGCAAAATAAACTTTAAGCGGGTAGACTTAACTAGAAGGAGGTTATCTGATTGGTGGCTAAAGTCAAGGCACGAGTGAACATTAAACTCTTCACTGCAAAGTACGAATCCTCAAACTCACTTTTTAAGGAAAAAGATAAATATAGTTTTTGGTTCATTAGGTATCACGGCTTGGTGGCGCTAGCCACCGCCCGATCTAAAGGGTACAGCCATATCCATTCATCCATCCTTCGCTCTGCAGGAACCCCTTCCACTCTTTTTTTCAAGCTCTCCTAGACATCTGGTGTTACAGAAGGGGCTTTCTGCGCCAACTTTTCCAGGACAGACCTGATATTTTGCAGGCTGGTTTTGTCCTGTAACAGAATGGGGTCTAGTCGTCACGCTGAGTCGTCGTGACGAGGCCCGGCTGTCCCTTTGACTGTCAACACGACCGAGGAATGATCCGTCATTCTTTCTACCCTGGAGTATAGGGTTTCAGTCTCGGATGACATCACTGAAGGTAGCAGGAAGTCTGTAACATAAATCCTGTTGATCCTGCTCGCGGTGGTCTTGGATACACGGGTCGGTACAAAAAGATTGTCATGAAGGTGTACCCAAGCATCCATGAGCCTGAGATGACGCAGGATTCTGACTAATTCCTTAGCATTGAAAGCAGACCTCCCACTGCCCGGGCCTCTGATGTCCCGTATCGAGTCCAACACGCAGTTAAATTCGCCTAACAGAACATAGGGTAGTGGTTCCTGCTGGTTGTCGTGCAGCCCTCTGAAGAAGGCATTCGTGTCCGTTCGCGTGACTGGTGCATGAATAGACATGAATCGGACCCTCCTGCCGTCAATGTAGACGTCGAGCATCAGGGAGCGCCCATCCTCCCCAAAGATACAGTGGGCCTTGCGACGGATTCTTCCCGAAATAAAGATGGCGCCAACACCGCATGACCTGGCACTCGTCAGTGAAAAAAAGCTTCGACGCGGCATTCTCTTTTAAAGATAGTGACATCGAGTGGGGACCTGAAGTTGGTCTCCTGAATAAACAGAATGTCAATCGCAAGTGCTTGGGCCACCGCCAGAAGCTCGCGCTGCTTTATCTTATCACGGAACTCGCGGATGTTGCATGTAGCAACTCGGAGTGCCATATTGCTTTGTTTCAAACCGGTGCCTTGGGGAGAGGGGGGTGCGTCGAGGGTTAACCTGCGCTAGGTTTCGCATAAAAATAATCTCGGGCCTCTGCTTCGAGTGAAGGTGGGGAGGGGGCACCTCAAGCGTGCTTGCGCTAAGGTGTGCATTAGACTTAGTGACGCGTCAGGGTCTATCACCGGCCTCTCTGCCAGGTGATTTCCCTCTCCCATGTGGGGTTCTAGCTAGTCTGTGGTACTTTGCTCGGGGAAAGGCATCGCTGTCGCTACTCGATACCATAGGGGTCTGTCGGCGATGTATATTGTCGGAGCCCAGAGGTATGACCTGTCCCGAATCCTCTGGCCTGTTCTGCGCCCGTGGCGAGCATGAGCGGGCTACGTCGTGTTCGTAGGAAAGCCTTTGTAGGCCTCGTTAGCGGGGCCTGTTGGCGGTGTCGTGTCTGCTGGGCTGGGGCTAACTACCAGCTGCAACGGGTTAGGTATCCTGGCATGGTCGCTACCAACTCTAGGCCTGATGCCGGTATCACGAGGTGGGGCGTAGCCGACGTCCAAAGGCGGGAAGTGTGCCTAGTCTACGAGCAGTTCCACCAACTCCTGACCAGTCTCGTGGTCTGGTAATTTTTGCTCCTCGCCCTCCGACAACGAGACCACCAATGACTCTCTCGAGGTCTCGGCGGAGCTGGTTTCAGGGCTACTGCTTGCCGCCTGCTCCGTATCAGTGCCATCATGGCTCAAATCACTGCCATTTTCTCCGGCATCCATCAGGGGCTCGGGTTCTGTTAGCATGGCGTGCTCATCGACCGGCTCGTGTTCTGCTGCGTTGTCCCAGTAGTTGGGTGTTCTGCTGGTGGTAGGCGCCGGAGATCTGGGTTTAAGGACCTGGAGTTCCGTCGTCTCTTCCGCGCTGCGCGAGGTCACAGGGTGACCGTTCTGCTCGTCGTTTGCTGGTTCATCATGGACTGGTGGAAAACCGCGTGCGGCAGCCACGTACGAGTGGCACCGAAAGCACTCGCGCGTGCCTTGTCACCCACCGCATCGCTTGCACGCTTATTCGTACCCTTCCGTGCTATAGCCAAAAGCGGTGCACCGCTTACAATAAGGAGTGGTGCATGCGGTGGCCATGTGCCCCTCACCCTGGCAACGTGCGCACACGCGTCGCATGCCACGGTATTCCAGCGTTACTTTATGGCCCTGAATCGAGGTGAAGTTAGAAGCCGGCTTGCTCATTTCTATCTTCAACACCCGAACTCCATTATGTTTAGAGTGCCGGGTCGGTACCGTGGCGAACGTCATGCTCTTAACTTTACCAAATTGTTGCATACCCGAGGTTATTGCTTCATCCGGTACATACGCCGGCAAGTGGTAGACGTTTACGTATGTGACAGGCGGCCCTACTGCTTCCACTCGCACCTTCGTGCCATTCATTAACGGTGAAGCCGTCTGCTACCATCAGTTTGGTTGCCTGGCTAGCGTTCCGCGTACAGATAAAAAATCTGGAGCCTCCCATGTGCTGGAGGACCAGCACACTATCATCACCTGCTGTAAATTCTATAGTATCTATAAGCTCACCAACGGTAACGTTTTCTTCCGAAGCGTTAAATAAGAAACAGTTTTCCCTCACCGGGGGTGCAAAAACAGACGCCATTATCGTGGGCGTAATCTTTCCGTCGCGCCGGCAGCAGGGCCAGGGGCGTGCCTGGTAGAACTGGTGACGCGCATCTGTTGCTGCGCACTCATGGACAGGGCTCTTGGCCTTGATCAGGTGGGCGTGGCCGTTAGCTGCAGCTGGGGTAGCGGCGAGGAGGATCCGTGAGAGAGGGTCACTCCCAGACTCATCCTCTGCTCTTTGCTGCAGGGGGGAGGGTCACCGGCTGGATTACCGGGGACCGCCGCCTTCGGTGCCTCGCGCAGGAATGCGCTGAAGCGGGCGCTTCTTCCTCTTAATTATGCTCCCGGGCTTCAGCGTCGGAGTGAGGGGACCCCGGGCCGAACGAAAAAAAGACTAGCTTGGAGCCGTTAAGATGCGTTTAAGAGAATTTTATTTCTGGATATATCTTACACAGCTTATGTGCACACATAAAAATGGACAATGGTGAACAATGATTATGTACAATGCAAGCTGTCATATACAGCGAAAGAACTCATAGCGTATGCAGTGACGTACAATGCAAAAATTGTACAACAAAGACAGGACATTCATGACATCTAGATGAGTAAACTTAAATGAACAGTAAGGCTATATGAACAAACAAGGTGAGGTCATTCACAGTGTAGCGTGATATTTTGCATTCACCTGTGAGGACAATTTGCTCTCACGCTCAAGAACAATATTGCACAAAAATACTTGTTTTTAAAGAAGAAAAGAAAAATACACACTGTAATGTCACATTGGTACAAGCTCAAGCCCACCTCTTCAATAAGGGAGGAAAGGCATGTACATTCTTTTGTTTTTTACGATAATAAATCGCGTAGACCATCATCGGAAGAAAGCCTCCTCTCCCAGCGTGACTAGTTCTGCGTTAAGATGCATAAGCATTATGTTTCTTAGCCGATGTAGTAGGGGAAACATGGCTCTCTGGGGGCGTCCCCTCAGACAGGCCAGTCCCCTTCGTTTCCATAAGACGAAGGCACCGATAGCCATTAAGAGTACGACAAAGTTACCCCTGTGGCTAGACTTCCACTGCATACTTGTTTGGAACATCCTGGTAACCATGCGCCAAAAGGTGCGCGCTACTATACATTCATGGAAGACATGGTTCAGTGTTTCGACGTGACTGCATTGCGGGCATGTGGTGGAGGGCGCCACGCCCCACGCCACAAGGCGGTTGGCCGTTGGTAAAGTCCTCCATTCCCTGAGCCAGTTTAGGTCACGGACCTCGGAGGGGGAGACGTGTTTGTAAGAGTCCAGCGTCTTTTCGCCCGGCATTTCCGGCGTTGTTCTCCAGATAGGCTTTTAAATGCTATTAATTCGCTCATGTCGGTGGGGATCATTTCCATAAGTTCTTGAACAGGAAAATTGTTTCGCCATTGTTGCAAAGATTTCATGACATGTGTGTAATACGCTGGTGGCTGCTCAGCAGCTGGTTCCGGGTCGTTTGCTAAACCGAAAATTCTTCTAGAGGTTTCTAGCAGATACACTACAAGTTGCCTGCCTCGATACGATGAGTTCTCTAAGAGTGACCAGGTGTTTTTGAGATCCAAAATGTGGCACATTATATCAAGGTTGGGTACACTGAGCCCTCCCCATTTTACTGGTAGGCAGACCAAGGCTCTGGCAACAGCTTCAGCGTGGCCATTCCAAAAAAGGACCTGCACGCAGTAGCCACTCTCAGCAAAAACAGTCGAGGTGGTCATGCAATTCTGGCTACATAAAGCAGTGGCGCTGTTATGCTGGATTTAATTAGATAAGCTCTTTCAGTAAAAGGTAGTTGAAACGTTCTGGCGACTTCAATGCGGCTGTCCACTTTGTGTTGGATTTCTTTCCATGTGGTGCGGGCTACCTCACCAGTCGAAAGAAAAGTTACACCTAAGACTTTAACGCCTTGGACGATTTGGACGCCATCAGGGAACTCTTCAATGTGCATCCCAAAGCACAATTTCTTGCTCTTTACGGGATTAATACGTGCTCCCGACGGGTAACTATACGTGTGGAATATTCGCAGAAAGGCTCTGTAGCTATCTATGTTCCGAATAAACAACGAGATGTCATCGGCGTATGCCACTACTTTCACTTCGCCCAAGCCTGGAAGAGGGAAACCAGGTATCGAAGTACATTTCTGGATTTGTTTTAATATTGGATTTATGCATAATACAAAGAGAATTGCGGAGAGGGGACAGCCTTGTCGGATGCCCCTACTTACTGCAATAGGTTCGGATGTATAGCCGGGGGAAGACGAAGAACTGTGTTTTGAATAGGAGCTACGTCTGCTAACTCCGGCGTATTTCAGTTGTAATTTAAGTCTGTTGATCAGTTTTCGCTGCTCCCTTGGAGGGGATGGATGTAGACCACCCCGGGCGCCTGCCGGCACCAGCGGCGTCAGCGGCGGCCGCCTTCAGGAAGCGGATGGGACAAGCGAGTGACAGCGACAGTGAAGATACTCATGCTTACTATCTCAGCAGTGAGGACTTTACAGATGACGGCTTCCAACCTGTGCTGAGCCGCAAAGCGAAGAGGAGGAACATGAGGACATCCTCATCCTCAACTATTCAAACTGTAAGTGAAGCGCCAAAATAGAACACCTATACCATCCTGTTTCTGCCTGCACTTCCTACTGTCAGCATGAAACGCCTTAACAGACAGTCTGTGTCGAGGTCTCTGGAAACGCTCGTGCGAAATGAGATCACGGACATAAGAGTGAACGCCAGAAAGAATATACTGGTTGTGGACGTTTTGCACGCAAGTGCGTTGGGCGTTCTGCGCAGTGTAACTGACTTGGACGGCAACCAGGTGCGCTCTCATGTTCCCTTGGGATGTGATCTAGTAACCGGCGTGATTTACGACATAGATGTGGCTGTTTCCAATAATGACTTACAACTTCCTGTCAAGTCAACAACTGATACTCCAATTGTTGATGTCAACCGACTAGGCAAGTCTCGCTGTGTGAAGATTGCGTTTAAGAGCACATCACTCACCTCTCATGTGAAGGTGGGGTACTTCAGACATGCTGTGCGGCCTTTCATTCCAAAGCCTCTCCAGTGCCGTAAATGCATAAAACTCTGACATGTGAGCAGCATCTGCGAGAATTCGGTGGTATGCCACCGCTGCGCCGAGCCCCATGAAGCGGATAAGTGCGTCGCAACTGTCAAGAAATGCTCTAATTGCAATGGATTCCATGAAGCCACATAGAAGGACTGCCCGCGGATTCAGAAAAAAATTGCCATTTTGAAGGAGATGGTGCGCGATCACTCATCTCATCGAGAAGCCGCAGCTAAAGTCAGAAGGCGTCCTTCACGTCGACGTCGGTCTTCAAGGAGGCCCGCTACCTCCTCGACGCGTTTGCCAGATCCCTCATCAGTACCACCTCTTTTGCCTCCCAGACCACATGCCTTGGGAAAGGCTGTAAAGGACAAAGCCAGTCAGCATACCCTAACTGCGACAGAGTGGCCGGCACTTCAAAGGGAAGCAGCATCAAGTGAACCGAAGGAGTTTCATGACGGCCAGTCCGCGATCCCGGTTCGAAATCTTTCCTACCAAGACAGGCAAGTGACTGCAATCGTGCAATCAATAATTGCCACGATTCGCACGCTACTGAGCAGCATACAATCTCCGTCTGCTAAGAGTGCACTGCAAATACTGGATGCACTGAATCCAGTTCTTGCTAACTTCGTATAAGCACAATGGCTCAACAAAATCTGATCTTCCGCACTGAAGTTAAAAGTGCGTCGATTTTTCAGTGGAATGCCAGAGGCATGAAGTCCCGTATCTCGGACTTTCGCCAATTTGTCCGGGCTAATAAATTCCCTATACTTGTCATATGTGAACCAAACGTATCAACGCGTTATAGATATTCCGGTTATGAAGCTTTTTGTTCAGCCGCTTGCGAAGAACGAAGCAAAGTAATTGTTTACATTCGCACTGACTTGACTTATCTTTCGTACCCAATAAGTTCAAATGACAGACAATCTGTACGTGTGTCTTCGTGTAAGGAAGAATGCAGTTTCAATAACGCTTATTGGTGGATATGTATCTCCGTCATCACGATTCTAATGAGGACACATCCTAATGAGGACTGATGGGCCTTGGATCATCACGGGTGACTTCAACGCCCATCACATGCTTTGGGGGAGCACTAGGATGAATGCCAGGGGCCGAAACATTGTTACATTCGCTTCCGATTACGACCTTTCCATCATGAACGATGGTACCCCCATGTATCTGCGGGATCTCACGTATGGCAGTTGCCTTGACCTGACATTGGTGTCACGGTGCTTCTCTCACAAAGTTAAATGGTTTTGCGATATTGAGACTCATGGGAGTGATCACATACCCACCTACGTGACGATCGATGGTATTATAAAAAATTTCTCTTCGGGTGTTGTAATTGGCACTGACTGGTCGATGTTTACATCACGTGTTGAGGACGCTTGCCAACAAGGCCTCGCCTGCAGCCTTGAAAATACCATAACGGAAGCTATGCAAGTGTCGAAATGTAAATTACCATTTTCGTCTAAAATAACACAGTTTGATATCGAACTGGAAAGATTACGAGCTATACGAAGGCGTGCTGAACGACGATACAGACGCACAAAATCAATTTACGATCTGAGGGTAGCAAGGCGGCTCCAGAAAAAGATTCAACGACGCATTTACAAGCTGGAGAGTTAACGCTGGAAAGCATTCTGCGAATCTCTAGACCCTCATAAACCGCTGTCATATATCTGGAGAAAAGTTCGTGGTCTTCGCTCCTCCCCGCAACAACGGCACCCTTTAAAAGCTTTGGCACTCCATCATGGAAAAACAGAACTCGAGGTGGCTGAAGAATTCTGCACGCGAATTGCCGGGAATATTATGAACGAGAGCATCGACGCCGTGATCGTTCCTGAGACGCGATTACCAGAAATGGACTTTCCATTCACCATGAAAGAACTGGAAGGTGCTTTAGTCGCTTCTAAGCGCATGTCATCGCCAGGTCCTGAAGGTATTACTTATAGTGCGTTGGGACACCTTGGACAAAAACTCCTGGCTCAGCGGCAGTGTTCCCCGAGAATGGAAAATAGGTCGAATAATACCACTTTGGAAATCGGGAAAATCACCATTGACCTTGACAGCGTATCGCCCTATTACCCTCGCAAGCTGCCTCGGAAAAGTGATGGGAAGAATTGTTCTATTTCGTCTCGAGTGGTACTTGGAACGATACATCAAATACCCTTCTTGCATGGCAGGCTTTCGTCGGGGCCGCTCCTCCATCGACAGTGTGCTTGACTTATCCACATTTGTTCAACAAGAAAAAAGTCGCAAGCGCATATCAGTGGCACTCATTCTTGACGTGAAGGGTGCATATGATAATGTAGCTCACGATGCCATCCTCACTTCTCTCGCAGCAATGGGCATTGGTGAACGAATATTTCATTGGATAAAAGATTATATAACTGGCAGGTGTTTCTTTGTGCAAACATATGAGGGTACAACTGCTGAACATTACACCTACTGTGGAGTACCTCAGTGGGGTGTTTTAAGCCCCACATTGTTCAATGTTGCCCTCATTGGTCTGGTGAAGGTTCTGCCAAAGTCGGTGTGCCTATTCATATACGCCCATGATATTTGCGTCTGGAGTGCTGCAGTTACTCGCCCTCAGATGCGTGCACGAATACAGCGGGCAGCAACCCTCACAACAGCCTACCTTCAGAAACAAGGCCTAACTATATCAACTGTGGAGTGCGCGTTGATGGCGTTTACACGCAAACCAATGACGCCGTACCCGGTTTACATCAATGGACACAGTGTCAAATATGCACGGACGCATCGTTTTCTGGGCATAATAATCGACAGAAGTCTTTCGTGGAGCCCCTATTGTGCGTACTTGAAGAAGAGACTGCTATCTATTGTGCATATAATGAAATTCATGTGCGGGAAAGCATGGGGAACTTCTGTGGCCTCCGTGCTACAGCTGTACAGGGCCCTATTTCTGGGTCTATTGCGCTACAGCTTGCCGGTACTGACTAACACTTGCAAATCCAATACTCATTCATTGGAGAGTTTGCAGGGTCAGGCACTGCGTATCTGCCTAGGACTGCCCCGATACGCTTCTACTTATGCCACAATCATGCTTGCCAAAGACCATTCGGTCAGGACATATAGAGTTGTGGATTGCCTCAGAGCGCACATTCGACATGCTAGCCGTGTCCCCGACCACCACTTGGTCCTTCTACCCTCCAGAAGACCACGTGCTACGTTTTCAGACGTCATAGCCTAGCACCTAAACAGCATTCCATCAGGATATACGCCAGCTGCGAGAATGGCATGTGCTCTGTGGTGCCTCAACCAGCCGCAAGTACGTCTAGAAATTCCGGGAATCGAAAAGAAAAGCAATCACTCCAGAGTAGCATTGAAGCAAGCAACACTGCTATTATTACATGAGTTGTACTTAGACCGAACGCAGATATACACTGATGGGTCCGTCTTGTCCAGCAGCTCATCAGGTGCCGCTGTAATTCCGGCTGCAGCAATGGCAATCAAGTTTAAGTTGTCGCATATGACTACATCTACGGTATCAGAGCTTGCTGCTATAAGCGCTGCTTTACAATATCTCGTTCAAGAACGTCCAGGAAAATGAGCATATTCGGTAATTCGAAGGCAACGCTTCAGAGTTTGCAGTCTGCCTGCGTAGCAGGAGTCATGACCAATTGGTAAAGAAATAAGACATTGCCATCATGAAGCTCTTGCACGAGGGCATGATATTATATATCAATGGCTGCCTGGACATATCGGTATTACCGGAAATCAATTAGCCGATGATGCAGCCCGCTCAGCCCATGAAGGAACCCGTGTAGTCCCGATTCCTCTATCAAGGAATGATGCAGCAAGAAAACTTTACTTGCTGGCTCGAGATCTCACACGCTCGTTCTGGTCATCTACCAGCTTCCAAAGGTGTCAATTTTATGAACTGGATCCTTCGCTCAAGATAAAGCTACCATCACAACTTTCCCGCTCCGATGCGACACTGTTATGCCGCCTTTGGTTTGGTGTTGCCTTTACAAAGGTGTACTCCTTTCGCGTTGGTATGGCAGACACTCCTACATGCGACTACTCCGGAGCTGAAGACACCATCGAACACGTCCTGTGCAGCTGCGTTTGTTACGACACACAGCGATGCCAGCTACGGATGGTTTTGAATCAACTTGACCCCGGATCATTTTGTGTGCAGAAGATACTAGGACCTTGGTCATCTGCCTCAGTTGCGCAGAAAGACACTAAAGTACTGCTAATTTACCTGAAGTCAACAAACCTGAGTGACCGCCTGTAGACTGTGTGTGCTTCCCGAGTGCGCTCGTGATTGTGTGTACCTTCTCATCTCTCTGCAACCTCTTTTCTTCCCTTTATCTCTTCTCCAGTGCAGGGTAGCAAACCAGATGTGCGTCTGGTTAACCTCCCTGCTTTTCCTTGCATCTTTATCTCTCTCTCAGATGTATAGCCATTCACTACTAATGACGTTTCTAAGTCTGTGTAGAGTAAACGGAGGGTGTTGGTTAAATGTGCTGGGAAGCCATAACACTCAAGCACAGCGAAGAGATGGTTCCATTCTACGTGATCAAAAGCTTCTTCCTGGTCCAAGGAAAAAAAAACGCCAGATATTTGCGTTCGTGTAGCGTACGTGAATAAATCGCGAGTCAGCGCGAGCGAGGTATAGATCGTACGACCTGGGACACAGCATGTTTGTATGTCGCTTACTATTTCCGGTAGAATGATTGTTATGCGGTTTGCAAGGATGACTGTCAATATCTTATAATCCGAGTTAAGTAGCGAAATGGGCCTCCACGCCCTTGGGCCGGACGGCTCTCCCTCGCTTTTAAGCAAGCGTATAACTCTGCTCTCACGAAACGTATTTGGTATGATTCCGTCAGCAAGAAGCCCATTTAGCATTGTCAAAAGGTCGTCTTGCAATGTTTTAAGGAAGGTTTTGTAGAAACTCAAAGGTATCCCGTCAGGGCCGGTGGTGGCGGTTGCGTTCATGTGCTGAAGCACAAAGCGTAATTCATCCAGCGTCACTGGGCTGCCCAGACCATCGCGGAGCTCTTCCAGTACGCGGGAAATTCCCGCGCAAAACACGTTAACTATGGTGGTGTAGTTCACGTCAGTCGCGTTCTCCGCCCTGAAAAGATTCAAAAAATGTGTTTTAAAGACCCTCATTATGTCTTCTGCTCGCGCAGACTGTTCGCCGTTCGGCAACTGAACGAAAGTGACATGGATGTGTTCACCCAAGGAGCCGTTGCGAACACTTCGAAGAACCACTGGATCTGAAACCGGTCGTCCGTTGATAAGAGACTGCGCAGCCGTGCGCGAACTAGGACGTAGCAAAAGTTCGTACCGCGCCTTTAACTGATCGAGTGTCACAGAACGAGCACTCAAAAGGGCGCGCCGCCAAATTCTCGCGACTAAACGCCGGAGTGACGCCGCGAGGTCAACGATAAAAAAAGAAGAAAACAAACATTCAAGGCTCCCCGGGCGCGCGCTTCTCCCCTCGGAAGCGTGGCTTCGCCGATGAACTTCCTGACCACACATTGGCGGCCGAGCAAGCACTCAAATTTTCTAGAAGGAAAGGGGCGTGTTATTCCGGGTTGAGTCATCCGGCTTGGACGGCCCTCATACAGTCTAACGCTTTCCCCCAGCCTTCGCCGCGCATCGCACCTACGAAATGATGAGAACTTTCTGGAATCTCGCGCGGAGGGTATTTAATCGAGCAGCCGAGATGAGAGATCAGGAGAAGACGGAAGTTAGCGCCAGAGCGCGTAGGGTATTCCGCCGTGTAGTCGGCGAAGGTTTTGTCCATAGAGACAAAGCAGGAGAAGAAGATGATTTCCACCTGAGGGGTGACGACTCGAGCTACAGGCAAGAGTGTGTTTACCGCTATCGAGTGAAGACGCGTGGCAACAGCTGCGTGTGTGAAGCCGACGTGTTTCCGGCGAAGAAGTTTGAAGCTTGGAGAGTGGCCGATTGAAGACGCGAGGTTTCCTGAAAGAAAAACTTCGGCGAGGTTTTCTGGAAGAGAAACTTCAGGGGCAGCGGAACGACAACAAGGCTGGACTTTGAGTGAGTGATTCTCGGAAGAGTATCATCAGACTTTTGTTCCAAGAACTTTGGACTGCATAGGTTTTCTATCTCTTTAGTCTTTAAGTGTCTTGATTGTTCAATGCATGCGACTGCATTGTAGTGCGTATTGTTGTCTGTGTCCGTTGTTTCGAGTGTGGCCGATTGTACTGTGTAGTACGTTGTTTGATTGGTGACATATTGTACTCAACTATTGTGGAGTGTGTATACTTGTGTATTGTTTTCGATCTGCTATTGTTGAGAATATAATTTTGTTTGTTTATGAACTCTCGGCTCTGACTTGTTCTTTGGGTCACAGCCGGCGTCCGCAGGCGCGCCAAAAAGGACCACTTCTAAATTGTCCAAGTTTTCGTGGTGCGGTTCGGGGGGCCAATACTTCGACTCTTGGAATTAGCCCGGTGATCACCTCCTAAATTAACGGGACCTGTGGCAATAATCTGGCGTCCGCGACAGGGCCTTTTGGTGCACAGTGTGTCCAAAGTAGTGAGAAAGAGCCTCGAGATGTTGATAGTGCTATCGGAACGATTTCGTGTGTTGCTCGGTGTTCTTGTTAACGAGTGCAAGAGAGTGTTCCGATAGACTGATTTAGGCAGATACTTTTTGCACGCGGCAAGGTTTTATTTGCGAGACACAATGGACCTCGAAAAGTTAGTCGCTCTTGGTGAGAAGATGGGTCTTTCTGGCGCCGAACTAAGGAAGTGGGTCACCCAGAAGGAAAAAGAAGAAAAAGAGAGGGCCAAAGAAGAAAAGGCAGCTGAGCTCGAAAAAGAAAGGCTGGCGGTTGAAAGAGCCAAAGCGGAAAAAGAAGCTGAGTTGGAGAGAGAGAGGTTTGCTGCTGAGAGAGCAAAGGAAGAAAAAGCAGCTGAGTTGGAACGAGAGAGGTCGGCAGCTGAAAGGGCGACAGAAGAAAGAGAAGCAAAGGAGCGACAGCTGAAAGAAGAAAGAGAGGCAAAGGAGCGACAGCTGAAGGAAGAAAGAGTGCAGCCATTGAAGTTGGAGCTGGAGAGAGAGAAGTTGGCAGCCGAAAGGGCGAGAGAAGAAAGAGAAGCGAGGGAGCGACAGCTGAAAGAACAAAGAGAAGCGGAGATGGCTGAAAGGGAACGGCAGCGGCAGCACGAGATCGAACTCGAGTGGCTCCGTTTGCAACAGCGAATGAAACTCCCGTCCAAGCTAGAGCTGAAAGCAGCAAACGGGAAGACCATGGCTTCCGCTTGAACCCAAGCAAGCTGCTCGTAGCGTTTTATGAAAGGAAGGACGACCTTGACGCGTACCTTCACCGATTCGAGACGATTGCAAGGAGCCAGAATTGGTCGGAACATCAATGGACAACTGCTTTGAGTACCTGCTTGAGTGGTGAAGCGCTCAGTGTGAACGGCAGGCTGACGCCGACCGATGCAGCCAACTACGCAAAGGTAAAAGCTACTTTGCTAAAGCGATTTAGATTTACTGTGGAAGGATTCCGGGACAGATTTCGGACAGGAAAGCCAGCTGATGGTGAGACGGCTACGCAGTATGCCGCCCGGCTTAGCCATTATTTCGACAGATGGAATGAACTTTCAGGGACAGCGCAGGAGTACGATGAGCTTAGAGAGCTCCTAGTTTAGAGAACAATTTCTTACTAGTTGCCACCCAAGCCTGTCGCTGTACTTGAAAGAGAGGAAGGCTGAGTCACTGAAGGAATGCTTGAATGGGCTGATCAATTCTTGGAAGCGCAAGGTGGCACTAATTTGGCCTAGGTCAAGAAGGAGTGCGCCGAAGATTAAAAAAATTCGGCACACGAACAAAAGAAGCGTGCACCGGAGAGTGTTCCGCGATGTTTTCTGTGTAACTGAGTGGGTCATCGCGCTAGCAACTGTCGAACTAACTTTATGAGTCTCACGGTCGTAAAGTGTTTCAAGTGTGGTCAGACTGGGCACAAAGCAGACGCATGTCATAACGGAGTTAGTCAAACTCAGCCAGGTATCTTGTGTGCAAGCGGCACCGAAATCCGATAATATTGCCGTCACCGACGGATTCGTAGAGTTGAAAAAGTGGGGAGGAAATTCCTATTGTGGGTGCTGTAATGACAAAACAGCCAACCGGTGTCACGAAGGGAATGGCCAATGCTTCCTGGAAAAGTCGCGGGCAACAAGATTACAGGTGTTAAGAGATACCAGCAGCTCCACTGTTATCGTGCGGAGAAATTTGGTACGGGAAAAGTGAGTTAACAGGCAAAACTAAACCAGTTTGCCTAAGTGACCGTACTGTTCGGACTGCTTCAAGAAGCAGAAATTAAGGTTGAAACCCCGTACTTCAGCGGAAAGGTTACTGCTCTATGCATGACGAACCCCTGTACGACCTCGTCGTCGGAAACATCGACGGGGCGCGAGGGCCGAATGGTCCAGAGCGATTGGGAGAAGACCCGAAGATGGAGCCCTCGCCAACCAAGCGACCGCGAGATACAGTGGAGGAGCATCCCGTGACTGATCTCACACGAGCCCAAGGTGAAGCCGCGGTGCAAGAGACAGTGAATGAGAAGATGATCGTGTTGAATGAGTTCACGTGCTGGGCAGCTGGACGTACGTCGGCACGAGCTCAACCGACAGACAGTGTAGAGGTGACGGAGTCTGCCAGCCAGGCCCAATGTTGTGACATGAACAAGCGGGTGACAGGATCGGTTGAGCGTTATCACCCGCTAAGAGTGTCAGAAGTGACAACCATGGCTGAGACGCCGCCTAAGACCCCGTCGTTGGAAAGGGCTCGCCGAAAAAGAACGAGGAAAAACAAGAAGAGATTGAGCGAGCACCGCAAGAAAGGACGCAAGCGCAGCTCGAAATACACAGGATAGGTGCTGAGGTGGAATCGGAATGTGTTTGGCAGGGCTGAGTGACATATGTTGCATAATGTTCTTGTTATCCTGTGTCACAACTGTATGTCGAGCGAGTCAAAGTGTTCTGTGTGATGATGTGATGTATAGTGTTGTATAATTGTTGTAAAGACAGAACTTTGTACGTTTGTATTGTTTGGAATGTGTGATAAAGCGTTGAACTCATGTACCTGCAGTTATATTTCATGTGTGTGGGATTGAATTGTAATGTCCAATTGTATTGAGTGATATAATGTGAATGTGACGTGTCATGAGCGACGGACTATGTTACAGTCTTTGAGTGTGTGGGGACTGTTCGCGCTCGTTTGTGTGGTTTTGAATGTTATGAGATAGTATTCTTAAAGGAGGGGGCAGTGTCACAGAACGAGCGCTCAAAAAGGGCGCGCCGCCAAATTCTCGCGACGAAACGCCGGAGTGACGCCGCGAGGTCAACGATAAAAATTAAATTAAACATTCAGGGCTCCCCGGGCGCGCGCTTCTCCCCCCGGAAGCGTGGCTTCGCCGACGAACCTCCTCACCCCACATCGGCGGCCGAGCAAGCACTCGAAATTCCTAGAAGGGGCGTGTTATGCCGGGTTGAGTCATCCGTCGCGGACGGCCCTCGTACAGTCTCGCGCTTTCCCCCAGCCTTCGCTGCGCATCGCGCCGACGAAATGATGAGAACTTTCTGGAATCTCACGCGGAGGGTATTTAATAGAGCAGCCGAGATGAGAGATCAGGAGAAGACGGAAGTTAGCGCCAGAGCGCGTAGGGTATTCCGCCGTGTAGTCGGCGAAGGTTTTGTCCGTAGAGACAAAGCAGGAGAAGAAGATGATTTCCACCTGGTGGGTGACGACTCGAGCTACAGGCAAGAGTGTGTGTTTACCGCTATCGAGCGAAGACGCGTGGCAACAGCTGCGTGTGTGAAGCCGACGTGTTTCCAGCGAAGAAGTTTGAAGCTTGGAGAGGGGCTGATTGAAGATGCGAGGTTTCCTGGAAGAGAAACTTCGGCGAGGTTTCCTGGAAGAGAAACTTCAGGGGCAGCGGAATGACAACGACGCTGGACTTTGAGTGATTCTCGGAAGAGTATCATTCCGACTTTTGTTCCAAGAAGTTTGGACTGAATAGGTTTTCTATCTCTTTAGTCTTTAAGTGTCTTGGTTGTTCAATGCATGCGACTGCATTGTAGTGCGTATTGTTGTCTATGTTCGTTGTTTCGAGTGTGGCTGATTGTACTGTGTAGTACGTTGTTTGATTGGTGACATATTGTACTCAACTATTGTGGAGTGTGTATACTTGCGTATTGTTTTCGATCTGCTATTATTGAGAATATAATTTTGTTTGTTTATCAACTCTCGGCTCTGACTTGTTCTTCGGGCCACAGCCAGCGTCCGCTGGTGCGCCAAAAAGGACCACTTCTAAATTGTCAACGCTTTCGTGGTGCGGTTCGGGGGGCCGATACTTCGACCCTTGGAATTAGCCCGGCGATCGCCTCCTTAATGAACGGGACCTGTGACATCGAGATAGTGGTGGATTGCGAATGTCAGCGTCTTGCCTCTGCGTACAATGCGCGCTTTTCGTAACGTGTGGTTTATCTCTGTCGTCAGGCGCGCTTTCCTTTCGCGCCTCGCTTTGATAAGCTCGGCGCGCCAACTGTGTTTCAAAGCGTCCTAGCTGTGGGGTTCATGCGGACTATCGCACGCTTGCTCTAGTGCATTGCGCAGTAATGCAACGCTTTCCGGGTCGTGCACGAGTGTGGTGTTCATTTTCCAATGGTTTTTAAATGTAGTGGATTGTTCAAAAAAAGTTTTACAGACACTGGAAAGTGGTCTGTAATGCATGGAACGTCCGGTGGAATATGTAGGACCTCGCAACTAAGGACATGAGTGGCTAGTACTTCCGGAAAATAGTAGCGGTCTAGCCGAGTCATGTTAGGACCCCGTTGCCAGGTGGCAATGAAGTCATTCCCGTGAGTGTCGACCCACGCATCCCTGAGCTTGAAATTGCGGATGAGTTGTCGCAATTGCGCTGACTCCGCTATATTGTCTGCTTTGTCGGCGTCCGCGCGCATCCCTGTCGGTGTCCTCAACACAGTTGAAAGCTCTAACTAAGAAAGTGGGGGTAACAGTCAAACATAAATGAGTCGAGTGAATTGAAAAAGTCGGCCGTGCCGCCACGTTGAGCTGAGGCATATATTACGAGCACCCTTTCTCGAGTCTGCCGTGAAGGTCAAAGTCTACTGCTAGTGTGCGGCCGTCAAAACCATAAACACAGTGTGCTTTTCGACGTAATGCTGGTGTCAAAAAAACAACTTCGACTCCGCACATCTTTGAATCAGTCAGCAAAAAAAAGGCCTTGGCTCCAAAATGTCAAGAAAAGGATTGCACATAAAAAGGGGTTCTAAAATTATATTCCTGTAAGAAAAGGATATCGACATGACGTGACCTCGCGAAGTACAAGACTTCTCACTGCTTATCTCGGCGTCTGAAACCCCGGACGTTTAAGGAGAGAAAATGCACCGTAGCCATTTTGAAAAGAGGGGGAGTGCGCGCAAACTTTTGAGCGCTCGTCACAGAACGAGCGCTCAAAAAGGGCGCGCCGCGAAATTCTCGCGACGAAACGCCGGAGTGACGCCGCGAGGTCAACGATAAAAATTAAATTAAACATTCAAGGCTCCCCGGGCGCGCGCTTCTCCCCCCGGAAGCGTGGCTTCGCCGACGAACCTCCTCACCCCACATCGGCGGCCGAGCAAGCACTCGAAATTCCTAGAAGGGGCGTGTTATGCCGGGTTGAGTCATCCGTCGCGGACGGCCCTCGTACAGTCTCGCGCTTTCCCCCAGCCTTCGCTGCGCATCGCGCCGACGAAATGATGAGAACTTTCTGGAATCTCACGCGGAGGGTATTTAATAGAGCAGCCGAGATGAGAGATCAGGAGAAGACGGAAGTTAGCGCCAGAGCGCGTAGGGTATTCCGCCGTGTAGTCGGCGAAGGTTTTGTCCGTAGAGACAAAGCAGGAGAAGAAGATGATTTCCACCTGGTGGGTGACGACTCGAGCTACAGGCAAGAGTGTGTTTTTACCGCTATCGAGCGAAGACGCGTGGCAACAGCTGCGTGTGTGAAGCCGACGTGTTTCCAGCGAAGAAGTTTGAAGCTTGGAGAGGGGCTGATTGAAGATGCGAGGTTTCCTGGAAGAGAAACTTCGGCGAGGTTTCCTGGAAGAGAAACTTCAGGGGCAGCGGAATGACAACAACGCTGGACTTTGAGTGATTCTCGGAAGAGTATCATTCCGACTTTTGTTCCAAGAAGTTTGGACTGAATAGGTTTTCTATCTCTTTAGTCTTTGAGTGTCTTGGTTGTTCAATGCATGCGACTGCATTGTAGTGCGTATTGTTGTCTATGTTCGTTGTTTCGAGTGTGGCTGATTGTACTGTGTAGTACGTTGTTTGATTGGTGACATATTGTACTCAACTATTGTGGAGTGTGTATACTTGCGTATTGTTTTCGATCTGCTATTATTGAGAATATAATTTTGTTTGTTTATCAACTCTCGGCTCTGACTTGTTCTTCGGGCCACAGCCAGCGTCCGCTGGTGCGCCAAAAAGGACCACTTCTAAATTGTCAACGCTTTCGTGGTGCGGTTCGGGGGGCCGATACTTCGACCCTTGGAATTAGCCCGGCGATCGCCTCCTAAATGAACGGGACCTGTGACATCGAGATAGTGGTGGATTGCGAATGTCAGCGTCTTGCCTCTGCGTACAATGCGCGCTTTTCGTAACGTGTGGTTTATCTCTGTCGTCAGGCGCGCTTTCCTTTCGCGCCTCGCTTTGATAAGCTCGGCGCGCCAACTGTGTTTCAAAGCGTCCTAGCTGCGGGGTTCATGCGGCCTATCGCACGCCTGCTCTAGTGCATTGCGCAGTAATGCAACGCTTTCCGGGTCGTGCACGAGTGTGGTGTTCATTTTCTAATGGTTTTTAAATGTAGTGGATTGTTCAAAAAAGTTTTACAGACACTGGAAAGTGGTCTGTAATGCATGGAACGTCCGGTGGAATATGTAGGACCTCGCAACTAAGGACATGAGTGGCTAGTACTTCCTGGAAAATAGTAGCGGTCTAGCCGAGTCATGTTGGGACCCCGTTGCCAGGTGGCAATGAAGTCATTCCCGTGAGTGTCGACCCACGCATCCCTGAGCTTGAAATTGCGGATGAGTTGTCGCAATGCGCTGACTCCGCTATATTGTCTGCTTTGTCGGCGTCCGCGCGCATCCCTGTCGTTGTCCTCAACACAGTTGAAAGCTCTAACTAAGAAAGTGGGGGTAACAGTCAAACATAAATGAGTCGAGTGAATTGAAAAAGTCGGCCGTGCCGCCACGTTGAGCTGAGGCATATATTACGAGCACCCTTTCTCGAGTCTGCCGTGAAGGTCAAAGTCTACTGCTAGTGTGCGGCCGTCAAAACCATAAACACAGTGTGCTTTTCGACGTAATGCTGGTGTCAAAAAAACAAATTCGACTCCGCACATCTTTGAATCAGTCAGCAAAAAAAGGCCTTGACTCCAAAATGTCAAGAAAAGGATTGCACATAAAAAGGGGTTCTAAAATTATATTCCTGTAAGAAAAGGATATCGACATGACGTGACCTCGCGAAGTACAAGACTTCTCACTGCTTATCTCGGCGTCTGAAACCCCGGACGTTTAAGGAGAGAAAATGCACCGTAGCCATTTTGAAAAGAGGGGGAGTGCGCGCAAACTTCAGAGAAAGCCCTTGCAGGGGGTGGGGCGAGCGCTCAACAAGTGAACAAAACTAAAAAGAGAAATGCTCTGTCGTCGCCAGAGCATTAGCGATTTTTTGGGGCTTACTACTGTCCGTAGAGCCCTCAGAGTCCGTGGTCGGTGGGTGGGCTTGTTTGGTGCCTGAACGGTCTATTTTCATGGCGCTCACACCGACACTCGCACCGGTGGCCGAACCTGCAATCTGGTAAATGGGGTTTGACAGGCTTAGTTTGCGGGTCTGAGCCGAGTACTTGCTCGTCGTTGTCGGTGGCATAATCACTCTCGTGGTCTTGTCTGGGCCGATGATCGGAGTGTCTGCACGTCCCGTCGTTCGGGTGCCGCGTCCCATCGAAGCTCTCGGCACCTCGGATCTGCGGGTGGGGCTAACTGTGTCAGAGCTGTAGCTCTCGTGGTCTCTGCTAAGTACGGGCACTCGGGCTTCGGCTTTGGATGAGCTGTGTTCTTCATAGGCGTCCGGCGAGAAGTCGCTGGTCTCGGACGGGGTGTGAAGGGTTGACGAGGCTTTCTCAAAGGGAGGCAGGTCTCCTGCGTCTTGTGGTTCAGCATGGGCGTCAGTGTCGCTTGTGTCAGTGTTGCTTGCAGGATCGAGTGCCGGATAATCATCTTGCAATGTGGGCGTGAGGTCAGTGCACGCTTGTTCTTCGGTTGCCGCTGCTGCAGCCGCTGCGAAGGACTTCGGACGTACGCAGACAGCTGTTGCATGGCTGCCCGACCACTTGCGGCACGGTTCTGCGCATCATTCTGTGGCATGTCCAAACACGTTGCAGCGCGTGCAATGGGGTCTGGCACAATCTTTAGCGATGTGGCCAGCATTCCTGCACTTAGAGCACACTTTTTTGACACCCAGGTAGTCACACATGACATTGTAGCCTTGGACTGTCAGAGAGTTCGGTATTTGGCTCTTCATTTCCACTCGCGCCACACGGATACCTGTGCCAACCCCAGGGCAGCCCTTGAAGACTGGCTCGTGGATATGTTGCACGTTGCCGTAGGCGGAGAGAGCAGTCGCTAGGGCTGCATCGCTTGCCCACAGCTGTACCCGGAAGACTGTGACGTGGACTATTTCAGGACCTACGCTGACTAGTGGAAGTGATTCGCGTTCAAGAGATTGGCGCCCCAGCTCTTCAGCTTGGTGGCTGCATGGACGTTTGTGGCTGCGGTGCCGAACTTTGCACCTACCATGTGCTGGAGGGACTTGATACCGGCTGGGCCAGTTACTGCTTCCAGGGCATCTATGGTGTCGTCGACGGTGCTCCCCTCTGGAGCGCTGAAGGTAAAGCATTGAGCTTTCGGTGGTGGTGCTGCGAAAGCCATCACACTTTCATCCTGGCCCGGGCTCTCACGGCTTGCGCTGTGGTGCCCGGGCATCGGCTCACGATTAAGGCCTGGACATAGCCGGGGAGGTTGTCCAGGGGTTCGCTTGATGCTCGATAAGATGGGGTCGACGACTGGCAGCATGCCTTGTTGCGGGAATCCCGGCACCAGGTAAGTGGCGAATGCAGCGTCGGCCGTCGATCAACTACTGAAAAGCGGCGAAGTGCGTCAGCATTTACACTCTTGTCATTGAATGTTCTAGCGCTATCGATGGTGGTGACGAGTGTTCCAGAATAATCTGTATAGTTCACGGAGTGGGCTGATCTTATCGAAATGATCTACTAAAGTCCGGAAGCTTCTTGAAAACTGCAGGCGCGGTTTGCGCTGATAATTGTATTGTGTATTGGTGCGATAACAAAGCTTGAGGAATGGAACGTGGCAGTGCCCCCTCTGAAAAAAGCATCGTCCCGATGCTTTAACTAAAAATGAAGGTACAACTTTGATGCAAGAAAGTACAATGAATAAATTACGATACAATATAATACAAAAAAACACTGTTTCAGTTCATTAACGCGCATGAAACGGCTTGAGGCGCGCGACATGGACGACTTCAGGTCACGATTGGCGTCGTTGGGAGTTTGTGATGCCACCGGGGAACACCTCGTAATCAAGTGGGTCGAGACGTCAAACCACCCTGTATGGTCGGAGGTACCGTCGCACACGCTTTTCACTCAGTCCACGTCGGCGTATTGGCGTCCACACCCAAACACGTTCACCGGGGTGGTATTCCACGAAGCGTCGTCGAAGATTTTAACGGCGGCTATCAGCGGCTGTTGATTCTTGATAGGGAAACGCGCGAGTTTTCGGGCTTCTTCGGCACGTTGAAGGTACTCACTCACATCGAGGTTTTCTTCGTCGGTGACGCTGGGTAACTTGGAATCAAGCGTCATTGCCGGGCTCCTACCGCAGACCAATTTCTATTGAGATATCTGCGTCGTCTCCTGCACCACTGTGTTGTATGCGAAGGTCACGTACGGAAGAATGGCGTCCCACGTCTTGTGTTCGACATCGACGTACATTGCCAGCATGTCGGCGATCGTCTTGTTAAGCCGCTCGGTGAGGCCGTTGGTCTGTGGGTGGTACGCTGTCGTCTGGCGGTGGTTTCTCTGGCTGTATGCCAAGATCGCTTAAGTTATGTCAGCAGTAAAGGCCGTTCCTCTGTGCGTGATGAGAACCTCCGGGGAACCGTCACGTGGACGATATTTTTCACGAAGAAGTTAGCTACCTCAGATGCCCTGCCTTTGGGCAGGGCTTTTGTCTCGGCGTAGCGGGTGAGGTAGTCGGTAGCTACCACGATCCACTTGTTTCCGAAAGCCAACGTCGGGAACGGCCCCAGTAGGTTCATAACAATCTGCTGGAATTGTTGGCGAGGTGGTTCAATTGGCTGCAGAAGTCCCACTGGCCTTGTCGGTGGTGTCTTGCGTCGCTGACAGTCCCGGCATGTCCTCACATAACGAGTGACGTTGGTGGTAAGGCGTGGACAATACTACCTTTCTTGAATCTTTGTGAGCGTGCGGGAAACACCGAGGTGCCCTGCCGTGGAATCTTCGTGCAGGGCCTGCAGGAGTTCTGGCCGCAGAGCTGAAGGCAGGCACCACAAGGAGGTTTTTAGCTCGGGGTGGTGAGAAGTTAAGACTGTTTCACAGGAAGAACGACACCAGTGCGCGCTTGAATACTTTCGGGACTTCGGCGGTCCTGCCTTCGAGGTATTCCATTAGGGCCTAAGTCGTCGGCAAAAATCGTGCCCAAAAAGTAGTCGTCATCCTGGTCGTTGGGCGGTGGTTGGTTGACAGGTGACGAGAGAGACACTCGGCGTCTGGGTGTTTCTTGCAGGACTTGTAAACGATGGTAATGTCACATTCCTGAAGTCTCAGGCTCCATCGTGCGAGGCGAGCAGAAGGGTCCTTCAGGGTAGCTAGCCAACACAATGCGTGGTGGTCGCTCACAAACTTGAAAGGCCTGCCCAGGAGTTAGCGGCTTAATTTCGACGTAGCGCAGATGATGGCGAGACACTAATAACCCTTTCAAGTCCGTCAGCCCTCTGCACAAGAACGGCACCGAGACCTACGCTGCTTGCGTCAGTGTGTATTTCTGTTTCGGCGAATTCGTCGAAATGGGCAAGTAACGGAGGCGTCTGGAGGTGATGTTTAAGCTCCTGGAAAGCGTGTTCCTGCAGCGTTTCCCACTTGAACTCTACGTCGGCCTTGATAAGGTTAGTGAGTAGATAGGCGGTGCGGGCGTAGTTTTTCACGAACCGCCTATAGTAGGCGCACAGGCCCACAATTTGGCGCACCGCCTTTTTGTCAGTTGGCGGCGGGAAGTCGCCGATGGGTGCGGTGGTATAGTGGCTAAGGTACTCGGCTGCTGACCCGCAGGGCGCGGGTTCGATTCCCGGCTGCGGCGGCTGCGTTTTCGATGGAGGCGGAAACGTTGTAGGCCCGTGTGCTCAGATTTGGGCGCACGTTAAAGAACCCCAGGTGGTCAAAATTTCCGGAGCCCTCCTCTACGGCGTCTCTCATAATCATATGATGGTTTTGGGACGTTAAACCCCACATATCAATCAAGTCGCCGATGGCGGCTGTTTGCTGGGGATCGGAATGAAGTCCAGACTTGCCAATCACGTGCCCGAGGAAAAAGAGCTCTTCGTACGCAGATCTGCACTTTTCTGGCTTCAGTGTGAGTCCAGACGTCTTGATGGCTTGAAGTACAGCTTCAAGGCGCTGAAGATTCTCGTTGAAACTCGAGGAAAACACCACTACGTCGTCCATGTACTCAAGGCAACGTTGACACTTCCATCCTGCCAGTACCGTATCCATACGCGCTGAAATGTTGCAGGCGCTGAACAAAAACTGAAGGGCATCACCTTAAACTCAAAAAGGCCGTCAGGTGTTATAAACGCCCTATACTCTCGGTCTCTTTCGTCGACATCGATTTGCCAACAGCCAGTCTTGAGGTTCATTGACGAAAAATACTTGGCGTTATGGAGCCGATCAAGTGCATCGTCTATTCATGAGAGAGGATACACGTCCTTTCTTATGATTTTGTTCAGGCGGCGATAATCGACGCAGAAACGTAGGGTCCCATCTTTTTTCATCATTAACACCACGGGAGACGCCAATGGACTCTTAGACGGCTGGATGATGTCATCCCGCCGCATTTCTTCAATTTGTCTCTTCATGGCCTCGCGTTCTCGCGTCAGAACCCTGTACGGACTCTGACGTAGTGCTTTGGCATTTTCTTCGGTTACGATTTCTGGGACGGTGTTTGGTAGATTTCTCATTAGCCCAGCGAAGAGCTCCTGTTTGACCCCTCGCATGAGGAAACGAACTTTCTTCTCCTCAAGCTTGTCTGGGTCAGCGTGACGGAATAGGCGGGTCATCTCTTCTGTGAAAATGGCAACATTTTCATTTGGCAGCTGAACTTGGGTCTCTAGTAAAGCAGCGGCCCTCTCTTTGTCACGGTGTCGTGACGTGGCCGAAGACAGAAGACTTTGTGTTGGGATTTAACAGTTTATTTGGGTGAACCTGTGCCCGGTAAACGGAAAGTCCGTTGACAGTAGCAGTCTTGCACAGATAGCAGTGAACAGAGTGTCGGTCGATCAACTACTGACAAGCGGCGAAGTGCGTTGGCATTTACACTCTTGCCATCGAATGTTCTAGCGTTATCGCTGGCGGTCACGAGTGTTCCAGAATAATCTGTATAGTTCGCGGAGTGGGCGTGATCATATTAAAATGATCTACTACAGTCCCGTAGCTTCTCGAAAACTGCAGGCGCAGTTTGCGCTGAGAATTGTGTATTGTATTGGGGCGATAACAAAGCTTGAGGAATGAAACGTGGCAATATCAAGGGCTACGACTTGCCACGGCTCACCACTCATAGCTCAGCATTGTGAGGCGGGTGTTTATGCGCTTTTACTGCGCTGTACAGTCACAATCTACTTAGGGTGAACACATCACCACGTAACTTTCAATACTACTGGCGTCGTTAGACGACTTGTGACATTATATGCGTGCATGCGCGAGCAGGGTTGCTTCCATTCACGCGCAACACGTCGCCGCAGCTAACTTTCGGCCTTCATAGTGATAGTAATATGATCGCTGCAAAATTTTGTGCTTTCAATTAAATGGCCTGTCTCTTCTTCGGCCTGCCGTCAGCGCCACGGTGGTCTAGTGGTAAAGGTATTCGGCTACTGACCCGCAGGTCGCGATATAAAATCCCGGCTGTGGTGGCTGCACTTTCAATGGAAACAAAAATGCTGTAGGCTCGTGTGCTGAGATTCGCGGGCACGTTGAAGAACACTAGATGGTCGAAATTTCCTGAGTCCTAGCTCCACTATGGCGCCTCTCATAATCACATGGTGGTTTTGGCACGTTAAACACCCCATATCAATTATTATGTTTGCTATGTCACTTGGTTGTCGTCTTTTTTTTCGCGTTCTTGAAGTCATACAACGAAAAGGCAAAGGAACTCAAAACCCTAACTGTTATTTGATACACGTTTCACGAAAACCTGATACGTTTAATAAAGATTTATCAGTAATCTGAAATAGTTTCACCCATTGTTACACTAGTATTTTGTATTGTCCCTTTGAAAATACAAAAGTGCCGCTGGCATTCTGGAATTAAGTGACGACTACTGCACTGGCACAAAGTCATGATCCGCCCGAAGATTCTGCCACTCTTGGTGAACCTTGAGTTTTTCCGCATTCACCGCGCAAACAGGGAGTTGCACCATAGCTGATTTCATGTATATTCCCCATATCTTTATAAACACTCATTCTTTCCAAAAGAGCACCGCGATACGGCGATTTTCGATGGGCTCGTAAATCACCTTTACTGTGTCTACCGGCGCCAGGTCGTGCTGGATGTTAAGTTTGGCCTGGAAATTTATCTGGGCAGAGGCCATGGTGCGTAAGCCGGTCCACTGGAGAGGCTCTCAATCATTTCGGCACCCAGTCTGCCAGACGCTGTCGAAGATTTGAGTAATTACCCAGACCATGCGACAAGCGAAGGCGAGTTCCTGACTTTCAGCTACGGTCCCTTTTGTCGTCTCTTCGAGCAGAAGCGGTGACTGATGCCCTCGGCGACTCATAGGCCGACGGGGAAGCTGGCGTGACCGGCGCCATAGCTGACGGGGGAGCGGCGCTCTTTTAATCTTCAATCAAGTAGCCAAACGGCCGACTGCCTATGTCCGCCAGGCATTGTCCCTGCTAGCTGGAGGATGAGACGTCGTGTCACCACGACATCGTAAACAGTTCCAGAGAGGACAACAAAGAAAGCACCTTCCTGGAAGAGACCGCGGCGGCCACCGCAAATCGCCCCGCTAATTGAGCGAACCGATCGGTGGACCCTTTGAGGTATGCTGTCAGGACCGTGGGACCTCTCGACTGGCGGCACACACACAACGAGGAAGAGCCCTGCTGGCGCCACCTTGCAGTGAAGTGTTCACGACTCAATATTGGACGTTCACGTGAACCGTGCATGCTCGTCCCCTCACCTGTTGTGTGTGTGTGATTGTTGTTCCACTCGGAGAGGAGGAGCCCGACAGGGCTTAAAACGACGCCGCAGAGTGCTGGACGTCGCTCTGAATAATGTAGCGGTTCAACCACCACGCTCGTGGTTTGTGGAACCACTATCCTTTCTTTGCTGTAAATATGTGTAAATAGTGCCGTAAGCATGTTTTGTTTTTGGTATCCTCCTGCGATCCTCCTTCCGACCTGAACAACTGGTGGCAGCGGTAGGATGCAATCAGTAACCTCTTCCTTCCTACCCTCAGCATGGAACACAAGAAGTGTGTCAGAGAAACCGCCTACTTACAGATCAATGATGATCCAAAAAACGCAAGCAAAGTTTATTTTGATTTTTATTTGTGAATCTTATTTAACGCTTTCGAAAGTTTAAATTGTTGCTATATTGTGGCATAGGGCCGTGCGCGTGCAGGAGATGACACGTGCTACCTTGCCTGACGCAATGTGCGCGATGGCAGAATTCTGGCAGCCTCGTCGTATTGCGCATGAGTGATTATTTGCGCTGCCGCCGCTCGAAATGGCTGGGAGCTCTGAAAGCCATGCGCTCCAATTTGCACTCTCAAAAAGGTTGCGACTGCACATGACCTAGCTAGGACTGAAATGTCCGCGTTTATGCGGGGCCAGAACACTCTGGCTCTCGTTTTCCTTTACTCTTTCCCTCCGTGGGCAGCGTGTAGCAAGTGGAGCGCCTCCGGTCACTTGGCTGGAGGAATGGCGATATTGTTGCTCCTGAGCAGCACGCCATCCTCGACGTGCCGCTCGTCGTAGTAGCGCCAGCGAAAGTGTAAGGCATGCGACAGGCTGTCAGTTTTCTGCCCATCCATGCTTGCGTAGCTGCGAAGTTCCGCCGTGGCAGCATGTTTGTTGGTTTCGCTGCGAATGGTCTCCAGCTGTCTATCTGACACGGGTAGAGAAGAAGCAATATTAACTGTAAATAAGTTTGTCTCATCCTTCAGCTGAGCAAGACTTGGGAAGTGAGAAAGCGCGCCAGCCAGGAACAGGTGTTTGCCTAGTTTATAAGTCACATTGATTGAGAACCTTTGTAAAACAAACCTGATACATTAAATCTTAGCGCGAGCATTCGCACAGTGGCCCTGAATGCGAATGCATTGCTTAGTCAGGCTACCTCAGGCGTACGTAGGGATACGTCCACCACAAGGAGACGCGTTGCAGCGTCTCGCGCAACGCTCCCAATTTCTTCGCCTGCATCATGTGCATTTTCGACTCTGAGTCTTTTCGCCTACGTGCTCGTGGTACCTTTCAACTAAGCAAGTGACCGTGACCTCTCCGAAGCGAAACTTTTCGCAGTGAGTTGATCTTTCGTCCATCCATGCGTGGGACTCCGACATTCTGAGGCGGCCCCTACGCGGCTGCTGCTACTGCGGCGTGGTTCCCGCGTCCCATACTACGGGCCCGATGCCGGCATTAGTGCGACGGGCTCTCAGCCAACTGACGACACTGTGTCAATTGAGCATTCAGCCACCGTAACGCCGTCTTCCAATAAGCAAGGTTTGTCGTCGGCGACGGGGACCGCCACCGGGCGTTGCGTGGCAGTAACGACCCCCGAGACGCACACTGTGGGGCTCACATCTGATCCAGCTTTCACCAGTTCTCTTTGCGGAAAATAAAATGCCATTTGGACTGAAAAAAGCATGGAGGACGATGCTGCCTCGAACTGTCCTGCTGACCACACCGATGACGACAATGCAGGTGACTGTTGGAAGACCGTCATCAAGAAGCGACGCGCCCGCAAAATGAACACCCACAAGAAAACCCAATCAACCGAGAGCATCTCGAGCGTCTCACAATGCAATGTACGCAAGCAGAGTGGGAACTAGCATCTGCCTCGACTGCCTATACACGATGAAAAGATCATTCTACGCCCTCGTGGATGGCTTTGCCTCGATAGGTGGACGCGCCCTGAACTCGCTGGCGCTCTCTGGAGCGCTGCTGGTTTGGCTACCAAAGACCACGAGGACATCTTATTCCGACTGCGACCACTGCAAAACCTAGCGATCATCAGCCCGCCCAGTCCCATATAGCCGACGTGTTATACAGGGTGCGGGAGCTGAGACTCAGTGAGCGTGTTTATCCTATCACCAAATACTTTGCGGCTTTGAACAACTCTTGCAAGGGTATTGTTCGTGGCATCGTGCCCGGTAAGTTGTCTTCCACGTTAGTAGATTCCTGCAACCAAAATACTTCAAACACGCATGATGGGTCAGCCGAACACTGCGTTGGTCACTTACGAAATATTGAACGTCCCTCACTACGTACGCTTCTACAGGGCCAAACTGCGTTGTTACTGCGCAGTGTGTCGCTTTTTTTCTTTGAGCTGATAGCTTTGGAGAAACGTTTTGATGGTGGTGAGAGTGAAGCACGACTGCCTCCGTGGCGCAATTGGCTAGCGCGTTCGGCTGTTAACCGAAGGGTTGGAAAGGTTTCACCAACAAGCCCACATCTCTACTCTTGTCGAAAGGTTGTAGATTCAAGCCTTCCCGGAAGAGCTGTGTCACTTTTTTCTTCACGCTGATAGCTTTGGAGAAATGTTCTGACCGTGGTGAGAGTGGGAATGACTGCTTCCGTAGCGCAATCGGCTAGCGCGTTCTGCTGTTAACCGAAAAGTTGGTGGTTCGAGCCCTCCCGGCAGAGATGTGTCGCTTTTTTTTGCGCT
The DNA here is from genome assembly GCA_013436015.1 of Rhipicephalus annulatus. Lineage (NCBI taxonomy): Eukaryota > Metazoa > Arthropoda > Arachnida > Ixodida > Ixodidae > Rhipicephalus > Rhipicephalus annulatus. The sequence goes on from WOVY01005359.1 coordinate 98,813, forward strand.
GACAGCTATAGAGAAATGTTCCGACGGTGGTGAGTGTGGAGCACGACTGTCTCCGTGGTGCATTTGGCTAGCGCGTTCGGCTCTTTACCGAAGGGTTGGAAAGGTTTTACCAACATGCCCACAACACCACTCTTGTCGAAAGGTTGTATGTTCGAGCCTCCCGGGAGAGCTGTGTTGCTTTTTTCTTTGCGGTGACATCTATGGAGAAATGTTCCGACGGTAGTGAGAGTGGAGCACGACTGTTTCCGTGGCGCATTTGGCTAGCGCAATGGGCCGTTAACCCAAAGGTAGGAGGTTCGAGCCCTCCGGGAGCGGTGTGTCGCTTTGTTTGTGTTGATAGCTTTGAAGAAAGTTCTGAGCGTGGTGAGAGTGGAGCAAGACTGTGTCCCTGGCGCTATTGGCTTGCACGTTCGGCTGTTAACCAAAAGGTTGGAGGTTCGAACCCTCCTGGGAGCGGTGTGTCGCTTTTTTTCTTTGTGCTGATAGCTTTGGAGAAATGTTCTGCTGGTGGTGAGAGTTGAGCACGACTTTCTCCGTGGCGCAATTGGCTAGCGTGTTCGGCTGTTAACCGAAAGGTTGGAGGTTACAGCCCTCCCGGGAGCGATGTGTTGCTTTTTTATATGCGCTGATACCTTTGTAAAACTGTTATGACGGTAGTGAGAGTGGAGCACGAGTTTCTCCGTGGCGCAAATGGCTAGCGTGTTCGGCTGTTAACCGAAAGATTGGAGGTTCGAGCCCTCCCAGGAGCGGTGTGTCACTTTTTTCTTCGCTCTGATAGCTTTGGAGAAATGTTCTGAACGTGGTGAGAGTGGAGCTCGACTGTCTCCGTGGCGCGATTGACTAGCGCGATCGGCTGTTAACCGAAAGGTTGGAGGTTTGAGCTCTCCCAGGAACGGTGTGTCGCTTTTTCTTTTTGCGCTGATAGCTTTGGAGAAACGTTCGGATGGTGGTGAGAGTGGAGCGCGACTGTCTCCGTAACGCAATTTTTAGCGCGTTCGCCTAATGACCGAACGGTTAGAAAGGTTTCACCAACAAGCCCACCTCGCCACTCTTGTCGAAAGGTTGTAGGTTCGAGCCTTCTCGGGAGAGCTGTGTCACTTTTTTCTTTGCGCTGAACCTTTGGAGAAATGGTCCGACCGTGGTGAGAGTGGAGCACGACTGTCTCCGTGGCGCAATTAGCTAGCGCGTTCGGCTGTTAACCGAAATGTTGGAAGTTCGAGCCTTCCGGGAAGCGTTGGGTCGCTTTTTTTCTTCACGCTGATAGCTTTGAAGAAATGTTCTCACGGCGGTGAGAGTGAAGCACGACTATCTCCAAGGCGCATTCGGCTAGCGTGCTCGGCTGTTAACCAAAAGGTTGGAGGTTCGAGCCCTCCAGAGAGCAGTGTGTCTCTTTTTTTCTTTGTGCTGATAGCTTTGGAGAAATGTTCTGACCGTGGTAAAATTGGAGGAAGACTGTCTCCTTGCACAATTGGTAACGCGATCGGCTGTTATCCGAAAGGTTGAAGGTTTGTGCCCTCCCGGGAGCAGTGTGTCGTTTTTTGTTGCTTTGCGCTGATAGCTTTGGAAAAATGTTCTGACAGTGGTGAGAGTGGAACACGACTGTATCCCTGGCGCACTTCGCTAGCGCGTCGGCGGTTAACTGAAAGGTTGGAGGAACGAGCCCTTCCGGGAGCGGCGGTTCGCTATTTGTTCTTTGCGCTGATAGCTTTGGAGAGATGTTATGACGGTGGTGAGAGGGTAGCGCGACTGTCTTCGTGGCGTTATTGGCTAGCGCGATTGGCTGTTAACCGAAATGTTGGAGGTTCGAGCCCTCCCGGGTGCAGTGTGTCGCTTTTTTGCGCTGATAGCTTGGGAGAAATGCTCTGACGGTGGTGAGAGTGGAGCAAGACTGTCTCCGCGGCACAACTGGCTAGCGCGTTCGGCTGTTAATCGAAAGGTTGCTGTTTCAAGGCCTCCCTGGAGTGGTGTGAAGCTTTTTCTTTCTTTGCACTGATATCTTTGGAGAAATGTTCTGACCGTTGTGAGAGTTAAGCACGACGGTCCCCTTGGCGCAATTAGCTAGCGCGACTAGCTGTTAACCAAAAGGTTGGAGGTTCGAGCCCTCCCGGGTGCGGTGTGTCACTTTTTTTTCTTTGCACTGATAGCTTTGGAGAAATATTCTGACGGTGGTGAGAGTGGAGCACGACTGTATCCGTGGAACAATGCGCTAGCGCGATCGGCTGTTAACCGACGGGTTGGAGGTTCGAGCTCTCCGAGGAGCGGTGTGTCGCTTTTTTTTCTTTGCGCTGATAGCTTTGGAGAAACGTTCTGACGATGTTGAGAGTGGAGCACGGCTGTCTCCGTGGCACAATTGGCTAGCCCAATCGGCTGTTAACCGAAAGGTTAGAGGTTCGAGCCCTCCCGGGAGTGGTGTGTCACTTTTTTCTTCACGTTCATAGCTTTGGAGAAATGTTCTGACCGCGGTGAGAGTGGGAATGACTGTCTCCGTAGCGCAATTGGCTAGCGCGTTCTGCTGTTAACCGAAAGGTTGGTGGTTCGAGCCCTCCCGGGAGTGGTGTGTTGCTTTTTTTTTCCTTGTGATGATAGCTTTGGAGAAATGTTCTCACCGTGGGAAGAGTGTAGCGCGACTGTCTCCGTGGCGAAATTGGCTAGAGAGATTGGCTGTTAAGCGAAATGTTGGAGGTTCGAGCCCTCCCAGGAGCAGTGTGTCGCTTTTTTGCTTTGCGCTGATAGCTTTGGAGAAACGTTTTGACGGTGGTGAGAGTGAAGCACGACTGTCTCCGTGGCGCAACTGGCTAGCGTGTTCGGCTGTTAACCGAAAGGTTGGAGTTTCGAGCCCTCCCAGGAGCGGTGCGCCACTTTTTTTCTTCCTGCTGATTGCTTTGGAGAAATGTTCTGAACGTGGTGAGAGTGGAGCACGACTGTCTCCGTGGCGCAACTGGCTAGCGTGTTCGGCTGTTAACCGAAAGGTAGGGAGGTTCGAGCCCTCCCAGGAGCGGTGCGCCACTTTTTTCTTCGCGCTGATAGCTTTGGAGAAATGTTCTGAACGTGGTGAGAGTGGAGCACGACTGTCTCCGTGGCGCGATTGACTAGCGCGATCGGCTGTTAACCAAAAGGTTGGAGGTTTGAGCTCTCCCAGGAGCGGTATGTCGCTTTGCTTTCGTTGCGCTGATAGCTTTGGAGAAATGTTCTGACTGTAGTGAGAGTTGACCACGACTGTCTCCCTGGCACAATTTGCAAGTGCGATCGGCTGTTAACTGAAAGGTTGGAGGTTCGAACCCTCCCGGGAGCAGTGTGTCGCTTTTTTTCTTTGCGCTGATAGCTTTGGAGAAATGTTCTGACCGTGGTGAGAGTGGAAATGACTGTCTCCGTAGCGCAATTGGCTAGCGCGTTCTGCTGTTAACCGAAAAGTTGGTGGTTCGAGCCCTCCCAGCAGAGGTGTGTCGGTTTTTTTTGCGGTGACATCTATGGAGAAATGTTCCGACAGTGGTGAGAGTGGAGCACGACTGTCTTCGTGGCGCATTTGGCTAGCGCAATTGGCCGTTAACCGAAAGATTGGAGATTCGAGCCCTCCCGGGAGCGGTGTGTCACTTTTTCTTTGCGCTGATACCTTTGGAGAAATGCTCCGACCGTGGTGAGATTGGAGCACGACCGTCTCCGTGGCGCAATTGGCTAGCGTGTTCGGTTGTTAACAGAAAGGTTGGAAGTTCGAGCCCTCCGGGAGCGGTTTGTCGCTTTTTTTCTTTGTGTTGATAGCTTTGGAGAAATGTTCCTACCGTGGTGACAGTGGGAATGACTGTCTCCGTAGCGCAATTGGCTAGCGCGTTCTGCTGTTAACAGAAAAGTTGGTGGTTCGAGCCCTCCCAGCCTAGGTGTGTCGGTTTTTTTTGCGCTGACAGCTATGGAGAAATGTTCCGACGGTGGTGAGTGTGGAGCACTACTGCCTCCGTGGCGCATTTGGCTAGCGTGTTCGGCTGTTTACCGCAGGGTTGGAAAGGTTTTACCAAGATGCCCACAACACCACTCTTCTAGAAAGGTTGTAGGTTCGAGCCCTCCCGGGAGAGCTGTGTCGCTTTTTTGTTTGCGGTGACATCTATGGAGAAACGTTCCGACAGTGGTGAGTGTGGAGCACGACTGTCTTCGTGGCGCATTTGGCTAGCGCAATTGGCCGTTAACCGAAAGGTTGGAGGTTCAAGCCCTCCCGGGAGCGGTGTGTCACTTTTTTCGTTGCGCTGACACCTTTGGAGAAATGCTCCGACCATGGTTAGATAGGAGCACGACCATCTCCGTGGCGCAATTGGCTAGCGTGTTCGGCTGTTAACAGAAAGGTTGGAGGTTCGAGCCCTCCCGGGAGCAGTGTGTCGCTTTTTTTGTGCTGATAGCTTTGGAGAAATGTTCTGATGGTGGTGAGAGTTGAGCACGACTTTCTCCGTGGCGCAATTGGCTAGCGTGTTCGGCTGTTAACCGAAAAGTTGGAGGTTCCAGCCCTCCCGGGAGCGGTGTGTCGCTTTTAGATGCGGAGCATCTAATACTCGAGGCTTGTAGTGCGGCGCTGTCCGCAAGCTTCCTCCTCCTTCTTCCACCATCTGTGCATCCCTTCCTCCTCTACAAACCGCGCGCGCTTCACTCCTCCACCATCTGTGCACCCTTCCTCTTCTACACACCACGTGCGCTTCTCCTCTTCACGAACATTCGCTAGCTGAATAATGTAGCGCGCATGCGCCGTCGCGCTTCGAGAACATCGGCAGCTGACGCGCGCGCATGCGCCGTCGCGCTTCGAGAACATCGGCAGCTGACGCGCGCGCATGCGCCGTTGCGCTTCTCCCCCTTCTCGAACATTCGACAGCTGACACTGCATGCGCCGTCGCGCTGTATATATACTCAAGGTCGGCGCTCGCTCGCTCAGTTGCCGCTCGTCGGTTGGTGTGTACGGCGCGTCGACGTCCAAGGTTGCGGTGAAATGAATTCCAACGAATCCACAAACACAATGATCGACGTCCCTTCGACCAGCGCCGCCCCTTCGCATACGTGTGTACGTGTTCACTCATTTAACACCCCCTCCTACAACCACGTTAACCAATTTAGCCATCGACCCAAGTAAGTTGCAATTTAACACCCCATTTCACAACCACGTTAACCAATTTAGCCATCGACCCAAGTAAGTCGCACTTTAACACCCCGTTAACCAATTATATGCTTCGCATCCTCCTCAGTGTTCCCCGAGGGAAGCTGCGGGCAATTTTTTTTTCTATGCGCTGATACATTTGGAGAAATGCTCCGACCGTGGTGAGAGTGGAGCACGACTGTCTCCGAGGCGCAATTGGCTAGCGCGTTCGGCTGTTAACCACAAGCTTGGAGGTTCGAGCACTCCTGGGAGCGGTGTGCCGCTTTTGTTTCTTGAAGCTGATAGCTTTGAAGAAATGTTCTGATGGTGGTGAGAGTGGAGCAAGACTGCCTCCGTGGCGCAATTGGCTAGCGCGTTCGACTGTTAACCGAAGGGTTGGAAAGGTTTCACCAACAAGCCCACATCTCTACTCTTGTCGAAAGGTTGTAGGTTAGAGCCCTCCTGAGAGAGCTGTGTCACTTTTTTGTTTGCGGTGACATCTACGAAGAAATGTTCCGACGGTGGTGAGAGTGGAGCACGACTGTCTACATGGCGCATTTCGCTAGCGCGATTGGCCGTTAATCGAAAGATTGGAGGTTCGAGCCCTCCCGGGAGCGGTGTGTCACTTTTTTCTTTGTGTTGATAGCTTTGTAGAAATGTTCTGACCGTGGTGAGAGTGGAGAATGACTGTCTCCGTAGCGCAATTGGCTAGCGCGTTCTGCTGTTAACCGAAAAGTTGGTGGTTCGAGCCCTCCCAGCAGAGGTGTGTCGGTTTTTTTTGCGCTGACAGCTATGGAGAAATGTTCCGACGGTGGTGAGTGTGGAGCACTACTGTCTCCGTGGCGCATTTGCCTAGTGCGTTCGGCTGTTTACCGCAGGGTTGGAAAGGTTTTACCAACATGCCCACAACACCACTCTTCTAGAAAGGTTTTAGGTTCGAGCCCTCCCGGGAGAGCTGTGTCGCTTTTTTGTTTGCGGTGACATCTATGGAGAAATGTTCCGACAGTGGTGAGAGTGGAGCACGACTGTCTTCGTGGCGCATTTGGCTAGCGCAATTGGCCGTCAACCGAAAAGTTGGAGGTTCGAGCCCTCCCGGGAGCGGTGTGTCACTTTTTTCGTTGCGCTGACACCTTTGGAGAAATGCTCCGACCGTGGTGAGATAGGAGCACGACCGTCTCCATGGCGCAATTGGCTAGCGTGTTCAGCTGTTAACAGAAAGGTTGGAGGTTCGAGCCCTCCCGGGAGCAGTGTGTCGCTTTTTTGTGCTGATAGCTTTGGAGAAATGTTCTGACGGTCGTGAGAGTTGAGCACGACTTTCTCCGTGGCGCAATCGGCTAGCGTGTTCGGGCAGTCAACCAAAAAGTTCGAGGTTCCAGCCCTCACGGGAGCGATGTGTCGCTTTTTCTATGCGCTGATACCTTTGGAGAAATGCTCCGACCGTGGTGAGAGTGGAGCACGACCGTCTCCGTGGCACAATTGGCTAGCGTGTTCGGCTGTTAACAGAAAGGTTGGAGGATCAATTCTCCGGGAGCGGTGTGTCGCTTTTTTCTTTGTGTTGATAGCTTTGGAGAAACGTTCTGATCGTGGTGAGAGTGGGAATGAACTGTCTCCATAGCGCAATTGGCTAGCGCATTCTGCTGTTAAACCGAAAAGTTGGTGGTTCGAGCCCTCCCGGCAGGGGTGTGTCGTTTTTTTTTGCGCTGACAGCTATGGAGAAATGTGCTGATGGTGTTGAGAGTGGAGTACGACCGCCTCCGTGACGCAATTGGCTAGCGCGTGCGGCTGTTAACCGAAGGGTTGGAAAGGTTTCACCAACAAGCCCACATCTCTATTCTTGTCGAAAGGTTGTAGGTACGAGCCCTCCCGGGAGAGCTGTGTCACTTTTTTGTTTGCGGTGACCTCACTGAAGAAATGTTCCGACGGTGGCGAGAGTGGAGCACGACTGTCTCCGTGGCGCATTTGGCTAGCGCGATTGGCCGTTAATCAAAAGGTTGGAGGTTCGAGCCCTCCCGGGAGCGGTGTGTCACTTTTTTTCTTTGCGCTGATACCTTTGGAGAAATGCTCCGACCGTGTTGAGATTGGAGCACGACCGTTTTCGTGGCGCAATTGCTAGCGTGTTCGTCTGTTAACACAAAGGTTGGAGGTTCGAGCCCTCCGGGAGCGTGTGTCGCTTTTTTTCTTTGTGTTGATAGCTTTGGAGAAATGTTCTGACCGTGGTGAGAGTGGAATGACTGTCTCCGTAGCGCAATTAGCTAGCGCGTTCTGCTGTTAACCGAAAAGTTGGTGGTTCGCGCCCTCCAGCAGAGGTGTGTCGGTTTTTCCTTTGCGCTGACAGCTATGGAGAAATGTTCCGACGGTGGTGAGTGTGGAGCACTACTGTCTCCATGGCGCATTTGGCTAGCGCGTTCGGCTGTTTACCGCAGGGTTGGAAAGGTTTACCAACATGCCCACAACACCACTCTTCTAGAAAGGTTGTAGGTTCGAAGCCCTCCCGGGAGAGCTGTGTCGCTTTTTTCTTTGCGGTGACATCTATGGAGAAATGTTCCGACAGTGTTGAGAGTGGAGCACGACTGTCTTCGTGGCGCATTTGGCTAGCGCAATTGGCCGTTAACCGAAAGGTTGGAGGTTCGAGCCCTCCCGGGAGCGGTGTGTCACTTTTTTCGTTGCGCTGATACCATTTGAAGAAATGCTCCGACCGTGGTGAGATAGGAGCACGACCGTCTCCCTGGCACAATTGGCTAGCGTGTTCGGCAGTTAACCGAAAGGTTGGAGGTTCGAGCCCTCCCAGGAGCGGTGTGTCACTTTTTTTCTTCGCACTGATAGCTTTGGAGAAAATGTTCTGAACGTGGTGAGAGTGGAGCATGACTGTCTCCGTGGGGCAATTGGCTAGCGTGTTCGGCTGTTAACAGAAAGGTTGGAGGTTCGAGCCCTCCCGGGAGCGGTGTGTCGCTTTTTTTCTTTGTGCTGATAGCTTTGGAGAAATGTTCTGACGGTGGTGAGAGTGGAGCACGACTGTCTTCGTGGCGCATTTGGCTAGCGCAATTGGCCGTCTACCGAAAGGTTGGAGGTTTCGAGCCCTCCCGGGAGCGGTGTGTCACTTTTTTTGTTGCGCTGATACCTTTGGAGAAATACTCCGACCGTGGTGATATAGGAGCACGACGTCTCCCTGGCACAATTGGCTAGCGTGTTCGGCTGTTAACCAAAAGGTTGGAGGTTCGAGCCCTCCCAGGAGCGGTGTGTCACTTTTTTTTCTTCGCACTGATAGCTTTGGAGAAATGTTCTGACCGTGGTGAGAGTGGAAATGACTGTCTCCGTAGCGCAATTGGCTAGCGCGTTCTGCTGTTGACCGAAAAGTTGGTGGTTCGAGCCCTCCCAGCAGAACTGTGTCGCTTTTTTTTGTGGTGACATCTATGACGAAATGTTCTGACGGTGGTGAGAGTGGAGCACGACTGTCTTCGTGGCGCATTTGGCTAGCGCAATTGGCCGTTAACCGAAAGGTTGGAGGTTCGAGCCCTCCCGGGAGCGGTGTGTCACTTTTTTCGTTGCGCTGATACCTTTGGAAGAAATGCTCCGACCATGGTGAGATAGGAGCACGACCGTCTCCGTGGCGCAATTGGCTAGCGTGTTCGGCAGTTAACAGAAAGGTTGGAGGTTCGAGCCCTCCCGGGAGCGGTGTGTCGCTTTTTTTTCTTTGTGCTGATAGCTTTGGAGAAATGGTTCTGATGGTAGTGAGAGTTGAGTACGACTTTCTCCATGGCGCAATTGGCTAGCGTGTTCGGCTGTTAACCGAAAAGTTGGACGTTCCAGCCCTCCCGGGAGCGATGTGTCGCTGTTAGATGCGGAGCATCTAATACTCGAGGCTTGTAGTGCGGTGCCGTCCGCAAGCTTCCTCCTCCTTCTTCCACCATCTGTGCATCCCTTCCTCCTCTACAAACCGCGCGCGCTTCACTCCTCCACCATCTGTGCACCCTTCCTCCTCTACACACCGCGTGCGCCTCTCCTCTTCACGAACATTCGCTAGCTGTATAATGTAGCGCGCATGCGCCGTCACGCTTCGAGAAACATCGGCAGCTGACGCGCGCGCATGCGCCGTTGCGCTTCGAGAACATCGGCAGCTGATGCGCGCGCATGCGCCGTTGCGCTTCTCTCCCTTCTCGAACATTCGACAGCTGACAGTGCATGCGCCGTCGCGCTGTATATATACTCAAAGTCGGCGCTCGACCGCTCAGTTGCCACTCGTCGGTTGGTTTGTACGGCGCGTCGACGTCCAAGGTCCGCGGTGAAATCAATTCCAAAGAATCCACAAACACAATGATCGACGTCCCTTCGACCAGCGCCGCCCCTTCGCATACGTGTGTACGTGTTCACATCATTTAACTACACCCCCTCCTACAACCACGTTAACCCAATTTAGCCTTCGACCCTAGTAAGTCGCAATTTAACACCCCATTTCACAACCACGTTAACCAATCTAGCCATCGACCCAAGTCGCACTTTAACACCCCGTTAACCAATTATATGCTCCGCATCCTCCTCAGTGTTCCCCCGAGGGAAGCTGCGGGCAATTTTTTTTCTATGCGCTGATACCTTTGGAGAAATGCTCCGACCGTGGTGAGAGTGGAGCACGACTGTCTCCGAGGCGCAATTGGCTAGCGCGTTCGGCTGTTAACCACAAGCTTGGAGGTTCGAGCACTCCTGGGAGCGGTGTGCCGCTTTTGTTTCTTGAAGCTGATAGCTTTGAAGAAATGTTCTGATGGTGGTGAGAGTGGAGCAAGACTGCCTCCGTGGCGCAATTGGCTAGCGCGTTCGACTGTTAACCGAAGGGTTGGAAAGGTTTCACCAACAAGCCCACATCTCTACTCTTGTCGAAAGGTTGTAGGTTAGAGCCCTCCTGAGAGAGCTGTGTCACTTTTTTGTTTGCGGTGACATCTACGAAGAAATGTTCCGACGGTGGTGAGAGTGGAGCACGACTGTCTACATGGCGCATTTCGCTAGCGCGATTGGCCGTTAATCGAAAGATTGGAGGTTCAGAGCCCTCCGGGAGCGGTGTGTCACTTTTTTCTTGTGTTGATAGCTTTGTAGAAATGTTCTGACCGTGGTGAGAGTGGGAATGACTGTCTCCAGTAGCGCAATTGGCTAGCGCGTTCTGCTGTTAACCGAAAAGTTGGTGGTTCGAGCCCTCCCAGGCAGAGGTGTGTCCGGTTTTTTCTTTGCGCTGACAGCTATGGAGAAATGTTCCGACGGTGGTGAGTGTGGAGCACTACTGTCCTCCGTGGCGCATTTGGCCTAGCGGCGTTCGGCTGTTTACCGCAGGGTTGGAAAGGTTTTAGCCAACAATGCCCACAACACCACTCTTCTAGAAAGGTTGTAGGTTCGAGCCCTCCCGGGAGAGCTGTGTCGCTTTTTTGTTTGCGGTGACATCTATGGAGAAATGTTCCGACAGTGGTGAGAGTGGAGCACGACTGTCTTCGTGGCGCATTTGGCTAGCGCAATTGGCCGTAACCGAAAGGTTGGAGGTTCGAGCCCTCCCGGGAGCGGTGTGTCACTTTTTTCGTTGCGCTGACACCTTTGGAAGAAATGCTCCGACCGTGGTGAGAGTAGGAGCACGACCGTCTCCCTGGCACAATTGGCTAGCGTGTTCGGCTGTTAACCGAAAGGTTGGAGGTTCGAGCCCTCCCAGGAGCGGTGTGTCACTTTTTTTTCTTTGTGCTGATAGCTTTGGAGAAATGTTCTGACGGTAGTGAGAGTTGAGCACGACTTCTCCGTGGCGCAATTGGCTAGCGTGTTCGGCTGTTAACCGATAAGTTGGACGTTCCAGCCCTCCCGGGAGCTATGTGTCGCTTTTAGATGCGGAGCATCTAACACTTGAGGCTTGTAGTGCGGCGCCGTCCGCAAGCTTCCTCCTCCTTCTTCCACCATCTGTGCATCTTTTCCTCCTCTACACACCGCGCGCGCTTCACTCCTCCACCATCTGTGCACCCTTCCTCCTCTACACACTGCGTGCGCTTCTCCTCTTCACGAACATTCGCTAGCTGAATAATGTAGCGCGCATGCGCCGTCGCGCTTCGAGAACATCGGCAGCTGACGCGCGCGCATGCGCCGTCGCGCTTCGAGAACATCGGCAGCTGACGCGCGCGCATGCGCCGTTGCGCTTCTCCCCCTTCTCGAACATTCGACAGCTGACACCTTTGGAGAAATGCTCCGACCGTGGTGAGAGTGGAGCACGACCGTCTCCGTGGCACAATTGGCTAGCGTGTTCGGCTGTTAACAGAAAGGTTGGAGGATCAATTCTCCGGGAGCGGTGTTCGCTTTTTTCTTTGTGTTGATAGCTTTGGAGAAACGTTCTGATCGTGGTGAGAGTGGGAATGACTGTCTCCATAGCGCAATTGGCTAGCGCATTTCTGCTGTTAACCGAAAAGTTGGTGGTTCGAGCCCTCCCGGCAGGGGTGTGTCGGTTTTTTCTTTGCGCTGACAGCTATGGAGAAATGTGCTGATGGTGTTGAGAGTGGAGTACGACCGCCTCCGTGGCGCAATTGGCTAGCGCGTGCGGCTGTTAACCGAAGGGTTGGAAAGGTTTCACCAACAAGCCCACATCTCTATTCTTGTCGAAAGGTTGTAGGTACGAGCCCTCCCGGGAGAGCTGTGTCACTTTTTTGTTTGCGGTGACCTCACTGAAGAAATGTTCCGACGGTGGCGAGAGTGGAGCACGACTGTCTCCGTGGCGCATTTGGCTAGCGCGATTGGCCGTTAATCAAAAGGTTGGAGGTTCGAGCCCTCCCGGGAGCGGTGTGTCACTTTTTTTCTTTGCGCTGATACCTTTGGAGAAATGCTCCGACCGTGTTGAGATTGGAGCACGACCGTTTTCGTGGCGCAATTGGCTAGCGTGTTCGTCTGTTAACACAAAGGTTGGAGGTTCGAGCCCTCCGGGAGCGATGTGTCGCTTTTTTTCTTTGTGTTGATAGCTTTGGAGAAATGTTCTGACCGTGGTGAGAGTGGGAATGACTGTCTCCGTAGCGCAATTAGCTAGCGCGTTCTGCTGTTAACCGAAAAGTTGGTGGTTCGCGCCCTCCCAGCAGAGGTGTGTCGGTTTTTCTTTGCGCTGACAGCTATGGAGAAATGTTCCGACGGTGGTGAGTGTGGAGCACTACTGTCTCCATGGCGCATTTGGCTAGCGCGTTCGGCTGTTTACCGCAGGGTTGGAAAGGTTTTACCAACATGCCCACAACACCACTCTTCTAGAAAGGTTGTAGGTTCGAGCCCTCCCGGGAGAGCTGTGTCGCTTTTTGTTTGCGGTGACATCTATGGAGAAATGTTCCGACAGTGTTGAGAGTGGAGCACGACTGTCTTCGTGGCGCATTTGGCTAGCGCAATTGGCCGTTAACCGAAAGGTTGGAGGTTCGAGCCCTCCCGGGAGCGGTGTGTCACTTTTTTCGTTGCGCTGATACCTTTGAAGAAATGCTCCGACCGTGGTGAGATAGGAGCACGACCGTCTCCCTGGCACAATTGGCTAGCGTGTTCGGCTGTTAACCGAAAGGTTGGAGGTTCGAGCCCTCCCAGGAGCGGTGTGTCACTTTTTTTCTTCGCACTGATAGCTTTGGAGAAATGTTCTGAACGTGGTGAGAGTGGAGCATGACTGTCTCCGTGGGGCAATTGGCTAGCGTGTTCGGCTGTTAACAGAAAGGTTGGAGGTTCGAGCCCTCCCGGGAGCGGTGTGTCGCTTTTTTTCTTTGTGCTGATAGCTTTGGAGAAATGTTCTGACGGTGGTGAGAGTGGAGCACGACTGTCTTCGTGGCGCATTTGGCTAGCGCAATTGGCCGTCTACCGAAAGGTTGGAGGTTCGAGCCCTCCCGGGAGCGGTGTGTCACTTTTTTTGTTGCGCTGATACCTTTGGAGAAATGCTCCGACCGTGGTGATATAGGAGCACGACGTCTCCCTGGCACAATTGGCTAGCGTGTTCGGCTGTTAACCAAAAGGTTGGAGGTTCGAGCCCTCCCAGGAGCGGTGTGTCACTTTTTTTCTTCGCACTGATAGCTTTGGAGAAATGTTCTGACCGTGGTGAGAGTGGAAATGACTGTCTCCGTAGCGCAATTGGCTAGCGCGTTCTGCTGTTGACCGAAAAGTTGGTGGTTCGAGCCCTCCCAGCAGAACTGTGTCGCTTTTTTTTGTGGTGACATCTATGACGAAATGTTCTGACGGTGGTGAGAGTGGAGCACGACTGTCTTCGTGGCGCATTTGGCTAGCGCAATTGGGCCGTTAACCGAAAGGTTGGAGGTTCGAGCCCTCCCGGGAGCGGTGTGTCACTTTTTTCGTTGCGCTGATACCTTTGGAGAAATGCTCCGACCATGGTGAGATAGGAGCACGACCGTCTCCGTGGCGCAATTGGCTAGCGTGTTCGGCAGTTAACAGAAAGGTTGGAGGTTCGAGCCCTCCCGGGAGCGGTGTGTCGCTTTTTTTTCTTTGTGCTGATAGCTTTGGAGAAATGTTCTGATGGTAGTGAGAGTTGAGTACGACTTTCTCCATGGCGCAATTGGCTAGCGTGTTCGGCTGTTAACCGAAAAGTTGGACGTTCCAGCCCTCCCGGGAGCGATGTGTCGCTGTTAGATGCGGAGCATCTAATACTCGAGGCTTGTAGTGCGGTGCCGTCCGCAAGCTTCCTCCTCCTTCTTCCACCATCTGTGCATCCCTTCCTCCTCTACAAACCGCGCGCGCTTCACTCCTCCACCATCTGTGCACCCTTCCTCCTCTACACACCGCGTGCGCCTCTCCTCTTCACGAACATTCGCTAGCTGTATAATGTAGCGCGCTTGCGCCGTCACGCTTCGAGAACATCGGCAGCTGACGCGCGCGCATGCGCCGTTGCGCTTCGAGAACATCGGCAGCTGATGCGCGCGCATGCGCCGTTGCGCTTCTCTCCCTTCTCGAACATTCGACAGCTGACAGTGCATGCGCCGTCGCGCTGTATATATACTCAAAGTCGGCGCTCGACCGCTCAGTTGCCACTCGTCGGTTGGTTTGTACGGCGCGTCGACGTCCAAGGTCGCGGTGAAATCAATTCCAAAGAATCCACAAACACAATGATCGACGTCCCTTCGACCAGCGCCGCCCCTTCGCATACGTGTGTACGTGTTCACTCATTTAACACCCCCTCCTACAACCACGTTAACCAATTTAGCCTTCGACCCTAGTAAGTCGCAATTTAACACCCCATTTCACAACCACGTTAACCAATCTAGCCATCGACCCAAGTCGCACTTTAACACCCCGTTAACCAATTATATGCTCCGCATCCTCCTCAGTGTTCCCCCGAGGGAAGCTGCGGGCAATTTTTTTTCTATGCGCTGATACCTTTGGAGAAATGCTCCGACCGTGGTGAGAGTGGAGCACGACTGTCTCCGAGGCGCAATTGGCTAGCGCGTTCGGCTGTAAACCGCAAGCTTGGAGGTTCGAGCACTCCTGGGAGCGGTGTGCCGCTTTTGTTTCTTGAAGCTGATAGCTTTGGAGAAATGTTCTGATGGTGGTGAGAGTGGAGCACGACTGCCTCCGTGGCGCAATTGGCTAGCGCGTTCGACTGTTAACCGAAGGGTTGGAAAGGTTTCACCTACAAGCCCACATCTCTACTCTTGTCGAAAGGTAGTAGGTTCGAGCCCTCTCGAGAGAGCTGTGTCACTTTTTTGTTTGCGGTGACATCTATGAAGAAATGTTCCGACGGTGGTGAGAGTGGAGCACGACTGTCTACGTGGCGCATTTGGCTAGCGTGTTCGGCTGTTAACAGAAAGGTTGGAGGTTGGAGCCCTCCGGGAGCGGTGTGTCGCTTTTTTTCTTTGTGTTGATAGCTTTGGAGAAATGTTCTGACCGTGGTGAGAGTGGGAATGGTTGTCTCCATAGCGCAATTGGCTAGCGCGTTCTGCTGTTAACCGAAAAGTTGGTGGTTCGAGCCCTCCCGGCAGAGGTGTGTCCGTTTTTTCTTTGCGCTGACAGCTATGGAGAAATGTTCCGACGGTGGTGAGTGTGGAGCACTACTGTCTCCGTGGCGCATTTGGTTAGCGCGTTCGGCTGTTTACCGCAGGGTTGGAAAGGTTTTAGCAACAAGCCCACAACACCACTCTTCTAGAAAGGTTGTAGGTTCGAGCCCTCCCGGGAGAGCTGTGTCGCTTTTTTGTTTGCGGTGACATCTATGGAGAAATGTTCCGACAGTGGTGAGAGTGGAGCACGACTGTCTTCGTGGCGCATTTGGCTAGCGCAATTGGCCGTTAACCGAAAGGTTGGAGGTTCGAGCCCTCCCGGGAGCGGTGTGTCACTTTTTTCGTTGCGCTGATACCTTTGAAGAAATGCTCCGACCGTGGTGAGATAGGAGCACGACCGTCTCCCTGGCACAATTGGCTAGCGTGTTCGGCTGTTAACCGAAAGGTTGGAGGTTCGAGCCCTCCCAGGAGCGGTGTGTCACTTTTTTTTCTTTGTGCTGATAGCTTTGGAGAAATGTTCTGACGGTAGTGAGAGTTGAGCACGACCTTCTCCGTGGCGCAATTGGCTAGCGTGTTCGGCTGTTAACCGATAAGTTGGACGTTCCAGCCCTCCCGGGAGCTATGTGTCGCTTTTAGATGCGGAGCATCTAACACTTGAGGCTTGTAGTGCGGCGCCGTCCGCAAGCTTCCTCCTCCTTCTTCCACCATCTGTGCATCTTTTCCTCCTCTACACACCGCGCGCGCTTCACTCCTCCACCATCTGTGCACCCTTCCTCCTCTACACACTGCGTGCGCTTCTCCTCTTCACGAACATTCGCTAGCTGTATAATGTAGCGCGCATGCGCCGTCACGCTTCGAGAACATCGGCAGCTGATGCGCGCGCATGCGCCGTCGCGCTTCTAGAACATCGGCAGCTGACGCGCGCGCATGCGCCGTTGCGCTTCTCCCCCTTCTCGAACATTCGACAGCTGACAGCGCAGCGCCGTCGCGCTGTATATATACTCAAGGTCGGCGCTCGCTCGCTCAGTTGCCGCTCGTCGGTTGGTTTGTACGGCGCGTCGACGTCCAAGGTCGCAGTGAAATGAATTCCAACGAATCCACAAGCACAATGATCGACGTCCCTACGACCAGCGCCGCCCCTTCGCATACGTGTGTACGTGTTCACTCATTTAACACCCCCTCCTACAACCACGTTAACCAATTTAGCCATCGAGCCAAATAAGTCGCAATTTAACACCCCATTCACAACCACGTTAACCAATTTAGCCATCGACCCAAGTAGGTCGCACTTTAACACCCCGTTAACCAATTATATGCTCCAAATCCTCCTCAGTGTTCCCCCGAGAGAAGCTGCGGCCAATTTTTTTTCTATGCGCTGATACCTTTGGAGAAATGCTCCGACCGTGGTGAGAGTGGAGCACGACTGTCTCCGAGGCGCAATTGGCTAGCGCGTTCGGCTGTTAACCGCAAGCTTGGAGGTTCGAGCACTCCTGGGAGCGGTGTGTCGCTTTTGTTTCTTGAAGCTGATAGCTTTGGAGAAATGTTCTGATGGTGGTGAGAGTGGAGCACGACTGCCTCCGTGGCGCAATTGGCTAGCGCGTTCGACTGTTAACTGAAGGGTTGGAAGTTCGAGCCCTCCGGGAGCGGTGTGTCGCTTTTTTTCTTTGTGTTGATAGCTTTGGAGAAATGTTCTGACCGTGGTGAGAGTGGGAATGACTGTCTCCGTAGCGCAATTGGCTAGCGCGTTCTGCTGTTAACCGAAAAGTTGGTGGTTCGAGCCCTCCCAGCAGAGGTGTGTCGGTTTTTTTTGCGCTGACAGCTATGGGGAAATGTTCCGACGGTGGTGAGTGTGGAGCACTACTGTCTCCGTGGCGCATTTGGCTAGCGCGTTCGGCTGTTTACCGCAGGGTTGGAAAGGTTTTACCAACATGCCCACAACACCACTCTTCTGGAATGGTTGTAGGTTCGAGCCCTCCCGGGAGAGCTGTGTCGCTTTTTTGTTTGCGTTGACATCTATGGAGAAATGTTCCGACAGTGGTGAGAGTGGAGCACGACTGTCTTCGTGGCGCATTTGGCTAGCGCAATTGGCCGTTAACCGAAAGGTTGGAGGTTCGAGCCCTCCCGGGAGCGGTGTGTCACTTTTTTCGTTGCGCTGACACCTTTGGAGAAATGCTCCGACCGTGGTGAGATAGGAGCACGACCGTCTCCGTGGCGCGATTGGCTAGCGTGTTCGGCTGTTAACAGAAAGGTAGGAGGTTCGAGCCCTCCCGGGAGCAGTGTGTCGCTTTTTTTGTGCTGATAGCTTTGGAGAAATGTTCTGACGGTGGTGAGAGTTGAGCACGACTTTCTCCGTGGCGCAATTGGCTAGCGTGTTCGGCTGTTAACCGAAAAGTTGGAGGTTCCAGCCCTCCCGGGAGCGATGTGTCGCTTTTTTCTATGCGCTGATACCTTTGGAGAAATGCACCGACCGTGGTGAGAATGGAGCACGACCGTCTCCGTGGCACAATTGGCTAGCGTGTTCGGCTGTTAACAGAAAGGTTGGAGGATCAAGCCCTCCGGGAGCGGTGTGTCGCTTTTTTTCTTTGTGTTGATAGCTTTGGAGAAATGTTCTGATCGTGGTGAGAGTGGGAATGACTGTCTCCATAGCGCAATTGGTTAGCGCATTCTGCTGTTAACCGAAAAGTTGGTGGTTCGAGCCCTCCCAGCAGAGGTGTGTCGGTTTTTTCTTCGCGCTGACAGCTATGGAGAAATGTTCCAACGGTGGTGAGTGTAGAGCACTACTGTCTCTGTGGCGCATTTTGCTAGCGCGTTCGGCTGTTTACCGCAGGGTTGGAAAGGTTTTTTCAACATGCCCACAACACCACTCTTCTAGAAAGGATGTAGGTTCGAGCCCCCCGGGAGAGCTGTGTCGCTTTTTTTTGCGGTGACATCTATGGAGAAGTGTTCCGACAGTGCTGAGAGTAGAGCACGACTGTCTTCGTGGCACATTTGGCAAGTGCAATTGGCCGTTAACCGAAAGGTTGGAGTTTCGAGCCCTCCCGGGAGCGGTGTGTCACTTTTTTCGTTGCGCTGATACCTTTGGAGAAATGCTCCGACCGTGGTGAGATAGGAGCACGACCGTCTCCGTGTCGCAATTGGCTGGCGTGTTCGGCTGTTAACCGAAAGGTCGGAAGTTCGAGCCCTCCGGGAGCGGTGTGTCCCTTTTTTGTGTTGATAGCTTTGAAGAAAGTTCTGACTGTGGTGAGAGTGGAGCAAAACTGTCTCCCTGGCGCAATTGGCTAGCACGTTCGGCTGTTAACCGAAAGGTTGGAGGTTCGAGCCCTCCCGGGAGCGGTGTGTCGCTTTTTTGTGCTGATAGCTTTGGAGAAATGTTCTGACCGTGGTGAGAGTGGAGCACGACTGTCGCCGTGGCGCGATTGACTAGCGCGATCAGCTGTTAACCGAAAGGTTGGAGGTTTGAGCTCTCCCAGGAGCGGTGTATCGCTTTTCTTTCTTTGCGCTGATAGCTTTGGAGAAATGTTCTGACTGAGGTGAGAGTGCAGCACGACTGTCTTCGTGGCGCAATTGGCTAGTGCGTTCAGCTGTTAACCGAAGAGTTCGAAAGGTTTCACCAACAAGCCCACATCTCTACTCTTGTCGAAAGGTTGTATGTTCGAGCCCTCCCGCGAGAGCTGTGTCAATTTTTTCTTCACGCTGATAGCTTTGGAGAAATGTTCTGACCGTGGTGAGAGTGGGAATGACTGTCTCCGTAGCGCAATTGGCTAGCGCGTTCTGCTGTTAACCGAGAAGTTGGTGGTTCGAGCCCTCCCGGCAGAGGTGTGTCGCTTTTTTCTTTGCGCTGACAGCTATGGAGAAATGTTCCAACGGTGGTGAGTGTGGAGCACGACTGTCTCCGTGGCGCATTTGGCTAGCGCGTTCGGCTGTTTACCGAAGGGTTGGAAAGGTTTTACCAACATGCCCACAACACCACTGTTGTCGAAAGGTTGTAGGTTCGAGCGCTCCCGGGAGAGCTGTGTCGCTTTTTTTGCGGTGACATCTATGGAGAAATATTCCGACGGTGGTGGGAATGGAGCACGACTGTCTCCGTGGCGCATTTGGCTAGCGCAATTGGCCGTTAACCGAAAGATTGGAGGTTCGAGCCCTCTCGAGAGCAGGTGTGCCACATTTTTCTTTGCACTGATACCTTTGGAGAAATGCTCCGACCGTGGTGAGATTGGAGCATGACCGTCTCCGTGGCGCAGTTGGCTGGCGTGTTCGGCTGTTAACCGAAAGGTCGGAAGTTCGAGCCCTCCGGGAGCGGTGTGTCGCTTTTTTGTGTTGATAGCTTTGTAGAAAGTTCTGACTGTGGTGAGAGTGGAGCAAAACTGTCTCCCTGGCGCAATTGGCTAGCACGTTCGGCTGTTAACCGAAAGGTTGGAGGTTCGAGCCCTCCCGAGAGCGATGTGTCGCTTTTTCCTATGCACTGATACCTTTGGAGAAATGTTATGACGGTAGTGAGAGTGAAGCACGAGTTTCTCCGTGGCGCAAATGGCTAGCGTGTTCGGCTGTTAACCGAAAGGTGGGAGGTTCGAGACCTTCCAGGAGCAGTGTGTCACTTTTTTTCTTCGCACTGATAGCTTTGAAGAAATGTTCTGAACGTGGTGAGAGTGGAGCACGACTGTATCCGTGGCGCGATTGACTAGAGCGATCAGCTGTTAACCGAAACGATGGAGGTTTGAGCTCTCCCAGGAGCGGTGTGTCGGTTTTCTTTCTTTGCGCTGATAGCTTTGGAGAAATGTTCTAACGGTGGTGAGAGTGGAGCACGACTGTCTCCGTGGCACACTTGGCTAGTGCGATCGGCTGTTAACTGAAAGGTTGAAGGTTCGAGCCCTCCCGGGAGCAGTGTATCGCTTTTTCTTTTTGCGCTGATAGCTTTGGAGAAACGTTCTGATGGTGGTTAGAGTGGAGCACGACTGTCTCCGTGGCGCAATTCTCTAGCGCGTTCGCCTGTTGACCGAAGGGTTAGAAAGGTTTCGCCAACAAGCCCACATCGCCACTCATGTCGAAAGGTTGTAGGTTCGAGCCCTCCCGGGAGAGCTGTGTCACTTTTTTCTTTGCGCTGATACCTTTGGAGAAATGCTCCGACCGTGGTGTGAGTGGAGCACGACTTTCTTCGTGGCGCAATTGGCTAGAGCGTTTGGCTGTTAACCGAAATGTTGGAAGTTCGAGCCCTCCCGGGAGCGTTGTGTCGCTTTTTTTCTTCGCGCTGATAGCTTTGGAGAAATCTTCTGAACGTGGTGAGAGTGGAGCACGACTGTCTGCGTGGCGCGATTGACAAGTGCGATCGGCTAATAACCAAAGGTTGGAGGTTCGAGCTCTTCCGGAGCAGTGTGTCGCTTTTTTTGTGCTGATAGCTTTGGAGAAATGTTCTGACGATGGTGAGAGTGGAGCACGACTGTCTCCGTGGCGCAATTGGCTAGCGCGTTCAGCTGGTAATCGAGAGATTACAGGGCCGAGCCCTCCCGGATGCGGTGTGTCGCTTTTTTCTTTGCGCTGACAGCTATGAAGAAATGTTCCGACAGTGGTGAGAGTAGAGCACGACTGTCTCCGTGGCGCAATTAGCTCGCGTGCTCGGCTGTTAACCGAAAGGTTGGAGGTTCCAGCTCTCCTGGGAGCGATGTGTCGTTTTTTTCTATGCACTGATATCTTTGGAGAAATCTTATGATGATGGTGAGAGTGGAGCACGAGTTTCTCCGTGGCGCATTTGGCTAGCGTGTTCGGCTGTTAACCGAAAGGTTGGAGGTTCGAGCCCTCCCGGGAGCGGTGTGTCACTTTTTTTTCTTCCCGCTGATAGCATTGGGGAAATGTTCTTATGGTGGTGAGAGTGCAGCACGACTGTCTCCGTGGCTCAATTGGCTAGCGCGATCGGCTGTTAACCGAAAGGTTGGAGGTTCCAGCCCTCCCGGGAGCGGTGTGTCGCTTTTTTTCTTTGCGCTGATAGCTTTGGAGGAATGTTCTGACGATGCTGATTGTGGAGCTCGACTGTCTTCATGACGCAATTGGCTGGCGCGTTCAGCTGTTAACTGAAAGTTTGGAGGTTCGAGCCCTCCCGGGAGCGCTGTGTCGCTTTTTTCTTTGCGCTGATAGCTTTGGAGAAATGTTCTGACAGTGGTGAGAATGGAGCATGAGTTTCTTCGTGGCGCAATTGGCTAGTGCGTTCGGCTCTTAAACGAAAGGTTGGAGGTTTGAGCCCTCCCGTGGCGGTGTGTCGCTTTTTTGTGCTGATAGCTTTGGAGAATTGTTCCGACGGTGGTGAGAGTGGAGCACGACTGTCTCCGTGGCAAATTTGGCTAGCGCAATTGGCTATTAACCGAAAGTTTGGAGGTTCGATCCCTCCCGGGAGCAGTGTGTCACTTTTTTCTTTGCGCTGATAACTTTGGAGAAATGCTCCGACCGTGGTGAGATTGGAGCACGACTGTCTCCGTGGCGCAAATGGCTAGCGCGTTCGTCCATTAACCGAAAGGTTGGAGGTTCGAGTCCTCCCGGGAGCAGTGTGTCACTTTTTGTTTCTTCCCGCTGATAGCTTTGGGGAAATGTTCTGATAGTGGTGAGGGTGAAGCACGAATGCCTCCGTGGCACAATTGGCTAGCGCGTTCGGCTGTTAATCGAAAGATTACAGGGTCGAGCCCTCCCGGATGCGGTGTGTCGCTTTTTTCTTTGCGCTTACAGCTCTGAAGAAATTTTCCGAGAGTGGTGAGAGTAGAGCACGACTGTCTCCGTGGCGCAATTAGCTCGCGTGTTCGGCTGTTAACCGAAAGGTTGGAGGTTCCAGCCCTCCCGGGAACGATGTGTCGTTTTTTTCTACGCGCTGATACCTTTGGAGAAATCTCACGATGATGGTGAGAGTGGAGCACGAGTTTCTCAGTGGCGCAAATGGCAAGCGTGTTCGGCTGTTAACCGAAAGGTTTGAGGTTCGAGCCCTCCCAGGAGCGGTGTGTCACTTTTTTTCTTCGCGCTGATAGCTTTGGAGAAATTTTCTGAACGTGGTGAGAGTGGAGCACGACTGTCTACGTGGCACGATTGGCTAGTGCTATCGGCTGTTAACTGAAAGGTTGGAGGTTCGAGACCTCCCGGGAGCAGTGTGTCGCTTTTTTCTTTGCGGTGATAGCTTTGGAGAAACGTTCTGATGGTGGTGAGAGTAGAGCACGACAATCTCTGTGCGCAATTGGTAACGCGATCGGCTGTTAACCGAAAGGTTGAAGGTTTGAGCCCTCCCGGGAGCGGTGTGTCGCTTTTTTGCTTTGCACTGATAGCTTTGGAGAAATTTTCTGACGGTGGAGAGAGTGTAACACGAGTGTCTCCATGGCGCACTTGGCTAGCGCGTCGGCGGATAACCATAAAGTTGGAGGCTCGACCCCTCCCGGGTGCGGTGTGTCACTTTTTTTTCTTTGCGCTGATAGCTTTGGAGAAATGTTCTGACGATAAAGAGAGTGGAGCACGACTGTCTCCATGGCGCAAATGGCTAGCGCGTTTGTCCGTTAACCGAAAGGTTGGAGGTTCGAGTCCTCCCGGGAGTGGTGTGTCACTTTTTTTTCTTCCGCTGATAGCTTTAGGGAAATGTTCTGATAGTGGTGAGGGTGAAGCACGAATGCCTCCGTGGCGCAATTGGCTAGCGTGTTCGCGGCTGTTAACCGAAAGGTTAGAGGTGCAAGCCCTACCTTGAGAAGTGTGTCGCTTTTTTCTTTGCGCTGACAGCTATGGAGAAATGTTCCTACAGTGGTGAGTGTGGAGCACGACGGTCTCCGTGGCGCATTTGGCTAGCGTGATCGGCTGTTTACCGAAAGGTTGGAGGTTGGAGCTCTCCCGGGAGCGGTGTGTCACTTTTTTTCTTTGCGCTGATTGCTTTGGAGAAATGTTCTGACGGTGTTGAGAGTGGAGCACGGGTTTCTCCGTGGCGCAATTGGCTAGCGCGTTCGGCTGTTAACCGAAAGGTTGGAGGTTTGAGCCCTCCCCGCGGTGGTGTGTCACTTTTTTTTCTTTGTACTGATAGCTTTGCAGAAATGTTCTGATCGTGGTGAGAGTGCAGCACGACTGCTGTCGTGGCGCAATTGGCTAGCGCGATCGGCTGTTAACCGAAAGGTTGGAGGTTCGAGCCCACCCAGGAGCGGTGTGTCGCTTTTTATCTTTGCGCTAATAGCTTTGAAGAAATGTTCTGATGGTGCTTAGTGCGGAGCACGACTGTCTCCATGACGCAATTGGCTAGCGCGTTCAGCTGTTAACTGAGAGTTTGGAGGTTCGACCCCTCCCGGGAGCGCTGGGTCACTTTTTTCTTTGCGCTGATGGCTTTGGAGAAATGTTCTGACCGTGGTAAGAGTGGAGGAAGACTGTCTCTGTGCGCAATTGGTAACACGATCGGTTGTTAACCGAAAGGTTGAAGGTTTGAGCCCTCCCGGGAGCGGTGTGTCGCTTTTTGCTTTGCGCTGATACCTTTGGAGAAATTTTCTGACGGTGGGGAGAGTGGAACACGACTGTCTCCATGGCGCAATTGGCTAGCGCGTTCGGCTCTTAACCGAAAGGTTGGAGGTTCGAGCCCTCCCGGGGCGGTGTGTCGCTTTTTTGTGCTGATAGCTTCGGAAAAATGTTCTGATGGTCGTGAGAGTGCAGCACGACTGTCTCCGTGGCGTAATTGGCAAGCGCGATCAGCTGTTAACCGAAAGGTTGGAGGTTCGAGCTCAGCCAGGGACGGTGTGTCACTTGTTTTTCTTTGCGCTGATAGCTTTTGAGAAATCTTCTGATG
>WOVY01005360.1:0-38161 GCA_013436015.1 Rhipicephalus annulatus
GGTACTTATGAAGTTGATCCACACAGAAAATTTTCCATAGCGACAGACCTCCCACGACACCTAGAAACATTGAATCCACCAACTTAGATTTGGAAGTAGCGTACACAACACAGCTTCCTGCACAAGATACATCGATTCAACTCACCGGAATGCCATTGCGGTCATGCAGAAGAAAATGTGCGCCATATTCTTTTGGAAGCGTTAAATACGCGAAGGAAAGAGAAAAATTAAAGAACAAATTAGCAAGTTTGGACAGACGGGCCCCCTCACAATAAAGAAACTACTTGGACCATGGCCTGAGATGCATCTTCAGAAAAAGGCAATAGTATTCCTGACAGACTTTTTAGTGGAGACCGGGACTGGACAAGCGCTCATGACTGACAGCCAGAGATGAGTATTATATAAAATGTGGTCATGTATATACTGGCATTAGAGTAGTAAGGTGTTGCGTGTAAGTAGTTTATGACTGTGTGAACTGCGTGAAGAAAACTGTGTATTGGCATGTTATTTGAACAGGTTTCAGTGTGTTATTATGTGTTTTTTTTCCTTTTCCGTGTTGTTCATTTTTGGGTACCGTTCTGTATTATTATTTTGTTTTTTCGCTGCAGAACTTTGGTGATATGGAGTAGCCGAGGCAATAGGCTCCCCACCTCTCCACAGCAAAACAGTTAAGACAGAACTGAACAGAACAGAATGATGACTTTTCGCTATCTACTGATGACACTGACACCGATGCTATGACTTTCACGAAACGAATTAGTTAGTCTTATCAATTGATTGTCGCTTATACGCTCTTCCGCACGATACTGCTGATCGACACAACGAACAAGTCAAAGTTTTGTCGCAAGAGCGAAACAGTGAATGTGGGTAGCAAAAACACCAGAGACAACCAAATAACGATGGCCAGATCGAAACGTACAGCAGAATGGTCAAGCACAAAGGAATGAAACACAACTAACAATAATAAGAACATCGTCATGAATAGCAATGAAACCATCTTGAAAATAGGTTGCACTGGCCCAGATTAGCGGCACTCTTCAGATGTTTCAAAGAATAGCCAGCAACTACAGTGCATGTAGGTAGAGTATGACGATGATAAATGAAACGCTGACAGCATTTCGCGCTTGTCCGAGCCGCACTTCCGTAACTCTCGGTGCAGTGCGGTAAGGAATGAGAATTTGTTACTGCGTTGTCCTGCTGTAGTAGTAGTTACATTGAGCTTATTATTGTCGATAGTAATGTAATTGTAATGATAGCTGTACGCCACACTGTAGATAAGCTGTATTTAGATTCGCATCTACATTAGTGGGTTTTGTGCCACAAAGTTTTTTTATTACTGATTTACAGTCATTACGATTTTTTTCCAGTTTTTAAATACTTCGTTTCCTATATGGACGGTATACACAACCAGAGGGAGCAAGCGCCGATGTGAAGTAGACGTAAAGCACTATATAACCACACATTCTATTGAATACCATCACTTCTTTTACGAAGGGCAACAAAGGTACGCACACACAAACATTACCATTGGTTAGCGCTGACCAGCACATGTACTTATCCACATATCACTTACATTCCAGAAAAAAAGTCATTATGGAGGGAGTCTTTGATAAAAACAAAAAGAACAGAATAACAGTGAGGCCAAAAGGTAAAGAAAAATAAGCAATACTAGGCACATGGTCGCTAAAGAAACTCATACGTTGCAGTGTTCCAGATTCTGATATGAAGTTTTAAAACTATTTAAGTACTCTTTTTCCTTTTTCTTCTTATTGACCATGCCTTTACAGCATATTTTGTGGCAGTGCATTCGCTTTTTGCATATATATTAAGGTATCTCTTCTTTATTAACTAATGATGGCTTTTCATTTGAGGGCATAGCAGTGCCGCCTGATGCACGTTCCTAACGCATTGTGAGTTCTGCATTTAGGAAGATAAAATCTGAACTAGATTTTCAAAGGATATGATGGCATGGTCTCCGGGTTCAGCTTCGGTGGATTGCTTCACATTTCAGGAGCATACGTAGCATTACTTGTCTTTCTATAGCTATGCAAGAAAAAATTCGAGGTGTGCACTGAAGCACAATGAATAATAGTTCTCAAAATATTGCATAATGCAAGCTTAATACTCAGTCAATGCAAAATCTCTCGAGACCTAATTACTATACCAGAAAAACTGTCCAAAGTTGAAAATTTTTAAAGAATGTGCTGTGCTTACTAATTGAATGCTCTTTTTCTTTAAGTCTTCTGATAGGTTCACCTACGTCTTTTGCTTCCAGTTATCCAACCTACTTTCCTATCACGAAAGTGTTTTAGGGCGGTGTCATGCACGCTTCCACTCACGTATTTGCGTCACTGATATGGCATTATTGAAATATACGCCTAGAGAAGACAAAGAAAAAAACTACAAAGTACGTTTCGCTACCCGAAGTCGAGCTCTCGCTCTACAACACACAGCGCAAATTGACTCGGCCACAAGTCGTACTTTCTTCGCAGCACTAATGGCAAGCTATGCATGCAAACTAATGACTTTGGCTGTAGTCCAAGCTCGATGACTTCAGTGTGTTCTCGTTTCGACTAGCTATATAGCGCGACGGTTTGCGAGACTTAAGTGAGGTGAGCCTTGTTTACACATTCGTTTGGTACAAACAAAATTGCACTACAATACAAGCTGGCACCATCACTGCATGCGCTCTAAATGCCCAAGAGCAGATCAATAAGTTTGTCAATTTTTTTCTGCCCCATATCTTCATGTACATAGAGAAAGCTCTTCTTAGTTTGATAAATAGCCCCGGGGTAGAGAAGGTGGTCTAATTAGAAGGACAAACATGTGTACTACACGGAAACAGCAAGAAATAGAACTAAGCAAATGTAACATATAACATAGGCAGGGACAAACAAATAGCGCAAATTTATAGTGTCACAAATTCTGCACTAAAAGAAAGCACTGAAAAGAAACAAAATTATGAACAGTCAAATAGTCACAGCACCTAAATAATATTAAATGTTGGCCACTTGTCAAGATAACACGCTTCTCTTGAGTAAAAAATCAGTTTCGTCAATATAGGACGAAGCATTGATTATGATAGCAAGAAATTAGAACAAACGACAAGCAGCTAGATTTCTTCAGCCCCCACTGCACCACAAAGAAAGACGCTCGAAAAGAACGCACAGGTGTGGACTAACAACTGTCTTAGTTTTACGTGTTCGTATGTGACTAATGCGCTGAATATTAGCACTATGCAGAACCTGACGCTGCATGAGTTTTCTTCGTAGTTAAAGGTGCCGTGCAACACTCTTTGAGCATGGTCAGAATACGCGGCCGATTGGTAGTAGAGGCTCCCTAGAACACGTGAGCCAAATTTTAAAGCATAGAACGTGGCCTGGAATTCACAATAAATTATCAAACTCAGCTGAAGATTGCTTTCTCTTCTCTCGACAATTGACGGAAGACGCTCAAAAACCACACGTAGATTCTTAAAATCGCCTGTGCATCTATCAGCCATTCGCTTGTGTGAACACGGCGCGCTCGGCTGTTACAGAGATCGCCGCGAGAAGCCGTCACTTGTCCACAGTGCGCGCTATTGCACTGAAGAAGCTGCTTATTCGAAGGAAACAAAAGAAAAAAATTCTAAGCTCATCAGGCGTGCCTGACGTTTTTCGTTTGCCCCTCCAATCAATTCCTGCTTAGCTTTCTACGCTTCATCAGTACGAGAGAACAGAAAGTGCGATTGCAGCGTGTGACAAATCTTCGTATTTCCGCTCGTGCATGACGAATTGTTAAAATTTTTGTGGAGTTGAATTTGTGACGCAATACGATTTTCCTGTGATTTAATTTCAAGGCTACTCAAAAAAGTGTATCAAGGCCCCATTAAACAGGCGCCACGTGGAATTACCCATAATGCCTCTCCTGCAACGCGGTGACGTCTGACACCTAGTGTGCCCCTCGTTTTCTTTTTAACGCAATAGCGTAATACCCCTGTCACACGGCCACCACCAAACTCCGTTGAACACCGTCAACGTAAATCTCCCCTAGGGGGTTCGACGGAGAAGGAGTTGTGGCAGTGTCACACGGCAATGACAAGGTTGTAACAGTTGCCGCGAGGGGGCTCAGCTGGCGCTGTTTGATTTTCGGAAAAGTATTCTAATTTGATCCCTATTGATTTTTTGTGAATCCTCGTTATGCAGTTTTTACAAAAAAGCACTATTAAGTAGGTAAGCGACTAACAAACTATTAAAAGTAATTTCAAATAAAAACGCATTTGCTAAATGTAGCAATGCTGCTAGTGACGCTGGCCACATTGTGCTTTTAGTTGTTTTGTTGCCTGTGTACATGCCTGGTACAAAAGTTCTTATGCTTCCTTGCCTCGTGAGCGCACATTTTGTGTTCTTCAGCCATGAGTGACACAGCGGACGACGTGAGGAAGTGGTGCGATATTGCGCTGGTAATGACGTTGATCAGCTGGCGCCGGCCGGCTCGACTCGCGAGGCACGGTGTGTAGGGTATCCGTGTTGAGAGTAAGTGAACTCTGGCGGGCGTAAATATTGTAAACAAACACGCGTTGTGAATGAGTACTACAACGAAAGAACGTTTAATATTGCTAAATGTATTATTCTTTCACTGCGGCCACTTATTGCTTGAAATTTTTCTCTGACCTCTAGACTGCTGAGG
This sequence comes from Rhipicephalus annulatus, assembly GCA_013436015.1. NCBI lineage: Eukaryota > Metazoa > Arthropoda > Arachnida > Ixodida > Ixodidae > Rhipicephalus > Rhipicephalus annulatus. The sequence goes on from WOVY01005360.1 coordinate 4,669, forward strand.
ACGAGAGTACCTCGTTTCGCTGCGAAGGGAGATCGTTGAACGTCCTTTGCGAAATGCTCCGTTCACCTTCGTTTGCGTAAGGGTGGCCGTGTGACACCGACCGCATCTTCGTTGTCGTAAAGACGAGGGAGTTAAACGGTCTTCTTGGGTGCCCGTGTCACAGGGGTATTAGAGAGCTCGTGGCGCAGAAACCCCACCGTTAGCTTCGGCCCAGTTGGTTGTGAGCAAAAAAAATCGTCTGCGCGACTGTGAGCGAAAAAGCAAGCTACAGAGATCGCCGCGGGAGGCTGCTACTTGTCTACGCGTGTACACGTGATCACACTAAAAAAGCCGCGCATTCGAAGGAAAAAAAAGTGCTCAAGGTCATGAGGCGCGGTAGTTCCTTTCACCCTTGCCACCCCTTCCTGCTTAGCTTTCAGTGCTTTTGTAGTAACGAGAGAAGAGATAGTGCAAATGCAGCGAGCGACAAACCTTTGTAACTTCACTCACACTAGACGGATTCTGAAAACTTTCAGCGTTGAATTCGTCAGGCAATAAGCTCCTTTAGTGAATTCATTCCATGGTTACTTGAAAAAAAATGTTTCAGGGTGCTTTTAAGGCGTTTTGTTTGACCAGTGTCACGATGAAAATGATCCCATTCGGTGATTTATAGGCGCATTTGGAAAGCCTCGAACTACGTCGAAAAGGCCGGGATAGTGCAGCCATCGCCGATAAAAACACACAACAACTTTCAAACAGCTTTAAAAAGAGACAACTATGCGCATCTAGCGGGAAACATATCATGCCTTTCAAAAGGCGTTGAACAAGCAAAAAGCAAACGCTAAATAATGTGCTGCTATCTGTAAGGCATTGTGAGACTCTCCACGTTGAGTGCGCTGCGTGTATCTAGAAGGCCTTGCGACGCTTGCTTAAGATCAGCCCGTGTGCTCAGATTTGGGTGCACGTTAAAAAAAAACAAAAAAACCAAGGTGATCAAACTTTCCGGAGCCCCTCACTACGCGTCTCTCATAATCATATGGTAGTTTTGAGACGTAAAACCCCACATATCAATCATTGCTTAGGAGCAAAATCCTATATGTACCATTAACGCGCGCTCGTACGATCGACTGTGTGCATGCGTGTATGCGTGCATGTGTGTGTAACAAAACATATTATTAAGTATGTACTTAGCGGTTGAAAGGCGCACTGGGGGCCGGATTTTACTATCTCGTTCAACACCAAAATGCGAAGCTTAAGGGTCCCCCAATTTTTAATTATATATAACGATTTGTACATTAGAGAGCTGCTTTCTCGTTCGTGTGTGCCTCAAGGGCAGTCTTTTATTTGACAAAAATGTAAACGCGTTGGTTATAGCGAATTCACTATAGTTCTTTCAAGATCTGCGCACAGTGAGTTGTAAGTGGTGCTCGTGAATACCTCACTGTTTATACACCGGCGCAAGCATCTTAGCGATCCCATTTAGGACAAGTTACTATGCAGCTAAATGGTTCAGATCCCGGCTGCGGCGGCTGCATTTCCGATGGAGGCGCAAATGTTGTAGGCCCGTGTGCTCAGATTTGGGTGCACGTTAAAGAACCCTAGGTAATCGAAATTTCCGGAGCCCTACACTACGGCGTCTCTCGTAATCACATGGTGGTTTTAGGACGTTAAACCACACATATCAATCAATATTATGCAGCTAAAAGACTTTCATGAACTACTGCAGTTTTAACTGAACTGGTACCATATGTCATTAAAACAAGTCACAGCCTTGCCGCAAAGGCGAACCAATGAACGTGATAGCAACGAATTGAAAAGTCGCGTGCAGAACAACAAGCAGATCAAACGTGCCCCGTGTTTCTAATGCACAAATGGCACACGAAACGTACTCACAGGTACACATGTACGCGAGTAGGCGTATCAGTTGCTACTTCGCTGTGTCTGAAAAGCACGCCCTTTTCGCAAAAAAGGGGCTGTGCAACAATTGCTGTGACCTTTTTGCACCCCGTAACTACAACAGAATCGTTCCAGTGACCTAACGCTAGCCAAGACGTATAATCGTGCTTACCGAGAGTGCTCCACTACGCGGGCCAAAGTACGTGCTCCTCTCCACGGGCCAAAGTACGCATTAAAGATGAGAGACACCACGGGCTCATTGTGCCATCTTGCTGATAATACTGAAAACACGATACTTCCCCCGAGATGCCCACCAACAGCGGTAGGTGTCTGATGTAAATAGCTCGTCCTTTGAACGAAAAATAAGGAGGTCCCACGTGGGGGGGAAGTGGTTCTTAAAATTGGAAAAGAAAAGAAAAGTGAACCCCGCAACTGTCTGCAGCTAAGTGCGACACCTCAGCAGTGGTTCACATGGGAAGGGGAATGGGGGATAATAGACTTGAGCGAAGAGAGGAAAGAGAAAGGAGAGAGCGAGCAAAGGAAGGGGGGGGGACGCACAGATCGTCGTAAGCCACAGCGAGCGAGGACAAACCGAGGGGATAGAAGAGATAGAAAAGATGGAGCACGGTCACTGGAGTCCGAGGACGGGGCGCACCTGCGAGAGCTCCTTTCGGCGTCGGTGGATGGCGTAGAACAAGTCCAGTAAGTCAGAGCTGCAACTGTCGTCGGAGGTGGAAGGTCGTCGGCGGCAGGAGATGACGTAGGGCGAGTCCAGTCGGCCAGAGCCACGCTGACGCGGGAGATCGCAAGCGCGCGGAGCGCGCGAGCGCACAACCGATCGGCCCGAAATCCAGCAAGCGAGTCCGAGGTCCCACGTCCAATTCTGCATGCCGGAGTCTTTTTTGTGGATTTTTCCCTTTGTTGAGCTTTGATATATATAAATACGTATACACATACGGTGCATAGCATCGGCGCCAACGCCCCCTTCGATGCCGGTGGCTACATCATGCCGAGAGTGTCTATGTATTTGCTATCGAATAACAAGTTCATGAAGTGTGCAGGTCCAAAAACTCTTTCCGGCACTGTGTTGTATGAAATTGTTTGTGATGCGTATTGTAAATTTGTTGAAGAGGCCTGATGAAGGATGTATATACCTAAACCGCACTTTCAATAAATACCATGTAAGAGAGAACGAGACAAACACATGGCGCGTGACTGTATTGGCTTGCGCAGTGGTCTGTGGAGCTGGGAGCCACTGGTTTGAATATCCGGTGTGTTGCTTTAAATTTTTTTCTCCTGATTAATTTTTATGTATGCCTGTTTACTCATATGAGTACATATACATATCTGGGACATGAAGGCAACAGCAAAAGTCAATCGATAGTGTTCGTATAGTTGCTTTCACAATAAAGCGGTATTCCTTTGTCGAGGAGCGTGATGGAGGTATCACTGAAGTACGTATTCCCTTTTTTGCTTCTTATGAAATGCTTTTTTTGAATGCACTATTGATTCAATTTCGGTTTCTTGACAGCCCCTCCCAGTCATTGCGGCATGAGTAAGTAAGAGGCTTTGGACGCAGAAAAGCAATTTGTATGGAAGGGTTGTACACCTCTGAGAACTTGTGAAAAACAAAATCCTTAATGACGCTGCGAAACGACCTATTTGAAGATTTAGCACCACGCCTATTTTAGTTGGAAACGGTGCAACTTCATGAAGCCTTCATTTTGGAAGTGGCGTCTTCTAATTCGGTGAAGGCGGTGCTTTTATAATATGCCTCAGTGGCCTATATAATGAAGGGATACAAGCTGTTTGCTCACTAATATATATTTGTGGGCTCTAACGTGCCATAGCAGCTTTTGGGGTTGAACGTCCCAGGAGCACGATATAACTATGAGAGGAGCACTTCGATAAATTCCCCCACCTTGAGTTCTTTAACGTTCCGCTAAGTCTAAATACAGGGGTTTCAAGAACTTTTGGCTCCGTCCAAAATGTGACCCCGCTAATAAGGTCAATCTTATTGACATTTGGTTCAGCAGTCAAGCCCCGTGTCTACTGAAACGCCGTGACAGGTGTTTTACGTACCAAAGCCAAGTAATCATCAAAAGTAAAACGCGCATTGTAGACCACTGAATATTTCGTTCACATGGGGAACAACGTAAGAAGATCTCACAGAATAGCTTCAAGTATTTCGCTTTCAGCAAACTTGAGACGCTTGCACCCTAGCAGAAATCCGAGTTTTTCGAGTCAGCCGTTGAGCACTGTAGCTACTGCAACACTATGAATGCAGAGACATTTTCTGCATCTATTAGTGCAATACTGGAGCGTATTAAACACAGTATGTTTCACTAACCAAGCATGAGACTCCTCCATAAGGCCCAAATCGCATTGGCCAGGCCGTAGCAAGCGCAAAACATACCACGTTCAAAGGAGGAAAGTGTGTTCTTGTTGGTGCGTCCTAATAGTACAGGTAAAAAACATCTCACAAGAATTCTGAGGAATAGCTGACGACCAAAATAACAAAACAGGCAATGAGTTCCACGCTATGGCTGTATCTACGTCTTTTTCAAATGGCTCGAACGTATTTCACGCTGCCGTCAAAACCACAACCACGAAGACAATACTTTTGCTAAATAGCAGTGACTCTGTCAATATAACAAAAGTCAAGCCTCTAATGGGGAATATAGAGCTCACAACTTAATGAAATGACATTGGAAAAACATGCTGGTGGTTTAATGTCACCTGCGCAGTCGGAACATTAGGCCGCCATCACGAGCTTTTAGAGTGACGGTATTTAACCAGTCGGCCGCTGTGACGATTCAGCTGAAAAAGCTTGAAAGTGAGACCTAAAAATTGGTTTTACATTTATCTCCACAGTTATTTCATGATTAGTCATAAAAATTCGACTTGTTCAACCAACACATGCAGCGGTTCGAGAAAAGCTGAATGCTAACGGCCCGTTTTTCTTTCCTAAGCACAATATTATTTGAAAGTAACATGCAAGTAAGACAGAAGTATTTAAGGAGATGCTTTTAATAATAATTATGCGGTGAACGTTACGAAAGTAAACTGGACTAAAAGAGAACATGGTGCTGGTAGAGATGGCAGTGATTAATGTATAAAACAAAGGGTGAGCCTCCAGGTCAGCTATCACGGGTATAGGATAGTTTCACTTTGACGCACCTGGTGGGTGATTTTAAGAAATGTACGTAATTCAAAAAACAGTTGTGTTTCGGGATGCTTTATTTATGGGCTACCAAAAGTGCAACTGAGTGGGTTTTCAAGTATCTACCAAGCGGCTAAAGGATTAAGTCTCCTCCTTACTTGTCTTTTCTAGTCAGTACAAATCTTCTCTAGAGTCATAAAATGCTTTGGACTAGAAAATAACTTTACACTATCTGATGTGGAAAATTTATAGGTAATCGAGTATACTCTTTCTGCTTCACTGCACAAGCTATTACCATGTAGAGAAATGCCTCATGCAAATAGCTTTTTACAGCCTTACTTGAGAGGAAAGTAGAATTGAAGGGCGAGAAAAGGGATTCTGACCTCGGCAGCTGCATTTAATCTGAAGCGAAGTGATCGAGTCGTGTTTATCTATGTTGAGGAGCAGTGATACCCCAGAAACCCCAGTGGTTCAACTTTTCATAGTTATTCACTACGGATCCCCTCATCGTTATATGGTAATTTATGATGTTACAGGCTCACAATTTTTTGTCATTTATATTTTGCGAGATAAGCTTATAGCGCTGTTTAAATGTACTATTTAGAGATTTGTTTTTGAAAACCAGCTAAATAAAGGGTAGCTTTGTTGTTAGAAAATTGATAAAGAAAGAAATAGGATTTGCCTTGAGTAATGAAATATATCGCATTTAGTAAGCCATTCACTGTAGTAAATAAACCTCTGATGATTTTGTGCATCTTTGCAGTGGGCACTATTGCGACTGTAAATGATATTGTTTACCTAAATAGAAAACGTATGTGCTCTGTCATCAGAATAATGTTGCCATTGTTTCGTAAGTTACAATTTTTTGTCATCATTTTGCTTTCATCTATAGACAGCAGTGTCTAGACAAATCGCAAACATTTTACCAACATAGAGACATTTTCTATGAACTAGGACTCCCGTAAAATCATTTCACTTTGATAACTCATTTTCTCACCGTAGTGACTAAATTTTGGTGCAACTGCTTTAATGACTACATGTGGCACACCAAACTCTTTTATAGTCGTATACAGGCTGCCCTGCACGTAATTCTAGCCAAAATATAAGCATATGCCAAAGCAATCAGTGACTACATGACCGAATCCATGTCACTGAGTATTTCCTGGCAAATGGCATTGTTTTCAACAGACTGGTACATCCCTTGTTAAGGACGCATACTGTGAGAACAGACAGATGTCACTGCTTATTCTCCACAAAATGCACTCTAACTGAATATGAAGAGTTGGGCGAAAGACTGCTCAAGATGCCACAGATTTTCTAGACCCTGTAAGGGGCCTTCACTCGTTCGCTAACACTATGTCGGAAACTTCGCTGAGTGACCCCAGTGTCGAGAACCGCCCGCCTACAGAAATTTGACCCATCGAGCAAGCTTCAAGTTCTATCAGACGTCTACGCCAGGATGCAACTTCACTGTGCCGCCTGTGGTTAGGAGTAGCTTTTACGAAGGCGTACTCTTTTCGCATAGGAATGGCGGATAGCTCCCGATGTGAATCGTGCGGCACGGACGAGACAATAGAACACCTACTGTGTTCTTTGGAACGTTTGCGAGCGAACGCAACTTGCTACGCGAAACGTTAGAGACACTAGACGGTACACCTTTTTCCGAAGAAAAGATCCTTGGTTCATGGCTCTACGCGTCACAGGCCAGTAAAGCGACGTGGGCATTGCTAAGTTTTCTAAAGACGACTGACTACGCGACCGCTTATAAGCGTGCAATGGACAAGATCACATCTACACACACGTTGCCCTTCACTTCTCTCTCTGTTATCCTTTGATCCTCAACCCTTTCCCCAGTGCAGGATAGCAAACCGGACGTGCGTCTGGTCGACCTCCTTGCCTTTCATTTATTCCCTTCTTCCTCCTCCTCCCCCTCCTCCTTTTATTTTGTAGTCATGATATTTAGCTCACCAGTCACTTTGTATTACGTGTGTTGTGGATATTTTTACTCTCATCTGAATACTGAATGTCACAACACTCTACAGGGCCACACCTCCCCAGCGAGAATTCTGTGACAGTCAGGAGCGTGGGTAAGAGTGGATGATGATGATGCAAAGAGCATGAAGGACTGTCCTGATCAGGAAGGATTACGACAGCAGATGTGGCAGCCACGTGGGTTGAAGACAATGAAGTATTGCCGCAATAGCTAAAGAACAAAACACTTATTCATGTAACCGATTCAAATGGTTTTCGATGGCCATTTGTGAAATAACTAGGAGCTTTTATCGAAACATCGTTGCTACAGAATTTTTTAGTTACACATAGCGACATTTTTATAAATATAGTACTAGTGAGTTGTAGATTTTTCGCGAACTGGTGAACACTTTTTACGTCGCTTAAAAGGAAGTGGCGGAACCCAGTAAAGAAGACGTTAAGATTGAGATAAATTCTTGATTGAGAATGTTCTTGATTTTGTAATCATGGCAACGCATCTAACAATGCGACGAACTTTCGCGAAAACTCGGCGGGCCCCACACACTACTGCAGTTGATAATATTCTAAACATGCACAAAGGATGGGGTGACTGTTTTTAAATTTTTTATAGAAAAACATGTTGCGAATTGACACTAAAAATATGTACCAATGTTGCAAGCACAGAGATATTTTCAAAACCGCATAAGTTTTACATAATCAGTTTTTATTTTATATTGCGTAACAAAATCGAGAACAGCCTTGGTAGTACCAACACCGGAAGTGTGTAAGCTTATGTGTCGGGCTTGTGCTTGCGAAGAAGATTGCGCTGACTTTGCTACACAAACTGTTTCAGTGGATGGCGCTTAACTACAAATGACGTTACCCCACGTGACGCCTGCATCATAGGAGTACAAATGAGATGTTTATCAAGAAAAACAGCTAGCCCTGCAACTACAGTTCACCTTTACACTTGTACAAGGTTCTTTTCAAAAGCAGTTTCGTGACTTGGCGTGGACTCCATCCGGAAATGCTTGATTGTAACGCACAGCATCTGGCTTTATTTCTGCTTGAACCCTCCTATATACTTTACATTTCGGCGAGTCAATGCTGCCAATTATTTGTTTTATATTCTCGCATTTATATTCTTAATGTCTTCGCTGTTAGTTGGCAAGATATAATTGATAGGGGCCCACCGAGATCAGCTTCATAAAGGGCTGAGTGCTGCCTCCGGATATTATTAATGTTATCTGCCACCTGGTGTCAATCAGCTGTGGAACATGCCTGCATACCACGGCCCGTGGTATACGTGTACTGTGCCACAAGTGTTTGAAGGATAGAGTTTGACGACGTACACCACGGGATTTTGACGTTATTCATGTCATGGCAGGCCAGATATTTTGCGAACGTTCGTACCCTCCATAGTAGGCTTAATCTATTCAAAGTAAGAAGGTGAGCTTGAGAGCACCCAGACATCATCATCATTATTATCGTCATCAGCCTGACTACGTCCTCTGCAGGACAGAGGCCCTCCCATGATCCGCCTGTCAATCGGTCCTGTGCTTGGAGCGGCCGCATTACATCCGCAACTTCCTAATCCCATCTGCAGCCGACCCGACCGACCGGCCGACCACCAACCGATTGGACATGAAGGCAGGCAGATGATAGATACCGATAGCATAGATAGATAGATAGATAGATAGATAGATAGATAGATAGATAATAGATAGATAGATAGATAGATCTATAGATAGAATTATAGATAGATCTATACCCAGTAACGACGAGCGCCATCGCACCGTACAATTTCGCCTCATCAAGCCTCCTTCAATGGCGCAAGAGTCGATCTTGACCATCACATTGACATACGCGTTTCCACTCCCTACATTGCAACCCTCGCCTGCATACGAACAAACAGGCTATGAGATAGCAGTACATTTTGAGGTGGTAGAGTTGGTGGCGACATCTTTGTATCTTGGATACCGAGAATGTATCGCAAACCATGAACACCCCTTGTATACTACGTGTTTTTTTTTTCATGAGCTACAAGCTAATCATCTCCTGTGATGAAAAAGTACCAGCAGTGCGTGTGTCAGATTTTGTGACCCCTGATTTGCAAACGAATTCGCATATTAGATGTAAAAACTTCAAACAGCCCAAAACTTACTGCTGTTGAATTTACGACAGCTAATTATGTAGTTTTACCGTCGTGTAATGACGAAGTTCGCCATTGCCACAATGACTATATTGGGAGCCAATTGAGTCACATAGCGTTGTGCCCACCTTCCCTTTGCTTCATTCTTTCTCGGAGAAATAGTGTGCTATAAACAAAACACGGAGTAGAATAGAAGCAATTTATTTCTGATGGCTCTTTCACTGTCCCATAATTCTTCCTGCTTCACCATGATGTCATTATATGGCTTTAACATTACAATTATGCATACAACTGCACTCTACTCCAGTTGGCATTTTGTTTCCTCTTACAGGGACTCGCTACTTGTATGACTTGCGAGTGTGGAGCAAGTTCGTTGCATCCCCTCACTTAGAAGACTGTATTAAAAAATTTAGCAAGCTTGAACCCCATGGCCATAAAATTTACAACGCCTCCTGCAAGAATGTATTTCACAATAGTGCAGCAGCCACACACCTCAACCTGCCGAATCCACAACCACCACGGGAACAGTTATAAAATTGAAAATTGAAATACCTTATAATATTCAGAACAGAATGGAATAAAAAACTTGGCAACAATAAAGTTACATACCTTTTTTCTTAACTGTGCATCTGTTTCTTGTAAAATGAAGGGCGCATAAAGTACAATAAGGGGGCAACTACAAGCGACGCAACAGAAAGCATCGATCTCGATTAGTCACTTTTGTCATCAATGGTAAACGAGCAGTATGAGGCAAATTAAACTCCGAAGCTTTATGGAAGCTAAACCTACGTCATGCTTGCGAAGCGGTGATCACGGGTGAGCGAATGCATTATTTGAACAGCGTTGTTATTTGCAGCCTTTATCCGTGCATATTTGTCTTGGCACCAACGCTCTCACCAGTTACCTGGGCTATCAAGTAATACAAGGTTCCCCAGTGCCATTTTGTGTCATTATGTTGTTACATGAGGATAAACAAACATATATACACTATTTAGCCACAGTCACAGCAGCAGTTTCACCGTAGATGAAGGTGCTTAGTGATTTCCGCATGGGGATCACTTTTCTTCTACTTCATCGCTCTTCTTCCACGTCCGCATAGCATTTATTCATCTCCCGACGACGTTATAATAGTTTCCCGACGAAAAAAAGACGCACTTGTGTCGTTTGTTACCCATTTTCTGGTGAGAGACGAAATCATTCATCCTTCTGCCAAAGACAATGTGACTATTTTTTTGTCACATTTGTCTATGGCAGAGGTCACATTGTCTTTGGCAGTAACATTATGACTAGGGACATCGAAGGGTTCTGGAAATTTTCACTATGTGATGTTAGCCTGAATCTGAGAGGTGCGTGCGCTCGCCGCGTTCGCTTCTCATACAGCGAAGAGTCGCACTCAGCCAAGAAAAGAAACGCTCCGATGAAAGGAGCATAGCGAAGAATTGAAGAACGGAATGATTGATCACTTCTTTTGTATCATCAAACGCCGAAACTGGAGAACTTCTTTTGCATGATCAAACGCATGTAACTGCTCCATTAAGTCACCGTTTCGAAAAATTTGCACGGTCATAAGTTAATTCACTGTAGGCAACACCACAACTAAATCTCGATTTCTGCGTACGCTTTAGGGGCTCCTAGGAACCAGTTTACGAAACTTCTAAACGTTCAGGAATGCAATTAGTTGTCAAGAAATTTATTAATCAATTTTTTTTTGTGAAGAGCTATCAACCTCTATGCATCTTTTGGTGGTTATTGAGGAATGTACCTGCCAATATACATCTAGTTATGTTCTGAAATCGAGATAAGCTGTCTCAAGGAACCTAGGCCCAATTCTCATTCAGGAATGCTGAGAAGGTGAAGTATATGACTCCAGAAAAATTTTAATCTGTCGGCCTTTTCAACAGACATAACGGATCCTTTTTGCTCGTTTACACCACAGGATAACCTGTGCCAATAATAGGTGTTGAATAAGTGATTGTAAGCGCTGTTTCGTTTCGAAACAGTTGCAGAGTTTCTTTCATTGATGTTTCATGCACCTAAGATCCACATTTGCCGTTCGGGGCAAAGATATTATTTGCAAAATACTCTATTTTTATTCGCTTGTTTTCAATGCTCGCTGGAAATAGGCCGCGGCCACTTTCAAATGTCAGTCTTTGCCCAATCTCGCCCCAACAATAACTGCAGGCCAGCTTAGTGTACGCCAATAGTAAGTCTACCAGTGCGTACACATCTACCAGGTATTACGATTTCCATAAACAATTAGTGGTCAGAACTTTTTCCAACCTGCCTCTCTCATTGTTCTTTCTAGTTTTGCACGCTGATGCATAGGTTCCAATATGATTTTTGGTTTTAATTGAAGAATGATGCACTGATACGTCCACTAAGATGCAAAAGAAGATTCTGCAAGTCAGAATAAATAACACGATTGAAGGTACGTGGCACATTAAAGTACGATACGTGATGAAACGCTTATCAACCGGCGACCACCCGTGCATTGACATGCATCCACCAGCGCTCAGCTGTGGTAAGTTCAGAGCCCCCTTAGCGGCGAAGTTCGGAACAAGACCTGGCGCATGGCAGCACCGTAGAGCTCTGCCAGCTAGGCAGGTCAGGAGTACAGTAGATGGTGGATGGTGCTTTTAGAGGCATATATATATATATATATATATATATATATATATATATATATATATATATATATATATATATACATGCGAGCCCGCCTGACGCGAACAACTCAACGGCATCTTCACGCGGCGGCGCCAGTCTGTCGCGCAACGCACAGCGAGCCTCTCAGCCCACGAGCCCGTCGAAGCAATCGGCGCCTTCCAGTCCAGCGAGTCTTACGCAATGCGTGGCAACGTTACTCTTCCTTGGTTGCAACCACGCGCAGTGGCTCCAGATTTCATGAGAATGACGCGGCCCAGCGGTGAGCCCTATTGAAGGATTCTGACCTCACGGCCAGTGGCGCTTCTGGTTGGGCATTTTGTTACTCAAAAGATCCACCCGGTGCCTTAAAAACAGCCCCGCGGCGCGTCGTCAGCAGTAGACCAACGTTTCAGAGAAGAGAGCTCGACTCTTCGATTCTCTAAACTGTCGGCCCCAGTGCCGAATTTGTAACGCCTCTGTATATATGCTGTACATAAACCTTGTTTAACCTCACCGTCGTCTCGTCCGCTCGTCTATCAGTTCTGCGCAGAAGCAGTCGCGAACTAAGAAACTTACGTTACCAAACGGCTGGTGACCATGTCGGAGGAGATCGGAGCAGTGGCCCCTTCAGGTCCGTGTTGGCGTCCCCGTCTTTCGTAACAGTGGTTGGCAGCTGCGGGATCTGCCGGCGTCAGCGACATAGATGCGGTAAGTGCCTGATGTTTTTCCCTCAGTTCACCAGACTGCTCTAGCTTATGTTATAGTAGTTTAGAGAAGGGCTGTGTGAAGCATTGGTGAGTGAGCTTTGATCGTTTCAAGCCAAGTCAGAGCGCTTTGAAACCAAATATAATGCGGAGGGTGTAAAAACGGCAGTGTTAAATTTGCTTGCGCGTCTTTTTAGTAGACTTATTGTGGGTACGGCAAGTAGATTCTTAACAGGGGCAAACAGCAAGAGACTTGTGTGAACGATGGAGAACCTCAAAGTGAAGGAACTCATCGAAATTTAGGAGGAACTCGGCATTACTTTGGGCCATGCGAAATGAAACCAAGCGATCCTTGAGATCATGAAGGATGAAGAGTGTCGGCTGAGGAAGCCGATAAGGCCTGGGTGGATATCAAAGCACGCCGCGAAGAGGCTCAAAAGCGAGAAGTTCGCGAACATGAAGAAGCTGAAAGGCGCGAACGTCACGAGCGCGAGGAGGCTGAGAGACAGGAGCGCCTCGAGTTGAAACAAATAGAATTGGCAATCCTACAGTGTTCGTAGGCGCCTAGCGTAGCTTCTCCGGCAGTTCAGGTCATCGGTTACAGAATTTGGGACGAACTGCCACCGTTCGTAGTAGGCGAAACATGGCGAAGGTTCTCGTCAAGTTTGAACACGTCTGTGAGCGAAATGCTTTGGAGCGATCTCTTTGGGCGCAGGACCTGTTAGCACTTCTTCCCAGCGAAGTGTCCGACGCAATAACGTGCATGTCGAGGGAAGCATTTCGTGGCTATGACGAGTTTAAGGAAGTGGTTTTGAGATGGTATAAGTTGTCACCCGAGGCTTTCAGGCAAAGGCATAGGTATTTGCCGAACGCAGGTCTAGGCTTTAGAAGTACTCGGCACCCTGAAGTGAATCCAAAGCATCGTCTATGCGCGGCATGGGGTAAACATCATTTTGGGTAATCTTATTAGGTGCTTTGTAGTCCACGCAAATCGCACCGAGCCATCTTTTTTCCTCACTAAAACAACAGGGGATGACCAAGTACTCGCGGAGAGACGGGTAATGTTCCGTCGGAGCATATCGGCCACATTTTCTTCAATGACCTCACGCTCGGACGATGAGACGCGATATGATCGACCGGCGTACGATGGAAGTGCCAGTTGGTCTGGATACGATGCGTGATAATGGACGTCTGTCCCCGAGATGAGGAATGGTCATCAGACAATCTCTTATGCTTTTGTAGCAAGGCAAACAACTCATCTGTCTGTGAAGAGGTCAGCTCTGGAATAATAGTCGCAGCAAGAACAGCAACGCATGATGAACGTCCAATAGAAGGAAGGTCAGAACACGCTGGCATAAGCGGGATGCACAGAGACAGGCTGGCATTCGGTAACGCAAGTCATTGTAGTGTCTTTAGGAATAAGAATTTTCTCAGACATCTGGTTTGTAGCGTGGAGAAGTTCAGAGCCATTGTGGAACCGCGCTACATCTGAAGCAAGGGCTATACTTTTTTGCGACACAGCGTGCTGATGGTTGGACAAACACGTCACCAGAGTCGATCACATTAGAAGTGATGGTAACTATTCGCTGATGACAAGGTGGTAGCTCGGTATCTTCCGCAGCGAGCAAGCGAACGGGCTTATCCTCCGCATAAAAGGCATAGTCAGTTTCCATCATGTGAACAACATTTTCACGACAGCAGATGGAAGCGTTCGCCGTAGACAGAAAATCCCAGCCTAATATAAGCTGGTGGGTACACGAACTCAGCACGGCAAATGCACAAAATGGAGAAGACCAGCTATGAAAACACGAGCGGTGCACATAGCGGCAGGTCTAATGGCGTCCCCTTGAGCAGCGAGCAGTGTAGGTACATCACAAGGGGTGGGGACTCTTCGCAACGTGAGCACAAGGAACGATCAATCACAGACAAAGAAGCACCAGTGTCTATTAAAGCATCCACGTTCACACCTTCTATTAAATCAGATATCGTATTATATGGATGCACTGGAGGAATTTTTGTCTTTTTGTTCGATGCAGATTTTTCTCGAAAAGCTGCAAAGGTTAGTTTTTCGGGCATTGGTTGGTGAATTGTGAGAGAGGTCGCAATGGAGACGTGGAGCGGCGGAGGGGTGTTGGTGAGCGGCGTCTAGTAGAGTGGTAAGATGAAGTTGGCTCAGATGTCGCACTCGGAGACGGTGAGCGACGTAGCAGTGGATCATAAGGACGACGTTGGAAAGCGGACCCACTTGTCCCATCATCCCATGCGTAGGGTTGAAAACATGACGCTCGTCCTGCTGACGCTTCCGACAGAAGCGTGCAATGTGGCCCCGGTAGCCGCGGTAATAACAGATCGAACAAGACGACCACCATGGTGGGTGAAAGGGCTGGCTAGGCGCACTCGGAGTTAACGAAGCCAGTGGGACAGGCGTCGAGTGTGCGGGCATCGGTTGTACGACAGGTGGTGAACCAGCGAGAACTTGTACGTACGTCGGCAGGACTCGAGGTACCGGAGAGTCAACATACGCTGGCCCAGTCATGGTCGCCAAATCCTCTTTGATAACGTCGCGCAAAGCAGTGTTGGAGGGGGGAGGAGGACTTGGTGTCGTTGAGAGACAGAAAGACTGCAGCTCTTCCCGTGTAATCGACCGGATCATAGCACGCATTGAGGCATCAGTCGTGGTGGTGTTTTCAGCGCTGTCTGGGGGTAACCGTCGGGACTCAAGTTCCTCTAGGCGTTGGCACGTGGCAACAACGTCAGCGACTGTGGTCGGGTTTTGTATGACTGTGGCATTGAACGCGACTGCGCCGATCCTTTTCAATAGATGACGAACACTCTTTGATTCAGACATGGACGTGCTGAAACGGTGACAGAGATCAAGCACACCCTACATGTACGAGGTGTAAGACTCACCGCATTGTTGCTTGCGAGCATTCAGTGTCTTCTTCGCGATAGCTGAACGAACCGCCAGGGTGCCGAAAATTTGGCGAAGCTGTTGCTTGAAATGTGTCCAGTCCGTGATTTCCGTTTCATGATTGAAATACCTTGTTTTCGCTACGCCTGTCAAATAAAAGGAAACACGGAGAAACTTGGTAGGATCATCCCGGTTGTTAGTGGAACTCGCTTGATTGAAGTGGTTGAACCAATGCTCCACATCTTCACTTCGAAGTCTGGCGAACGTGGGTGGCTCATGCTGGTGCACTGTGATAATAAATAATGGATAGGCCGCGGCAGCCGGGCCATGGAGGTAGATGCAGAAGCGCTGGTTGACTCGTCCTGAGGCATGTAACCGGACACCTGGCACAGACGACGAGATGAGCGGAGCTCCAGGAGGTAGAGCGGGCTGGGCGAGGACGGAAGATTGCAGAGCACCCTCCACCACTTGTGATGCAACGGTGAAGGCAACCTTTACTAGGCCCAGAAGACACGATGAAACGACCACACCCAAGGCACAGAACTCAGGCAAGCCAAGTCCCCACAGCAGATGAAGATGATGACTACTCATAATGATGAACATGTGTAAAGAATGTAGATGTGCCTAATGAATGCTACAATATATATATATATATATATATATATATATATATATATATATATATATATATATATATATATATATATATATATACATATATTTATATATATATAATATATATATTGTAGCGAAGCCTCCAAACTCTGAAATGGGTCGACACTTGAGTACCTTCATGTGGGGCTACCCAACAAGGACGCCACTCGCGCTGGGAGTCCGTGCTTGGCGCCGTGACTGTCGCCATTATGTAATGCTCGCTGGTTGCCGGCTAATAAACGCCTTAACGATATATATATATATATATATATATATATATATATATATATATGAGTATGTCTGATGAAGGCCGGACCTGTGGCCGAAACGTCAATAAAATCACTTCGTAACTGCGTAACTGCGTCTTCTTCCCTACGGTTATATATATATATATATATATATATATATATATATATATATATATATATATATATATATATATATATATACTGAGAGAGAGAGAGAGAATTTATTCTGCCGATCCAGAGCTGTGTATGCTTTGACAAACGACGGATGAACGTGCGAAAATGTTTAATATTTCGTACGTTTCCGCAGGAGGGCCTGCCTTCGTCAGGGAATACAGTGCCCTGTATTCGTTCAATCCGTGACGCTGCTTCGATCCACGACAGTTCGATCCACTACGCTGCTTACAGCCTGTCTTACAGACCACTTGCTCGCAAGAAGCTTACCACTGTTCTCAATGTCTTGCGTGCTGAGGACGCGTTGGCAACTATATAAAAAGACGGGCTTCGTAACCTAAGAGCGCACAACATCAACGAACCATGCACGGTACAGACAGATCACTGAAAAAAAATTGATGTAATGGTGTCATGGTTGAAAAAGAAGCCATGCATCATCTAGGTAGCTCGTCACACTTTGTGGATTATAGTAGGCTTGCGACGCTCGATATGGACAGTTTCCAAGACAGTGCTACCACTGTGCATGCTCGAAGATGATTTACCGGGTTCACTCGGATAGCTGATGGGTCAGTGCGCTCGGCAACTCATACTTCACCGCGTTTTGAGACGAGATACAGTGGTAGGAAATCAGAACCACCCAAGCACTAGAAGAGTAAAGACAGGTGGGCGCGGAAGTGGTGACGCCGACCATTCTCTTCTGGAACTCTTGCTCGATTGTGGTAAAGGCCCGTTCAAGGTGACGGCACTCTTCAGCATGCCTCAGTGTGTCATATATGGGCGCATACTTATAAGCATAAACCAGTGTTGCCGAATTAGGTAGAGTGGTGTTCACCACAGTGTAAGAAATAGGGAATACACAGTGCTCCGAAAGAGGTCACGAAGTATAGAATAGCGTCCCGACTTACTGGATCGAATGTAACGTGCATTGATTGCACCTCACTGAGCATGTGTTTGAAACTGTCTTTATTTCCTTTAGTTTGGGGGTGGTACGCCATGCTCGTGCGATCAACCACTTGGCACATATTACGAATAGCCTAATTACTTAGAAGTTGAAGACACGACTGAGGTCACTGTGCAGCTCCTGAGCAGGCCAGTGACGGAAAATAAATCGATGAAGCACAATAGAGGCAATGTCACGGGCTGTAGCTGTCTGAGTACAGCAGACTCGGCGTATGGCGAGAGGTGGTCAACTGCAACAGTCACCCAGCGTTTCACAGCACCTCTCGTGGGAAGGAAACCATCCGAATCAGTGTGAACGTGACCAAAGTGCTTACTAGAGCAAGGTAAAGGTTGCAGATCAGCCGGCGAGGAACGAGCTGAACATATCCAGCACTAATTGCGTATGAAGATGCTAAGAGGCTGTTTACACCGATGCCAAACTTTTTCGCTGACACGAAGGGTCTAGATATGCCCAAGTCTCCAACTACAAAGAAAAAACATTTAATGGGAGAAACGTTTCGGTAATTTAAGAAGCTGCTTTTCTTGGATTGTTGTGAATAAATGCCATAAAAACAAGTTTCGCGCCTAAGTTAGCAAAAAATACTAATGTTCTTCAAGAGTTTCATTCAAATAATACAGAAATACATCGAACTCATGCCTTTTTTTAGCCACTTCAATAGATGCAGGTTCACACACATTACTTTTACACTTGGTTGAAAGTTTACAACAACATTTAGTTACACTCGAATAAAAATTGATTGATATGTAGGATTTAACGTCCCAAAACCACAATATGATTACAAGAGACGCCGTAGTGTAGGGCTGCGGAAATTTCGATCACCTGGGGTTCTTTAACATGTGCGCAAATCTGAGCACACGGGCCTACAGCATTTCCGCTTCCATCTGAAATGCAGCCGCCACAGCTGGATTCGATTCCGCGACCTGCGGGTCAGCAGATCTTAGCGACTAGACCACCGCGGCGGGTCATACTCGAATAAAAAAATATTTATTTATATAAGCACTTCACTCCCGTGCACTTGTATATTATGGGTACCAGGGCACAAGGGTCTGCAGGGAAATAAAGCAGCCCACGCAGCTGCCCGCGAGCATGTCAGCCGTGCTGCCCTCGGCCCACAGAACATCCAACCCGTCGTTGAAGAGACGGAAGTTGTTCAAACACCTACTCCAGCATTACAGACTGGAGCGATGAGTATACGCTCCACCACACCCAAAAACTGACAAAAAAGAAAAGCGTGATACTGAGACGCCTGCAAAGCAGCCCATGCACACATGATGCTCTAATGCATCGTCTCTGCTCAAAGAGATATAGCTCTATGTGCCCACTCTGCAGCGTACTGGACACCCTGGCACACTTGCTTCTTCCATGCCAGTGCATTGCCAGACGTAATCCGCAACAACATACGACTGATAGTGAAGCAGGACGGACGAATATAGACCTAACAGAAACGTGGGAGGCGAAGCTCGCTCTCGAGGACCTGAAAGACCAACAACTCGTGGCCAGGGCCAAGAGGGCAGTAGAAGCCAGAAGGTTCCTGGACTAAGGAGCCCTCCCACCTCAGGGTGACACCGGGCGTTGATCGGCGCACTGTTTCGAAAATAAACGTTTACTTCTCTCTCTTATACTGTCTTGTGTTACACCTGCCAAAATTGTTCGGTAATTGAACAAAAAATTCTTGATGGCCACCATCTGCTTCAGATACAATCAAAATGCACCGATCCTAGAAAAACATTTCTAAAGGCATAGCTTTTCTATTTATTTACTGTCCAGTGGGAGTTCTGGTTTTAAAGGCATTCGATCAGTGTAGGCTTATGCGGTATAGAGCATGTTCAAAAAGATCCAGAATGAATTGCATTTCTAAAACAGCATGTTTTGCACCCATTTTCAGTAAAGGGACACATTCAAGTACACTAACACTCACATATATTATGAGATTTTGTAGCAGTTTATCGAACGTTCTAAGTTTTATATATGATTACAGTAACGGTAAAGTAACTAAATTGAATAGTACCTACCTTTCTTGTGCTCATAGTTGTCTTTCTAATAAATACTTGTCTATTTCTAATACGAAGATTCAGCAAAAGTGCTATGTTCCGTTGCTTCTTCGGCTCTCATTTCGTTCACAATAATTATCTCAAAATGCCTTCGCATACACATAAACATCACTGACGCCACTACTGCAATGCTCATTTGCCTTTTTTTCGCTGTTGCAGCCAGTCGTCATTTGTATGACTTGCGAGTGTGTAACAAGTTTCTTGCATCCAAAGATATATCAAAGTGCATTACAAAATTTAACAAATTCGAACCCAGGAGAGAACGCATTTAAAATACCTCTTGCAAGAACATAATTCGCACCACATCACTAGCAAAGCAACTGGAACAGTCGAATCCAAGTGCGTCACGGCAAAAGTTAATAAAATGAGAAGCGCAATATTTAACAATATTCCAACGCAGGCCTGAAATAATTAAAATCAAACCGTGTATGAAATAGTTATGTCTTACTTAGGCCGCAAATCGCCAAAAGTGAAATTATAAAAGATGAATTTAGATACGCGAAAACACCATGCCAGTCGCAGGGCTTCATTCCTTATTATACAACTAAGAACCAAACTTTTTAGAACAACAAGGTCAAAATCTCTTCCCGGAACATGCGTGGCAACCGACCACTCATGTCCCGGCAACCGGGATGCGATTGCTCCCCGGGGGTTCTTGGATTGATAGACATCGCATCTAGAGGTACCTTGAGATTGCAGGTTCACAACAGTCTCCGAACAAAACCTGCATTAAAACTAAATAATTCAACGCAGCACACAGGCTTGAGACATCAATATAAAAACGCAGATGTTTCATGCAAGCTACCTTACTCTCATTCAGTGGAATTATTTGTGTCTACTTAGCTAATTACTGATATGTATTACTCGCCTATTGCATGCACCCACATAGTATTTAGGCGTACGTTTCCACCTGCGAACAACTTATTTTAGTGGAAAAGTGGCGAGAAGCGTTGTTTGCCTGATTTCTGTGGCACTCACGCACCAGCAGTATTAATGGCATGTAAGAAATTCCGATTTCATCTAGACATCGAAACCTTCGCTCTAAAAAGAAACATTTTTGTTATGCCATGGTGCCATCCACCTATCATGAGTTGCGTAAAAAAAAAAAACTGGTACCAGCGAAAATACAATTGTATAAAAAACGTCTTTTAAAAGAAAGAATAAAGAAGAATTCTCCCAGAAAAATAACATGATAGCACGCAGAATGTGTGGACGGCGCATTCTATCAATGGGGTGACTTGCAAAATGATTTGTTTCAATATTGCCAAACCGTACATTCATTACTTCACGGTATAATATAATACTTGATTAACGTTGTTCCCTTATATTTCTTGCGTGTGCTGGTACCAGGCGTAAAACTATGGGTTTTGCGCAACCAAGGCTTCGTTCAGAGCATGAACTCCTACAAAATACAAAGTCATGATTACTCATAATCCTCAGTCGCAGTATCAATTACAGCATGCGCCTTTGTAGTTGCGTGCATTATCTAACGACCAAGTGGTACTTCGTCCAACTACTAAGGTGGCCTGGTGGATTTCATCACTACTAATCCAGGAGGCATCCACACATGTTTAGGCAGGGCTAATTTTATGAGCACTGCCATTGGTTTGCCCATGGCAGAGTTCTCTTATCTGGCCAAAAAGGGAAGCCTTGCTAGTCAATGAACATGTGTTGCGAACGTGGCCTAATAACTCGACCGCATTACACTTTTAAAGACGCTGCCACAGCTTCGTACAAATTTTTGTTGTCGTATCCAGAAATAGATCTTAAGTGAGCGTAGCAACTGCCGGGTGCGCAGTGCTGAAAATTACAATTGTTTATTTTAACCGTGGCAAGTACCACCCAGACGGTAGGCAGCTGGCTTTACAAACACTCGTTCAGGGAACAGTAAGGAAGAGGTATAGGCAGTAGGCATTGTTCTAAAACTGCCACCTGCTGCTTCTGAGTCTGTCGAAGCGAAACCTTTTGTATGAAAGTCACTTTGCCGTTATTTTAAGAGTACAAAGCATGAAAGAAAAGAAACTGCTCACGGCCATACTTTTCAGCGCCTATTTAGCAACGTTCGAATGCGATTTGAAACTTTCCCCACTGAATTACGGTGTCAGAAAGGTAGTACAAGTTTTTTTTATGGCACCCCAACTATGTACGTGAACCACAAGTATTTTCTTGTGCAGACCTATTTGAGCTTTATTATTTATACGTACGAACCATGTGCCGTGGTTGACGTAGCTCCAATCAGTAGAGAAACACTGAAATAGATGTATATTCGATTAACTAGGTGTTTTGTCGATTACAATGGCAGTGTTATACTTTTGTACTTTTACCCATTCACCATGCTATGCAATCAGGGTGATGTGAGCTCATTTGTGCACGGCCATATACTAGCTAAAGTAAGTTATTATCGCACGCTCAAGTCCTGCATGAAGTGGAAGTACATACATGGCTGAAGAACTATTATGTTCATTTCACACCAAGGTGAGATGGAGCATGACACACTACCATACACAGCCTACTGAAGTTATTCAAATTCTGATCAAACGGAAATGACACTTGACGTACTATTCATTCGCCATCTATGGTGTTGTCGCTGCCAGATATATTCTTGTTAATGAGCCACCGCTGAAATGAAAAATCCTGGCCACTCATTCAATTTAAAGGTGCCCCGCTTATCAT
Organism: Rhipicephalus annulatus; assembly: GCA_013436015.1. Lineage (NCBI taxonomy): Eukaryota > Metazoa > Arthropoda > Arachnida > Ixodida > Ixodidae > Rhipicephalus > Rhipicephalus annulatus. The sequence continues at coordinate 26,849 of WOVY01005360.1, forward strand.
GTACGGCTTGAGTTGTGAGGTGTCATTATCACTACTGTATCATCGAGTCATAACAGCAAAGATTTCAAGATGCATACAAAGCATATTTGTGAGCGCAAGACTAAAAAATTACACCATAGCTCGTTCGAACGAGGTAAATTAGCTGTCGTGTGCTGAAAGTGGTTTGCGAAAGTCCAAGAATGTGTACTAGATCAGAGGAGACATGCTATTTGTGGTAAAAAGAGCGTACAGACTTGTGAATAACATTTGCTTCTCTGTTTTATACGAAAAAAATCCTACGATGACTTAGGAGAAGGTCATTGCCTTTAGTTTCTAGAAATCGGCTGCATGTGATTGTACTGCATGATGAGCGATAATTGAGAAATGCGGTGCTGCATTACTTTTTATTGTATTTAATGGGTCTGCACTATTTACCTGTAACATTCTTTTCCAATTTTACTAATGCCTGAATTCGCAAACAGTGATTTTTTTCACCTATACAACTTCACAGCAAACGTTTCACAGACTCGATATCGACATTTGTGGCACCTCGTCATGTTCATATGTTGATGATATTCAGATAGCACCTTCAGTTCAGGGAGAACATGATCCAATCAAACATTTTAAGTTATGCATGCCTGCATTGGTTTCTGATCAGCGCGCAAAAAAATAGACAATGCACATGCTGAAAGAATGAGAAAGGATAAGGTCCTCAACTTTTTTATGTGTACTCTAAGTATTTTTTGTGCTAACCAGGTTTACAATAGAATGCTAACTAGTCCAATCTCAAAGAGTATATTCCCACAGTTATTTTTAGTCAACGCTCTGTATAATAAAATCACATGGTACCTTAACCACAGATGAACAAACATTCATGCTGTTTTTCTAATCCGCATAAAGCATTACAATCTGTTCTTCGTAGAACGTGCACCCCTAAAGTCGCACCCCAATTTATCATTAGTCATTTATAGCGCGAAGTTTAAGTGACTCGTTCTGGTAAAAAACCACATATTAATCTCCCAATAAGTTTGCCTAAATATGATATGCTTACTCTATGAGCGTTTTATTTTGTGCAAATTAACCCTCCCTACGAAGCGCAGACTAGGGAATAAGCACATGTGTAGGCATAGATGTTTTTTTGTGAATATGTGATACCGTGATACCAGCGTTGAAATTCTGAGTGCGACACAATGATAGATCTAGGATGGCAATAATAATCATCATAATAATACTCCAGCAGTTACGCTTGCATAAAAACATCACTGCTAGTCCCGTATAAAACAGCTTCTGCGTATGATAATAAAGTATAGTACTAAGGAAGTCATGAAACAATTATTTGCAATTTAATTCATGTTGATGTTTATTGTTCATAAAGAAATATTATATCTTTCTTGTTGTATTTTGATTCCTAATGCAATATTTAACCTTTTTGGGCTTTTTTTACAGTTTTTAAAGACTCCTGTTCCCATATGGACATTCAACACAACGAAAGGAAAAGTCGGAAAGACTCGATGTGACGTTGACGTTCTGCTAACTATAAGCAAAACTCATATAATTTATCATCACTTGTGCTACGAAAATTTGGAAAAGTATATTCATATGTACTATTGTTATATTGTTATCATGATATTATTCCGTCACTTCTATTAATTTTTTTCTGTTCTCATTACAGGAAGAACGTCAGAATGTTAGGAACATTTGATCCACGTAATAAGGACCGAATATTTGTCCAAGCCAAAGGTATCCTAAGTTAGATACGCTCACCCGCTAACTCAATGAATTGACTAGCACTCTAGTAGAACACGAACTGTATTTGCAACAAATATTCAGAGCAAAATTTTCACAAGTGATTTCTCCAGTAATGGAGGCGGAAATGTTAAAGGCCCGTGTGCTCAGATTCGGGTGCACGTTAAAGAACCCCACGTGGTCAAAATTTCCTGAGCCCTCCACTATGGCATCTCTCCCAATTATATGGTGGTTTTGGGACGTTAAACCCCACAAATCAATAATCAATTCTCTAGTAGGCTTGCCCAAAATAACTAAGTTTGTTTGAATGACCTTGAGCAACTGTGGCACTAGTGTAGCCAGCATAACCCCAAGCCACGTAATGCGCTTCGTAATCGGAGCCTAGCTAAGCTATCCCTGCTCAGTGCTGCACTACCACGTAACAGATAATATTAGCTGGGCTTTTACGCACCGAAACCATGATATCATTTGAGAAACACCGCGCTGAAGGGCTCCAAAAATTTCGATCATGTTTTTACGTGCAGTTACGTAGCAAAATACGTAGGCCTCTATCCTTCCGCCTCCTTCTAAATACGACAGCCGTGGACGAGATAGCACTAGCGACGTTCGCGAGAGCAGCTGCGCACCATATGCACAGCTCCATCATGGTGGACAACCACAGCACTAGGTTAGGGCGTTGCAAACCTGAAGACGCTTCGTTTTCGTGAAGGAACGCGATGACGGAAAGAGGCGAGGCCATTTGTTAACAAAAAGACAGACACTCACAATTACATAGCACAAGAGCATACAGCGGCAAGTATGAAACACGGAACACAAGGAGGGAAAGAAACCTGGCATAACACATGGTGCAAGAAATTTAAAATGAAAGTTTCGCAGTGGCGGCAAAAATTTCACACCAAGTTCCCAAAGGGAACTCTGATTGAATGCGAGGCAGCAGAAAGGGGGGTGGTATTGGGGCATTCATTCATAAAAGTACAGACTTGCAAAGGGTCAAGCAGGAGTGCAAGGAAGAATTATGGCTAAAAGGGAAAGTGGCAGGTCAAACGACACTCCTTGGTTTCATCTACTTGTGGATGGGAACAAAGGCCAGAGAAGAAAACCAGGCAATGGTAGAGTGTATATCACCGGACATTCAGGAGTTAGGAAGAGAGTGCGAGATAAATATACTAGGAGACATGAATGCACACATAGAATATATAGATGGGCATACCGACCCTACAGGCGAAATGATCATGGATATGTGTAAAAGGCTTGATTCGATCATTTGCAACAGTACCGAGAAGTGTGAAGGGCAAATAACTTGGGAGGTAGGAAGGCTGCAGTCGACGATAGATTATGCACTGATGTCACATAGGATGTATGATAAGCTCAGGTGAATGCACATAGATGAAGGTGGCTTCAGAAGTCTGGGAAGTGATCACAAACGTATCAAGCTAAGTTTTCGAAGAGCAGTGAAAGTGGGGTGGAGACAAGATGAGCAACTACAGGAAAATTTTTATCCAGAAAGGCAAATTGAAATAGCCACTAAACAAATTGAGAAAGTGATAAGGGAGGATAATAAAACGGTGTGGACATACACGAATCTAATTAGATTGTTTGAGCTAGAGCTTGCGAAGACGCGTGACAAGTGACCCCGCAAAAGAAGACACAAACCCCAAAGTTTGTGGGATGAGGAAGTTAAGAGAGCTATAGCAAAACGTCGGGAAGCCTCTAGGGAACGCAGACATGCTAAGCAGGGGAGTCAACCAACAGATGATGTTGAAAGAAAATGGGAAATCTTTCTAAGTTGTAGAAGGGATGCATTCCTTCTGATCAATGAAAAGATTAGAAGGGAGCTCGGTGGCTGGCAGAAGTACATAAAAAGTTAGAAAGGCAGCTGTAAAATTTTGGAACCATTTAATCTCCCTAAGAAATGAAACGAGCCGAGAGCAGAGGATTTATAACTACAGCCCAAGGTGCTAGGCTAGAAGGGGACGAAGCTACTCAATATATAAGAACAAGGGTGACAGAAAAATTTCAACAAAGAAGTGCTTTATGCACCGCAATAGACAAGGCTGAATCAAGTGGTGCAATGGCTCCATTTTCACGAGAGTGGGAAAGGACTGAGAAAAGGGTTCCTAGTAGTACATCAACAGGCCCAGATGGCATTCCAATTATGCTGATAAAGGCATTAGGTCTGAAGTCTAAGCACGCTTTGAGAGAGGCAGTGAGCAAAAATATTAATCGACGGTGATGTTCCCGATAGATGGAAAGTTAGAAGATGAGCATGATCTATAAAGAAAAGGGGGACAAAGCTGACATAAACAACTACCGTCCTATAACAGTGACATCAGTGGTCTATAGGCTGGCAATGCAGATTATAAATAAAAGACTGCAGGCATGAATAGAGGATGAGAGAGTGCTGGGGGAACTGCAGAATGGGCTTCGGAAACACAGAAGGTAGAAAGACAATCTGTTCTCACTAACGCAGTGCATCGAAATAGCAGAAAAGGAACACAGGCCCCTGTGTCAAGCATTTTTGGATATCAAGGGAGCGTACGATAGCGTGGTTCAAGAGGAATTGTTGGGAATACTGGACACACTAGGCCTGGAACATGTAGGAACTAATCTTTCAAAGGATATCTATAAAGGTAACAAGGCAGTTATAAAGTGGGAAAAACAGGTATCCAAGACTGCAGGGGTAAAATACGGGCTTAGTCAGGGGTGGCCCCTGTCACTTATTATTCATGATGTACCTACAAGGATTAGAGGCCAAATTAGATAGAAGTGGAGTGGGCTTCGACCTCTCTTTAGTCAAAGAAAACGCATTGATCAGCACTACCAGCATCGATGTGCGCAGATGATACAGTGCTAATGGCCGACAACAAGGAAGATTTGCCGAGATTGATGGACATCTGCGATAATGAGGGAGAAATGTTAGATTTTAGATTCAGTAAGCAAAAATTAGCAGTCATGATTTTCAATGATAACGAAGGTAGTGAGCTAAGAATACAGGAGGTCATGCTAGAAATAACAGATAAATACAAATATATGGGCGTATGGATAAGCAATGGGACCGAGTACCTAAGGGAACACGAAATATACGTGATGACTAAAGGTAACAGGAATACAGCTGTGATGAAAAATAGGGCACTGTGGAATTACAATAGGTATGATGTTGTGGAGCAATATGGAAAGGGGCCGTGGTTCTTGGGCTGACGTTCGGCAATGCGGTCTTGTGCATGAGATCAGAAGTTCAATCAAGATTAGAAATTAAGCAACGTGGAATAGGTAGGCTTGCTCTAAGAGCTCACGGGAATACGCCAAATCAGGGAGTACAAGGCGATATGGGATAGACATCACTTGAGGGCAGGGAAGCTAGCAGCAAGATAAAATTTGAGAAGCGATTGAGAAAAATTGGGGAGGAGCGTTGGGCTAGGAAGGTCTTCAGCTACTTGTACATGAAGAACGTCGATACAAAATGGAGGAAGCGAACCAGGAAATTGACTGGTAAATACTTAGAAAAGAGCAGGTGGCTAAACCAAAAGACCTATCGGTTAAGAAGAAAGTTAATGAAACGAAGACTGACATCTGGAGAATAGGCAGGATTAAGAAGTCCGCACTAGCGATCTATAAAACTTTTAAGCAGGAAATTGCCAAGGAAAGGATCTATGATAATACTCGGGGTAGTTCTCTACTGTTTGAGGCCAGGATGGGAGTGTTGCGAACCAATACAAATCAGGCCAAATACGAAGAGGTATACACAGTATGCAGTGCGTGTGGAGAGGAAGAAGAAACTGCCGAACACTTGATAATGTTCTGTAAAAGGCTTCACCCTATAGTTCAGAATGATGGCGCAGAGTTTTTCAAAGCACTGGGGTTTACAGAAAGGGAGGGCAAAATAGACTTTATGCGGGTAGACAACTAGAAGGAGGTTATCTGATTGGTGGCTAAAGTCAAGGCACGAGTAAAAATTAAACCATTCACTGGAAAATGCGAATCCTCAACTTCACTATTTAAAGTAAAAAAAGATAAATCTAATGGTTATTTCACTAAGTATTACGGCTAGGTGGTGTTAGCCGCCGCCCGATCTAAAGTGTACAGCCACATCTATTCATCCTTCCTTCCATCCATGGTGAACGCTGGAAGAGTTCTTTAAAGCGATGGCTGGCTAGGTCTGGGGAAAGCTGGCGCGAAAGGATTATTGCGCTTGAACCGACGAGTTGGTGGTATAACGAGCGGCGGTCGTGATGTAGTGGAACGAGCTGCGTTACCGGCACGTGTTATGGCCGAATGGACAAGGCGGCAACTGCGGACGCTGCGGCGAGCACGTGGCAGGCGAGGGAAAGAAGGAAGTCAGCGCGCACTGAGAGGGGAGCGTGTTGTCAACTCGCAGGGGCAGCGTGCCCTACTTGGCACTGCTGCAATACCTGTGGCGAGGGGAGTGCAGTAGCGGTGCGTTCATACGGACGCACGTAGGGACAGCGTTACTCAGGCTAGTCCAAAAGCTGCTTCCCATCTAAAAGTCACAAACGCTGTAGATTGAAGGCTAAATGCAGACAGTGATGGCATATGGTGTGTCGGCCCAGCAGCACTAACAACAGCATATATGACTGCGTATGCTAGACCCGGTGAAGGACAATGACCGGAAACTCTTTCGGCATTCGCCAGACGAAGCAGGATATTTATCGTGGAGACGCAGGTAGGCTTGGAGAGCGTGTTTTTGCGACAATATGAAAATGCCACCCGTCGGAAAGAATCTTGATGTAGTGTCAGATAGGAGCCTGCAGCGAGCATCGGCCAGATACGCGCGGCTGGCTGCTACTACCGCACCCTGGATACCATCTTCTGGTCCCACCTGCCCTGCTACTTCCGTTTTTTGTATCTCTAGCACCATGATGGGTACTCATCAGTTGAGCGTCTCCCTTGCGCCATGTACAGTGTTTCCTCTTCGTATCTTGAATTTGCTGTCACAAATTAGATCACGCACGGCATCACAGCATGTAAATCTCCAAAACACGCTCACGTGCTTCTCCTAATTCATTGGAGCAAAAGCCTTGGATGCATCATCAAACACGAATGTGGACCGTTGGCGTTCCACTGCGTCAGTGAAAAGGCATGCGAGAAATCGTAAACCTACGATGACGTCACCATTTAGCTTCGCAATGATATTGCAGTTCTCTGAAGTTTGTAAAATCATCATGACACCACGTGGCATAGTGACGTCACTATATGATACCTTAGCTCGGTGGAAGATAGCGCAGCAACGGAAGCGATTTAAGATAAGTGAGGATCTTCTGATCTTGAAGGCAGTGAACAATCACAATAGCCGCTGAAAACTTTCACAGGCTGGCCTGGGAAGATCAATACAACGGCGGAGAAAAAAAAGATGATGGTTGTCAACTTGTCGTTGCCTTAAGTGAATGAATTGAAAACCCTGCGAGGTTTTTTTTTTGTGCATACCTTTGGGCCGTTTCAGCGGTATATGCCTGATTAGGTGAAATCAAGCGCAACAAATGCCGTCTAGTCGGCCAACAAGAACCAGTCGATGAGCTGTCAGGTACGCGTTGTCCCTTTTCTTCTTTTTTTACGGATCAGGTACAGTAGTTGCAGAGGTGGGATTATCAGGTTATTATAATTACTATAATATTATAATACTATAATAATAATAATAATAATAATAATAATAATAATAATGGTGATGATGATGATGATGATAATAATAATAATAGTTGCTGAGGTTAAACGTTCTAGTTCTACGATATGAATATTAGGGACACAGTAGTAGAGAGCTCTGGAAGTTTTGATAAGCTGGGGTTTTCCAACGTGTACCTAAACCTAAATATAGGGGCCTCGAGGATTTTCGCCTCCCTCTGAGTCACGAAGAAAACGAGCCTATGACTGGAACGCAGCGACGAAAGGAACTACGTCATGTTTCGGGTCTCAGGCGCGTGCGCGCAGCTTCATGAACGTGTGTTTAGATCCGTGCCCAACCGCATTCTCGCTACTAAACTTTGACCAGTGGGTATTTTCACCATGAGATTCTGCGTAAGCCGGAGCCTGCATTACAGTATATGTGGGTAAGCTTTACAAATATGAGCTACACACATCTTTCGCTTGTGAGAACAATTTTACGAGAGCTAAATTTGAGGCAAGTTTTTTTTTTTTTTGGGGGGGGGGGGTTAAGAGCGCCACACTTACAAATAAGCTAAGCGTACACAAACTATAGCTAAAAAAAAGTAATTAACAACGACAACGTTGAGAAGCATATCTGCTCCATTATGATAAAATTCGACATGTGGCTTTAGTCTTAAGTCGCAATATGACGTGATTTCACGTAAAGCCCACGAGTATATACCACTCTTCATTTCAGGCTCTGTGTACAATGTCACAGACGAAATGCTGTATTTGAATTGGAGATGGAAGTGTGCGGTCTTCAAAGTCACAACCCCGTGCTATGGTGAGTTTCACTGCTTCGTAGCAGTTAAGAATAATATTGATCTCAGTATCGCAGTATGCCATAAATACATAATTGCAGCTTAAGGCGCGAAAACGACACGGACGAAGAGAGACAGTACACACACACGGGCGCTCCGTGTGTGTGTACTGTCTCTCTTCGTCCGTGTCGTTTTCGCGCCTTAAGCTGCAATTATGTTAAACCAACAAGCCCAGTCTGCTATTCTCACTTCGCCATAAATACGGTCCATGTGCAGTGTTTCTCATAAGTGGTTTCTCTCGGTGCTACAACGTACAGATAAATAAATCTTCCGGGCAACATGTTGATGCTATTCTCTACGCAAGGTGGTGTTAAACGTGCAAGCAAATCACAAAGCGGAAGTCACACAGAAAGTGTAGCACATGTGCTGTATTCAAGAATTTTTGTTTCAAAGCCTACCTTGAAAGAAAAAAGAAAACTTGAGGTCATACGTACGTTTACTATCACCACTTCGTTTACACAGTGATTCTGCCATATATTACGGGTGCCTGCGGGTGATGAACCGAGACTGGACTCCCTTAAGGTCGCACCACATTTAGTGAAGATAGGCGTGGTTCTCTAATAGGAGTATAAAAATGTACAAGGAAATGCCACTAACCACAAATTGAAACCGAAGTTACTAACGAGCCCGACTACAAACACAACCGCCCTAAACAGCGTCAGGGAACTGCAGCTTCACGATTCGCGCCGACTTTACTTGACCCAGCTGATACGCGGCTTGTCGATGTCTGGAATCGATCACGCAGCATCACTGTTGGGTTTCTAGGCGCTCTCGACGAATGTCACCATCCCTGTCGCTGCCGACGTGGTCGCTCATTGTCGTCGTTGCTTGACGTCGGTGACGTGGCGGAGGCTTTCTAGGTTGGGCCCAGTGGCGCAACTTAGGTGTGCGCCCAGAAGGTTGACGCTTGCTGTGAGCGGTTGCTGCATCCTGAGCAGCCTCCCTCGAAGCAAGTCGATGTCTTCATCTACTTCTCGGGCCGCCCGCGTCACAGATTGCCGAGTCGATGTCCTGCGATTCCCGCCGTCACAAGTGCGCTTGATGGCGATGTGACCTTCTCCTTACAAGCCCATGTCGACAATGCCAGCGCATTGCTGCTCGTGCGCCGTTGCAGCTCCGGTGACGGGCCTAAGGCCTGGTGGTACTCGAGCCTTTTCCTATCTTGACCACTTCTCGTCATCTTTTTCTTTCCCTTTGGGCTCCTTCTTGGACAGATTCACATAACTTTAATTCAAACAGGCACATGGTACCTACTGTAAAAACGTCCCAGTAGGAGCCAATCCTAATGACAGGTGAGTCTGTTTCAGAGATAAGTAATTTTTCTGAATCCTGTGCAAATTTAGCGTTGCAACTGATCCAGTGCTGCATTTTGAAAGGTTCCAGTTTGCTTATTTGAAGAGTGTACAGAGCAATGCGCGTGCGCGCCACTCGCGGTTGCATAATGTAACTCGACCACGAATAGTTTTACTTGTGGTATATCTCTCACAATGATTAGGCAAGTGTGAAAAGATCAGCCCTTTGGTGTCTGAGGCAAGTGCATACGTGGCAATTTCCGTTTATTCAAAAAGAGCCACGTGTGAACTGAAACTGAGCAAAACAAACGTTTTGATACTAACAATATTGTTGGGGCTACTCCAACAATTTTTCGCACGTTAGTATCCGGTTCCTGAATACCTCAATTGTATATTGTGGTTAAAACCTGCGTAAACACTGAGGTAGATATCACTTCATATGTTTTTTATTTGAAGTATACCGTTTTTGATCGAGAAAAAGGACACAATATTGTAGTGCCATAAATGGAAAAAAACACTAAGAAGCTGAGAGAGTAGTAAAACCAGCCATTTCGTATTTGAGTTTTGACTTACAAGATGACTGTCCATCAATATGTGGTGACTTGCCCTGAAAAACAAATGGCAGGACGTAGACACGAGAGCAACGTAACTAGGACAGAAACGAAACATATAGATTGGGATAGTGTTAGCTTTTTTGAGCTAGATGGATAACACAGAATTGGCCTAATGAATGTAATTCCGTTTGAAGGAAGCAGATAGGTGATGTGGCCCATTTTTTATGGGAAAGTTCCTCTTTCAGATCACGCTACAGGCAGTATTACTTTATTTTCATTCCCACAGTTTTTGAAACTATAACTTCTTGAGCGCGCTTCACGCTCTCACGAAATTCGGTTTTTGTTTGGTTCCTACATTTCACTCTTTTTGAAAAAGATCACATATGAACTCCGTTAGTTTTTCAACTCCCTGATGTACGTCAGAGTCACGACCATTTTAATAGTGTTTCTCCTAAACTAATGTCTTAAGCATTACGAAAACAATCTCAAAAGACTTTTACAAGAAAGGTCTGGTTAATTATATCACTGCTGCTTGCTTTTGCAGGCATGTGCTCTGGTATGAGGTGAGAGTATGGAACCTGTCTACTGCATTGAACAATGCACATGTCTGCATTAGAAAATTCAAGAAGTTAGAACCCTACGGAAGAGGTGTTTTATGACGAAGACTGCCAAAATTTAGTTCATAGGAGTGCACAACTGCCAATACTGGTTTCGTCTAACCAAAAACAAGAGCGAAAAATATTGTAAAAGAATGTGCATAATATTTTGACTCATTATTCAAGTCATAACAAATTCTGACAAAAATGTGTTATAGTGTGTGCTAGGTTAGTAGGTTTGTTTGTGCTACATATAAAGTATAAACTCAATTGAAACACAAGCATGGCACTACCGATGATGCCAATGCACCATCCAATGTACAGCCAAGAACAGCGTGTGACATTATATGCAGTGGCCGTTCATCAGAAACAAGGTACCTTGGGTATTCAGTTCCGCTAAAAAGTTATAAAAAGACTTAGAGATCAAAATAAATCGAAGTGGCTGGCACACTTTGCAATGTATCAGTCAATCATTGTTTTTACTGAATAAACGTATTGGCTAGCACGAGCTCACGTCCCTTCATTTTTTCATCTGGAAAACCATCATAGTACAACAACGGATTAGTTGATGCCACTCCACGTGGCGCATCGGTGCTGTGGCATTGCTTGATTGTAATTCACTTGGTCAGCATAGTAACTTTTGATATCACTTAAAACAGTGCTAGAGCAC
>WOVY01005361.1:0-19469 GCA_013436015.1 Rhipicephalus annulatus
TTGAAAGAGCTGTTTAAGTTTCCCTGCTACAAGCTTTGTAACTTGTACCAACTGCCCATAATATGCAGGTTCTCTGAGCGTTCGCTTCAAGTAGTGACTGTGACATGGCTGCAGAAGCTGCACTGCAAGGTGCGGATGAGCTTCAGTTTGTGTTATTTTAAGCCTCTTACTGACACATTGTCGTAATTTCATTTCTTCAGGACCTGCGGTAGAGGCTTCAAAAAGCGGCTCCCACACATTGAGGTGCCCCGATGAACAGGGTGCGTTCAGTGTCGCGATTTCTTTTTTTTTACCCAAATTGACTGTTGACCAAACCTCTGCAGGTGGCAGCTCCCTTGTAGCTGGTGAAAGAATTTTTGCTGAATTTTCGTCTTGCCGGAGAAAACCTTAACCAGTCGTTCAGCTGTCACAAAAGGAACCTGTGTGGCCGGTAAGTTGTATGTTCACTTCAACACCAGAGTGGATTGATATAGAGACTTCCGCAGGCCGCTCGCAAGATTATTCCGACAGCACTGTCCGAGGCACTGAACAAGCTTCACAAGACCCTCCAAAGACGTCTCCGGCAACAGCTCCAAGCTGAGTGCCTTAGAGATAATGGTGACTATTGCTTTTATTGCAGCAGTTTTAATGTGGCTATTTTATGTTTAGGACATTCTGAGGAAACTTCCTCAAAAGAACAATACGTGTGCACTTACAAATTGTAGGGGTGGGCTCTCAGTGATTTTCAATTTTTTGTGCATTGTCACATTGTGAATGGTTTTGTTTTTAGGTAGTGGAATCGAAAACTTTGTATCACAGAAAGTTGTGCACCTTGGGTCTGAAAGAGCGAGGAAGTGCTCGTATGGGATTAGTTGTTCTTCGCTTTTACATCAATTTTTTTGTTTATTGCAGTGCGTTCCTGTGTGCCAGCGACAATGTCTCCATCAATGAAGTACAAGCAAACCATTAAACATCTGCAAGCCAAAGTAGCAGCACAGCGGAAAACTATCAAAGACTGCAGAGACAGCCTCACCAAGCACCGTCATCGACTTCGAAGGCCCTTGAAGTTATCCGACCGCACGTCACCGAGGAGGTTTTTAAACTTCTTTCTGCACATGTTCGCTTGAGGCCCAAACGCAAGGGCAAGCGGTTTCCCGTGTGGTTCAAGAAATTCGCTCTTCACTTAAACTTCCGAGGTCCGCGAGCATACCGATTTCTGGCTCCATATTTTTCTTTGCCCTCCCGGCGTTCATTAAGGAGGTGGCTAGCTAATGTAAAGATGACTCCAGGCATAATTTCAGGAATCCTTACTTCCACTGCCAACAAATACTCATGCTTGGAATGAACGGGACCGAGTGTGCGCTTTAGTTTTCGACAAATAGCACTCAAAAAGAATTTGTACTATGATGCTTCAAGAGACGTTGTCCAGGGTTTTACAGATTGATGGCACTCATCGCACTTCAACCATCGCTGATCGAGCACTGGTTTTTCTGCTTGTTGGTGTTTCGAGAAAGTGGGTTCAACCGGTTGCTTTTACTATAGGGCACACATCAACACCATCATCTGTTATGCATAACTTGCTGGTGTCACTCATTTTGGAGCTTAGGAGCATTAATATTGCAGTGAAAGCAGTCATTTGTGACCAGGGCAGTTCAAATGTAAGTCTCGCTAACCAACTAAGAGTGACTGTAGCAAAGCCTTTTTGAAGTTAATGGTGAGCGGGTATATTACATTTTTGATGTTCCGCATTTAATTAAAACAACGCGCAATAATGTCCAAGCACACAAGTTATACATTGGGGATGACATCGTTAACTGGTCGCACATTGTAAGCCTTTACCAATCCACACATGAGTTGCGGTTGCGATTGGCTCCAAAGTTGACTGAACGGCACGTTCATCAGAAACCTTTTTCTAATATGAAGGTCAGCAGAGCAACTCAGGTCCTCAGTGCATCAGTTTCGATTGCTATCACGGCAATGGTGTATGCGAAGGTGCTGCCTGCCTCGGCCATCACTACAGCTCAATTTTGTGATCGTATGGACAGGATTTTCGATGCCTTGAACAGCTCGAGTAAAAAAAGAAACTTCGCAAAAGCTGCGGCATGCAATCATGAAAAATGATTCAGAGCTGATTGACTTCCTCCGAGGCCAGCTTCCCTGGATTGCATCATGGCAGTTTGTTGGCAGACGTCAACCACAAACCATCGTAGGTTTGGCAAATTACAATTCAGGCAATTTGTCAACTATGGGACGACCTCTCCAAAAATTACAATTTTAATACCTGTTAACACGCAGGCTTCAACAGGATCCTCTGGAGAAACATATTTGGCCACATTAGGCAAAAACAGGGTTGCAACACCAACCCCAATGTAGCACAATTTATTTGTGGCCTGAAGCACATCTGCATAAGAAAACTCTTCAAGCTGTCAGAATACGGAAATGTCGAGGAGGATGAATGTGACCTCCTCCAAGAGCAGCTCTCGCCATTCTCCCTCACCAGTGCGTCTCTTGTGGATAATGAGGAGTGTGCACAGCCACAGCCTGACGACTTTCCCGCTCTAGACGATCTCTCTGAACTTGCGACAAACATTCACTCCCATATTATCGATGACTCCGCTGCATATTATGTAGCTGGTTTTCTCATCAAACACTTCCTTCGGAATGCATGTGACGGTTGCAGTTGCCCACAGTTACTGAAAGACGACAGTGAGACGCTTAAGGGTACCCACCAGTATTTCACAATTCTCAAAGCATACCACGTCCCCAGCAAACTTTTTGGGAATCTCACTGTGCCATCAGAAGCAGCTTTTGCATACGTACAACAACTTGAATCTCACTTTCTTGCCATAATTGAGGCCACTGCACATCACCTGAAAGTGTGCGATGTTTTGTATCACCATCTGTCAAGTGTTGGCGATTTTCATTTCTGCTCTGCTGGGTGTCGCGCTAAGTTTCTGAAAATGTTTTGCCGGGTTCGTTTATGTTGGCATGTGCGTTTTGTGAACCGAAACTTAGACAGGGTTAGGTTCCAGTCTTCAATCTCGGGCATACAGCTTGACAAGTTCAAAGGTTAGCAATTAGCGGCGGGTTTACACTAAAGTATTCGAGTTGAGCCGAATCCTGCAATAGCTTTGTTATGTTATTACTTCGTTACAGCAGACTTCATTATGGTCTTATATGCTTATATTCAGTTCAACTGGACTAACCACTCCTTCGTTGCATTCATTGTTTTGGTTACCCGCTATGAGGAGTACGAACACTGTGTATTCGCTCGAAGTGATTTGCATAACCTTAAAAAGAATGTTGTGTATCTTGTCTGTATTTTTTGTAGCAAATACGGGTGAACTGTACACTTTACTGTGGGTCGCTTGGTCACTGTGTATGCTTTATCTCTCCAGCTCAAGTAATATATCGATAACAAAACCGCTTGTTGAAATGTCTTTGAGCGGGTAAGGAACACAGTATAAAGTGGGCACGGTTCATGTTATCACGCTTTTCGTATTTTAGCTTCTCATCAACCTCCTCATTTTGCCCATCAAAATTTTCAAAAGAATACGCAAACTTGTAGCGTTTGATGGGGCTGCGGACGCTGCCATTTATTATTATATAGCTTGTGAGTGATAACGTACGATGTAGAGCCTTTGTGAAAAATAATGAGCCAAAGTGGTTTCCTTCTGCTATTTATTAGCCCTGTAATACCGCTCTCGTAGCACCAATTAAAGTCCACAATTCTGGATAAAGTGATGACTACAATCTATTTTAGCTCGCAAGCGTCACAGCAACACCCAGACGCAAATCACTCGGGATCTCAAGTTTTTGATGAAGGCGACGCATAACAAAAACCACAAGACCTGCCAGTGTTGTAGCATAAAGTTTGTCTTTCACGTATAGAGCAAGCTGCAAAGCCCTACCTTTCTTCGGACAAGCAGGCATCAAGTCTGCTTTTTTTCATTTTGGACTAGCTGTTCTTAAGCACAGCCAGCACACTGCACCTTTGCCTTTCTGCTATATTGTGTCGTGTGGTTTCTGTGCGCTCTTTTTTTCTATGCATTATTTCGGTTAAGCCCAGGCGTGATTCGCGACTTCATTGCTGTGTATATGTCACTTCTTCCTTCTTCATCAGCATTGGGTGCTGTGTTTTTGCCATAGATCCTTACTTACCCACTGGCCCGGTGTGTCATACTTCAGCAGTTTCTCGGCTTCTGCCAACTCTAGCGATGTGTGCGTTGTCTGTGTTCTCTATGTATTTGTTACAATATTTGTTACAATTTATTTGTAAGGCGAGATGCATTTGTTGTCTACCTTTGTCATATTGTGCTTTTTATATTCTCATACTCTACCTTGCCTTTGAATAAAACATTGCGGATGCTCTGTTTCTTTGACTAATATATACATTAATCACTTGTTCCAAACGAAAAACACAAGCGCGATGAATAAAACCGTAGTGAATTATCATTACCTGCATCTCTTTTTATTATAACTTAATCGAAATAAAAATTACGTCACGACCGATTCACACGAACCACTGAACAAAACAAAACAGGCCATCGCTAAATCAAAACGACCTACAAAAACTATCCATTTGGGCGATGAATAGTGGTCTGAAATCATAAACTTTCGTCATAGCCAAACGTCGGTTATGCAAAGTAATTCAAAATTTGCGCCAGTGAAACCGAAACCGGAAGCGCACGCCACTTGCTCTCATCAACCACTAGGTGTGCAAGAGTCGATTGGGCCGCTGGGGTCTATGGGAGTGTCCACTCTTCACCTTTTTTTATTTCTCTATGGCTGTGTGCCACAGGTATGCCAGATTGCGGTACTTGGAGTGTTCACTAAATGGACGCATGGACGAACACATGGACGGACAGACAGACGAAATAGCAGACTTACGGACAGCTAGACGAACACGTAAAGTGGCTATGTGTCACAGGATATGCGAGATTGCGGTTCTTTGAGTGTTCTTTAGATGCACGCACGGACGGACGCATGGACAGACAGAATAGGAGATGGACGTAAAAGGTAGAGGGATGCGTAAAGCGGCTATTTGCCACAGGTTTTGCGAGAAAGCGAGATGGCGGTAGTCAAAGTGTTCACTAAATGGACTCACGGACGGACGCATGGACGGACGGACAGACAGACTAGCAGACGGACGGATGGATAGACGGACGTGTTAAGCGGCTATGTGTCACAGGGTATGCGAGATCGTGGTACTTGGAGTGTTCACTACATGGATGCACGGACAGACGCATGGACGGACAGACAGACAGACTAGCAGACGGATGGACAGGTAGACGGACGCGTAAAGGGCTATATGCGACGGTGTGCGAGATGACCGTACTGCGTTAACTTGATGGACAAACGAATGGACGCAAGGACGGATAGCCAGACAGACTGGCAGACGGACGACAGAAAGACGGACCCGTAAAGTGGCTATGTGCCACAAGGTATGCCAGATGTTGGTACTTGGAGTGATCTCTAGAGGGATGCTTGGACGGATGCATGGACGAACAGACAGACTAACTAGCAGACGGACACACAGGTAGACGGAAGCGTAAAGCGGCTATGTGCCACAGGTTTTGCGAGAAGAGCGATGGCGGTACTCGAAGTGTTCACTATATGGACTCACGGACGGACGCATGGACGCACAGACAGACGGAATAGCAGACTTACGGACAGGTAGTTGAACGGGTTAAGTGGCTATGTGCCACAGGGTATGCCAGATGGCAGTATTTTGAGTGTTCTCCATATAGACGCACGGATGGACGCATGGACGGACAGACAGACTAGCAGACGGACGGACAGGTAGACGGACGCGTAAAGCGGCTATGTGCCACAGGGTATGCGAGATGGTGGTGTTTTGAGTGTTCACTAGATGGACGCATGGATGGAAGCATGGATGGACAAACAGACAGACTAGCAGAAGGACGGAAGGATAGACGGACGCGAAAAGCAGGTATGTGCCACAAGGTATACTTGACGCGAATTGGCAGTACCCAGAGTGTTCACTAAATGGACTCACGGACGCACGCATGAACGGACAGACGGACGAAATAGCAGACTTACGGACAGCTAGACGAACGCGTAAAGTGGCTATGTGCCACAGGGTATGCGAGATGGCGGTACTTTGAGTGTTCTCTATATAGAGCACGGACCGACGCATGGACGGACAGAGAGACTAGCAGACGGACGGACAGGTAGACGGACGCGTAAAGCTTCTATGTGCCACTGGGTATGCGAGATGGCGGTACTCAGAGATTTCACTAGATTGACTCACGGACGGACGCATGGACTGACGGACAGACAGACAAGCAGATGGACGGCACGATAGAGGGACGCGTACAGCGGGTATGTGCCACAGGGTATATGATGCGACATAGCGGTACTCAGAGCGTTCACAAGATGGACGCGCGGACGCACGTACGGACGGACAGAACGACAGACTAGTAGACGGACGGACAGGTAGACGGACGCGTAAAGCGGCTATTTGCCACGGTGTGCGAGATGGCGGTACTAGGAGTGTTCTCTAGATGGACGCACGGACAGATGCACGGATGGACAGACAGACAGATTGGCAGACGGACAGGTAGACAGACGCGTATTGCGGCTATGTGCCACAGGGTATGCCAGATGGCGGTACTTGGAGTGTTCACTAGATGGGGAGCTAGCGTCTCTCAGACTGGTTTGTGGACGCACACCCATCGCGCTCCGCTGCGAATGCCAATTCTGACCTGTCAACGGCCTCGAATCTTCCTGAGCTGCACGGAGCCTCTTCCGCGAAGTTCACCTGAACATTTCGACACCTGGTTCACCAAGATGGGCTCGTTTTTCATCATTTTAGAGGCCTTTTCACTGCACCGGCGAGCTAAGCCTAGGCGAGGTTAGGCGAACTTTCCCGCCTACGGCGCTCGCACGCCAGCTGCGAGATGCCGCAGCAGATTGCCATGGAAGGGGACGACGTCACCCCTGAGGAATTACAAGGAAACGGATTGTTCTCCCTTCTAAAAAGACGGCAAGAATCGCGCGCGAAGTCACACGCAGCCCGCCAGTCTGGAACGCAACGAGGCGCGACAGCGATGCCTAACGCTACTCTTAGACGCGTCGCAGCTTCGAGCCGACTGCCGGCGATGCACCATAGTCACAATCGAGTCACCGTGCGACCGGGAGGCGGCCTCAACGTGCAAGCCTGCAGCCCGCACAGGATTCTCGCCGCACTAACCATGGCAGCTCAGCTAGCGCCGTCGGTAACGGAGGAGGGCATTATTTGTCCCAACTCGATGCAAAACATTTTTGTCGTCAGTACGCCCAGTGCTACTAATGCAGCAGCGTAGAGTCGAGTAATTGAGATAATCCTCATCGACCAGAGACACCCGGTCACGGCCTACATCTCACCTGCCGGTATCACCAGCCGAAGCGTGATTCGCGTCGTCGACACTGACTTTGACGACGCCGCACTCAACCGCATGCTAATCCAACCGTGCAACTCAAGCCTACTGAAAGCGCGTCGCATCAAGAACACTGAAACTGTGATACTGATCTTCAACGGGCTCAAAGTGCCCAAATGCGTCTACTGCGGCCAGGACATCTACCGCTGCACGTTGTACAAGCGCCAAATAGACACCTGCCGTACCTGCGGCCAAGTGGGCCATCGCCAAGACGTGTGCCCCACTCCTTCAACCAAGGTCTGCGACCACTGCGGTCACTTACCAACGGACAACCGACACGTGTGCAACCAACCAGTGTGTGCCTTATGCGGCGAAGCACACCGCACGGGCGACCGCGAAGGCCGACATCGCTACCAGCTGACTTACCTGGTGCGCCGTCGTCGTCAGCGTCGTCGCCGACGAAAGCAAGCCCAGCAGCAAACACCCACCCCAGCACCCAGCCCGGTTCTTGCCAAGACCACCCAACTGCAAGGACGTCCTCTAGGCCCACGAAATCGTACTTTCATTGACCAGCCTACCTGGGCCGACAAGTTGACACTCAAAGGCGAGGTCCGCGCAGTGCAGCGTCAGGAACACTCGCCACAGCAACCTGACCCAGAACTAGCACAGTTAAACGCATGTATGTGGAGCAGGCTAAAGAAATCAAATCGCTTAAAGAAGCGCTAGCAAAAAAACAGGCCCCCGAATCGCGCGAGGGTAGCATTATCAGCGGCCCCGTCTCGATACGTGGCGCTAAGAAACGGGCAGGCCCGACGCTCCAGGCCGAAGAGCAATCCGAATTTGACCGGTTTACAGCCAATATGAACGCGATACTAGAGCACTACCGCGACGAGACCACGGCCGAGTATAGCGCTTTCAACGCTAAACTAAAGAGCATGCAGAAACAACTTATCGAGTTGGCTGCATGGCCAGCACAAATGGACGCGAGGACTAAGGTGTTGGAGGAGGACCTGGCACGCAGTAAGCGCGCTGGGCTAATACCTAGACCTTAAAATGGCGTCGTCACAATCATTCACAATTTGGCGATGGAACGCAATTACCCTCCGTACGCGGAGAGAAATGTTACAATTCATTGGCTCTATGACCCAACGACCGGCCGTCATTCTCCTGCAGGAAACGCGTATCGACCGATTTGCTCTTCGCGTATACAGAGTCAAGGCCGTCTGTGGGAACAAAGCTCGAGGAATAGCCGCCTGTGTGACTAAGCCTTATGCTTACACGCACATGCAGTACGCCCAGACCTCAAAATAGAGCATCAGATGATAGAGATCATCCCCAACGCTCACATTAAGCAATCGTATTTATCCTTAACGTGTACAGTTCACCTTCACAGAGCACAGAAACATTCACAACTAAAGCGACGCAGATAGCAGGCAACCATCCCCTCATCATCGCGGGGGACTTCAACGCAACCCTTGTATAATTGGGTTACAATCGCACAACACAGAAAGAACGCCACTTACAAACACACATCACTCAACACAATCTCATGTTACTTAACGACCTCTCTATACCCACACACATAACTCAGTGTCACAAGACCCATCCCCTGACCTGACCCTAGTACGCAACGTTTCGAATCCCACATGGGTTAATCTGCAAGCTAACCTCGGTAGCGATCACTTTATCTGTAGCACAACAGTCAATATAGTCAGCCTCGAGCCCAGGACTTTAAAGTAGTAGACTGGAATTCCTTTAGGCAAATACGCAAACAAGACACCAACCATTACTCTTCACTCTCTGAACTCTTTGCGAGAATTAGGCGGGACGTAAAACAAGCTACCAAAAATATTTCTAGAACACGCAACATAGACGACATGGACAGCCACCTCGCACATCTCCTGAAGGTTCACAAAAGTCTTCAAGAAAGATGGAGAATGCATAAACTCAATCGTAGGCTACGAAAAAAAATGCATTGCTCAACCGACAAATCAAAGAGTACAGTCACACACTAGCACGCAATCAGTAGAATGAGGTGTGTAATTCGCTTGACGCACGCATGATAAAGGGTCTAAAATGGGACCTTCTCAGGCATCTGCTCGGCGACAAGCCCACCAAGTCAAAGAAACGACTAACTCAAGATAGACTGTTACACAAAGCGCGAGGACAGCCACTTACCAATGCGCAGATTTTAAATGCTACAGCAGCCCGGTATCTATGCACAGAACCTACCTCACATGAAAACTATCCACCTTACGCGGGGGCCACAGACGACCTATTTGAGCAGGCTATAACTAGCGCTGAAATACGCGCGGTAATAGCAGAGCTCAATATTAAGTCAGCCCCGGGTCCTGATGGAGTCACCAACAAGCTACTCCGCAACCTGGTTGACCATGACATTGAATCACTAGCCACCCACATGAATGAGGTTTGGTAGCAAGGGAGCGTCCCGCCAGAATGGAGGGCCGCGACCGTCATACTCATTCCCAGGCCGAACAAACCCCTGGAACTCGGCTCTCTACGACCCATCTCCCTCACATCCTGTGTGGGTAAGGTAATGGAGCACATCATTCTCCGTCGAGTCACAAATTATTCAGAGCGAGAGCACCTTTTCCCATTCAATCAAGTAGGGTTCAGGCCGGCTATGGCCACGCAGAACGTACTTCTCATGCTGCAGGAGACGTTACTTAGAGTAAGGAGCAAAGACCTCAGAGCAATCCTAGCTCTTGACAGAGAAAGCTTTTGATACCATAAGCCACGCTCGTGTACTACACGAGATTCAGGAGGCAGGCTTAGGCCGCGGCTTCTACGAATACGTCCGCTCTTTCCTAAGAGCCAGAACGGCCACACTTAAAGTTGGGGATCTCAAGTCACACACCTACAACCTAGGCCCGTGCGGCATCCCGCAAGGGTCGGTGCTCTCACCGTTTCTTTTCAATTTAGCCCTCAGGCAACTTTCGCAAAAGCTGAAACACATTGAAGGCGTAAAACACGCGCTCTACGCCGACGATATTACTATTTGGCGCACTAGACGGAGCGATGGACAAATCGAAGCGAGCCTTCAGGAAGCAGTCAATGCAGTACAAACATTTTTAAAGCCCACGGGCCTCAGACTATCGGCATCCAAGTCCGAGTAGCTGCTTCTGCCACCACAGTACGGCCGCACCGAAGCCGAACCTACCATACACCTCTCCACAATGGATGACTCGGTTATCCCGATAGTGTCGTCGGTTCGAATTCTGGGCGTTACTATACAGGAGAGTGGCAAAAGCGACTTAACCACCACACATCTCACCAAAAAAGCTGAGACAGTCATTCACCTCACCCGACGCGTCGCTAATAGACACGCAGGACTCACAGAAGAGAGCTTACTACGCATCTTTTATGCGTTCTTAATGTGCCATGTCCACTACGTTGCCAGCGCTCACCCGTGGAGCAGAGGAGATGAAACTACAGTAGACAACCTCATCCAAGAAAGCACATCTTAAGAAGTTTATTGGCGGACACTTGTTGATGATCCACGACAGCGACAGTCAATGCGGGGACCGACTCTCTGCACGAGCTGCTCTTCTTCTTATAGAAAGAGCGACCCACTAGAAGGCACTGGAGAGGACGACTCACTGTTCGAAGGCTTTGCCACAACTATCCCGGGTACGAAAAGGGAGCCGCCTGGCGACCTAACAGATGGTTACAATGAGCGGGTCATGGTAGGCCTTGAGGCGCTCCACGTTAACAATGTCGCGTCCTCGACGGCGCATGTCCGAAGATGGTTCGATTTGTTCAATCAAGTTGTTGACAGGGGAAGCGGATTTCACTACAGGGTAGGGGCCTTCGTATTTGGGCAATAGTTTTGAAGATAGGCCAGTTCCACTGGTAGGGATCGAGATCCAGACGAGCACTCCAGGGAGGAACGTGGGCGCAGTAGTGCTGGCGTCAGCGCGAATGCTTTTTTGCCGCTCTTGATCGTGTGCAGTAAAGGTCTCTGCAAGCTCTCGACACTCGTCAGCAAGCTTGGTTGTAGCAGAAATAGGCGCCCACTCAGACGGATCTGGCCTGTACGGAAGTATCGTGTCGATGGTGTGTGACGGGTGCCTTCCATATAATAAAAGAAAGGTGAAAAGCCATTAGTGCTCTGATGGGCGGTATTATATGCGTAGGTGACGAAGGGTACAATGAAATCCCAGTTTGTGTGATTGGAGGCGACGTACTTGGAGAGCATGTCGCCGAGCGTACGGTTCAAGCGTTCGGTGTGGCCATTCGTCTGCGGGTGGTAAGCAGCAGTTTTGCGGTGAACAACGTTGTGCTCTTTAAGAATGGCTACAACGACTTCAGACAGGAAGACGCGGCCTCGGTCACTGAGCAGTTCCTGGGGTGGACCGTGTCGCAAAATGAATCGTTGGAGCAGAAAGGAGGCCACATCGCTCGCTGTAGCCGCGGGGAGAGCAGCCGTTTCGGCGTATCGCGTGAGGTGGTCCACAGCGACAATGGCCCAGCGGTTACCAGTCAATGTCAGTGGAAGTGGCCCATACAAATCGATGCCAACGCGCCCAAAGGGCCTGGCAGGGCAAGGTAGAAGTTGCAGACCTACCGGTGACCGGTGCGCTGAAGCTTTTCGGCGCTGACAGTCTATGCAGGAGCGAATGAATTTCTGCACGCAGCGGTACATGCCGCGCCAAAAGTACTGTTGGCGAATGCGGTGCTAAGTCTTCGATACCCCAGAGTGTGCACATTGCGAATCTGAATGAAAGAACTCGCATATGTCAGAGCGCATACTGCGAGGTATTACTAGTAGCCACTGGCGGCCGTCACCGTTGTAATTGCGCCTGTGGAGGAGGTCGTCGCGAACGGCGAAATGGTGGGCTTGACGACGCAATGCGCGAGTGGATAGAGTGGATGGATCAGCCAGCAAGTCGATCAGTGAGGCGATCCATTGATCCTTGCGCTGTTCAGTAGCAATGGTATGAATGCTAATGGAAGAAATGGCAAGATGAGACGCGGAGTTGTGGGCATTGTCGTCAGACAAGGGAGAGCGTGACAGGGCGTCGGCGTCAGCATGTTGCCTTCCATTGCCTTACAGCACGCGGATGTCATATCCTTGCAGGCGAAGTGCCCACCGGGCGAGACGGCCTGAGCGATCTTTCAATGACGACAACCAGCAAAGTGCGTGATGGTCGGTGACGACATCAGATGGGCGACCATACAAATAAGGTCGGAACTTCGTAAGGGCCCAGACGATTGCCAAACATTCCTTCTTGGTGAAGGTGTAATTAGTCTCGGCCTTAGTAAGCGTACGGCTTGCATACGCCACGACATATTCCGGGAACCCTGGTTTGCGCTGCGCAAGGACAGTGCCAAGGCCGACACCACTGGCATCCGTGTGTACCTCTGTAGGGGCCGTAGGGTCGTAGTGGTGGAGTATGGGAGGCGACGTCAACAAACGACGGAGCGTTGTGAAAGCGTCGTCGCGCTGTGATGACCACGAATGGAGAAGCCCGTTACTTCCAAGGAGCTTCGTCAGTGGCGATATGATAGTCGCGAAGTTTCAAATGAAGCGCCGAAAGTAAAAACACAGCCCTACGAAACTGCGCAGTTCTTTGACGGATGTCGGCTTGGGGAACTCGGCCACGGCCCGAAGCTTAGCTGGATCAGGGATAATTTCGTCCTTGGACACGACGTAGCCGAATATTGTCAGCTGCCAAGCTGCAAATCGGCACTTCTTTAGGTTCAGTTGCAGACTGGCGTCATTGAGACGCGTTAAAACATGCCGTAGGCGTTGAAGATGCGTCTAGAAGTCCGAAGCGAAAACGACGACGTCATCAAGGTAGCACAGGCACGTGTGCCATTTCAGGTCACGCAGAACAGTATCCATCATGCGATAAAAGGTGGCGGGCGCCTTGCACAGCCCAAACGGCATGACGTTGAATTCGTACAAGCCGTCGGGGGTGACAAAAGTGGTCTTCGGTCGAGCGTCCTCAGCCATAGGTACTTGCCAGTACCCTGAGCGCAAATCAAGGGATGAAAAGAATTCTGCTCCTTGCAGGCTGTCAATCGCGTCATCTACCCGCGGTAGTGGGTACACGTCCTTACGAGTAATCTTGTTGAGGCGTCGGTAGTCCACACAGAATCGCACAGAACCACCCTTCTTCGTGACGAGAACAACAGGAGATGCCCAGAGGGTTGAATAACATCACGGCGAATCATGTCGTCGATATGCTCGTTGATTACATGGCGTTTCGTGGGAGATACGTGATATGGACGCTGTCCCAGTGGTGGCTGTGTGCCTGTGTCGATGCGAAGCGTAACGGTGGATGTGCGGCCAAGAGAAGTTTGGGCGACATCAAAAGAAGACCGGAATTCTTTCAACAGGCCCAGAAGCTCGGAACGCTGGCCTGGCGTAAGGTTGTCGGGAATGGAGAGACCGAATACATCATCGGATGATGAAGCAGATGTCGAAACAGCACTAAGCATACTGGAACTTAAGCAGTGCATGTCATCGTGTTGATCCATAACTTGTTCCATAACTTGTTCGTCTTCGATGGGTTCCACGCTGCCGAGACATTCCGCTCGCACCAAAGTAACGCTATAAGGGGATGAGTTCACTACAAAAATAGTGTTGCTGCCGTGAGTGAGTTGCACGGTCAAGAAATGAACCAGCAAGCCTTTTCTGATGAAAAGACGATCAGATGGCGATAGGAGTGCAGCGGTGTCAGAAAGGCTTGCGCAGTAGACCGACACCGTCGCGGACGAGTTTGCAGGCACTTGGGTGTCGTCTCTGACGAGTAACTTGCTTGCAGCAGATGGACTGTCGGCCGGCGTCAAAGAAGAGAATTGTGTGAGTTCTATTTCTGCTGGTGCGCAATGAATGACGGCGTCAAGGCGGGAGAGAAAATCCCATCCTAGGATGACGTCGTGAGAGCATGAAGGAATTATGATGAATTCGACCGCATACATCACGTCCTGAATCATAAGGCGGGCTGTGCACATCGCCGTAGGGTGAATGCTTTGGGCGCTGGCTGTACGGAAGGAGAGCCCGGAGAGTGGCGTGGTCACTTTGCGCAGTAATTGGCTAAGTTTTGCGTCCATGACGGATACGGCGGCTCCAGTATCTACAAGGGCAGATGCACGAACACCATCCACAAGTACGTCTATCACGTTCGATGGGCTTTCCTGAGGGCTTCCGCAGTTCGACAGCGTCGCAGCCCTTGCCTCGTGGACTGCGACAACTATTTTTCCTGGTCGCCCTCGAGGAGACGTGGCCACATCGGCGACAATGAGCGGCGTCGCGGAGATGGGGAACGGCGGGTAGATGGAGCGGGGCGAGACGATGGTGACTTCAGTGGTGGTTGGTCATAAGAGCGGCTTGATTGGCTGGGAAATTTCGAGGCGACCTGCGGTTGCTGCACACGATTTCAATAGC
The DNA here is from genome assembly GCA_013436015.1 of Rhipicephalus annulatus. Lineage (NCBI taxonomy): Eukaryota > Metazoa > Arthropoda > Arachnida > Ixodida > Ixodidae > Rhipicephalus > Rhipicephalus annulatus. The sequence goes on from WOVY01005361.1 coordinate 14,779, forward strand.
GTGCCACATGACCGACGCGACCACAAGCAAAGCAGATGGGGCGATTGTCAGCAGTGCGCCATCTGTTTGCGGGTCCCATCCACGTCGTACAACGCGATGGGCGAGCCGGCTGCTGATATGAGTGCATCGTGGGCGGCACTCGGGGCACGTGGGTGACGTCGGCGTATGTAGGCGACACAGTTTCTCCGAAGGCCTGGGGCCTCGCGGTGGTTTCGGTGTAACTTAGAGGGCAATCCACAGAAATCGGTGGGGGTGGCCTGGCTACAACTTGGGCGTAGCTGAGTGGCGCAGATACAGGAGGCGGCTGGTGGTATTTTGGAACGACCTGCGCGATTTCCTGCTGAATGGCTCGGCGGAGCAAAGGTAGAAGTGTACTTGATGGCTGCTGAGCATGTTGCGGCGGAGCAAAAGCCAGTAAAGAAACCTGGCGGGCAACTTCCTCACGCACGAATGACTTGATTTTGGCGAGTAAGGTTGTGTAGTCAGGAACCGCTGACAAAGCCGAGAGACTAGCATCACGTGGTGGCGGTCGATGGGTCGTCAAGTGCTGCCGCCGCAGCTCGTAGTAACTTTGGCATAATGTAATGACTTCTGCCACAGTATGAGGGTTCTTGGCCAGGAGCATGGTGAAGGCATCGTCGGCGATGCGTTTGAGAGCATGCGTGATTTTGTCAGCCTCTGACATGTTCAGGTCGACTTTCTTGCACAAGTCAAGGATGTCCTCGATGTGACTTGTGAAGCACTCGCCGGTCTGCTGTGCTCGTTCACGTAAACGCTGTTCGGCTTGCAGTTTACGAACGGCAGGACGGCCGAACACGTCAACGACAGTGTTATTAAAAGCGGACCAAGTCGGGAAATCAGATGCGTGGTTGTTGTACCACATTCCGGCCACACCCGCGAGGTCGAAAAACAGGTTACCGAGTTTAGCTGCCTCATCCCAATGATTGTGTACGCTCACGCGTTCGTGCATGGCGAGCCAGTCCTCGACGTCGGTGCCATCCGCGCTGGTGAAGACAGGAGGGTCCCAGATGCGGGGGACACCGGGACATGGAGTCGGCGTAGGAGGGAGCGTTTGCTGAGCGGCGTCCTGGTGCATGGTAGAAGGCACGGTACGGGATCGAAGCTCCAAGGGCATCGAATGCGAACCAAAGATCTTCGAAGGGGACAGCACTCTCCACCAAATTGTTAAGACGTTTATTGGCGGACACTCGTTGATGATCCACGACAGCGACAGTCAATGTGGGGACCGACTCTCTGCACGAGCTGCTCTTCTTATGAAAAGAGCGACCCACTAAAAGGCACTGGAGAGGACGACCCACTGTTCGAAGGCTTTGCCACACACAAAACGAGTACTTGGTCTACCCATGTCCACAAGCACGCAGCGCCTGCTAGCCCTTGGAGTACATAACACGTTCCAAGAAATCATCGAAGCACAAAGAATGTCCCAACTCATACGCCTGTCTTCGACAGCTGTGGGTCAGGAACTCCTCTCACACATAGGTGTTCCTATCCCGACTAAACTCAACGAACCAGAACCGTTACCGCAACACCTTCACGCTAAAATCACAGTGCTACCCTTCCCCAGGAACATGCACCCGGTGCACAATCAGACTCCAAGAAGGAAACAAGCTCAATCCTTACTAAAAGCGGCCAACCTACACGCGACAGACGTGGTTTTCGTAGACGCCGCTAAGTACGTGGACAAACCCTACTTTGCACCTGTGGCGGTCGCCCCAGTCGGAAAAGCTCTTAATGCTCTTACCGCAAAAACACAGAAAGCCTGCGAGGCTGAACAAGTGGTCATTGCCCTTGCTCTAGCACTCCCTCAGCGCGACACAATATTTACCGACTCTATACCCGCTGCACTGTCATACCGCCGTGGTACACTTTGCCAGGTGGCATTAAGAGTTCTAACATCTGTTCAAATAACTGTAGACAAGCACATTCACTGGTTTCCTGGTCATGAAGGGATCAACATTCAACCAGGGGTCCCCAACAGTAATGAGCTGACCCATAATCACGCGCGTGATCTTGCGCTCCGCGGGAGGTTGCGGTCTGGCTGACTGGCTGGGGACACCAACAAGCACCGGGAGCCACTCCTATCATATCACGAAATTTGTTCGCACTATGCGCTATTTAGAAAGGGATTCCCCTAACCTCACTCAGCCCTAAATAAAGCAAAACAATTAACGCTTCGACTGCTGCAAACGCAGATTTAATCCAGCCCCTATATCTGCAGCAAATACGTACCAGATATAAGGCCAGAATGCCCCAAATGCCAAAACTCAAGGTGCGATTTAATTCACATGTTGTGACAGTGTTCCGTGCTAAACGCTAGCTTCGGGTCCCCTGCCACCGCAGACGACTGGATCAACCACCTCAGGAGCCCCGACAGGGCCCTTCAACACCAGGCCGTCCAGAAGGCCCAAAAGGTGGCTGGCGAGCTCTGACTCCCAGTCCCCACATGGGCGCAGGCACCCGGCTGGCCCATGTAAGGGGTGCCCAGTCCCCTTCAGGACCATTAATAAAGCAAATTCTCTCTCTCTGTCACTAGATCGACGCACGGACGGACGCATGGATGGACAGAAAGAGAGACTAGCAGCCGGGTGGACAGGTAGACGGGCGTGTAAAGCTGGTGTGTGCCACAGGGTAAGCGAGATGGTGGTATTTGAAGTGTTCACTAGATGGACGCACGGACGGATCAACTAAGGACGCACGGACGGATCAACGCACGGACAGATCAAATTTACGGACAGATAGATAGACTATCAGACAGACGGACAGGTAGACGGACGCGTAAAGCGGCTGTGTGCCACAGGTTTTGCGAGATGCGAAATGGCGGTACTCAGAGTGTTCACTAGATGGACTCACGGACAGACGCATGGACGGACGGACAGAAAGACTAGAAGACGGACGTACGGATAGATGGACGCGTAAAGCGGCTATGTGCCGCAGGGTATGTGAGAAGGTGGTACTTGGAGTGTTCACTACATGAATGAACGGACGGACGCAAGGACGGACAGACAGACAGACTGGCAGACGGGTGGACAGGTAGATGGACGCGTAAAGCGGCTGTGTGCCACAGGGTATCCCAGATGGTGGTACATGCAGTGTTGCCTAGAGGGATGCACGGATGGACGCATTCACGGACAGACTAAACGAGTAACAGATGGACGGACAGGTAGACGGACGCATAGAGCGGCTATGTGCCACCGGGTATGCGAGATGGCGGTACTTGAAGTGTTCACTAGATGGACGCACGGACAGATAAATGGACGGACAGACAGAAAGACTAGCAGACGGACGGACAGGTAGATGGACGCGTAAAGCGGCTATGTGCCACAGGGTATGCGAGAAGGTGGTACTTGGAGTGTTCACTAGATGGACGTAAGGACGGACGCATGGATGGACGGACAGACAGACTGGCAGAGGGACGGACAGGTAGACGGACGCGTAAAGCACCTATGTGCCACAGGGTATGCGAGATGACGGTACTCAGAGTGTTCACTAGATGGACTCACAGACGAATGCATGGACGGACGGACAAACAGACTAGCAGATGGACGGACGGATAGACGGACGTGTAAAGCAGCTATGTGCCACGGTATGCGAGATGGAGGTAGTATTAGAAGGGGGTTTATTGAATAAAACCAACTGCCTGGTTCAAGAGGCGTCAGTCACTGTCACGAGCTCAGCACTTCGTCGTAGTCGTCTTTCAGGTGCTCCAACAAGTTACTGTCTCTCTCCCTCTTCCCCACTACATTTGCCCCGGTGGTGAAGAGGAGCCATCCTGGCGACTCACGGCGAAGCAAGCACAAGGGGATCATAGTAAGGTTTTAAGCGGCTGATGTGGACTGTCTCACGACCTGGGTATCGTCTGTCTTCGGCAGGTGTCACTGGTTTGACGACGTAGTTGACCAGTGACGTGCATTGAACGATGCGGTACAGACGATAGTACTTGGGTGCGAACTTTTGGGAGAGGCCCGGGGACTGGAATGGAACCGAAAGCCATACAAATGAGCCTACGGGGAAGCTGTGAGCAGGCTTGTCTTCGTGGGTCGTTCTTTTTGTAGACCTTGAGCGATGGACGTAAACGAACGCGCTAATTGGCGGCACTCTTCGGCACACTGAACAAGTTCGGAGGCTGAGCGGTATTCTGAAGCATCTGGGCGGTAAGTAAGTATCGCGTCAAGCGTAGAAGAGGGCTCACGTCCGTACAGTAGAAAGAAAGATGAAAACCCAGTAGTTGCTTGCGTGGCCGCATTATACGCATACGTCACGAAAGGGAGCACCAAGTCCCAACTAGAATGGTCGGAGGATATGTACATAGAAAGCATATCACCCAGCATGCGGTTAAAGCACTCTGTCAAACCGTTTGTATGTGGGTGATAGCTTGTAGTGGTGCGATGAATAATATTGCATTCACTGAGAAGCTCCTGGACGACTTGCGATAGAAACGCACGCCCACGGTCGCTAAGCAGCTCACGTGGCACGCCATGGCGACGGACAAAGCTACGCAAGATGAACAAGGCGACATCACGAGCAGCAGCGGCTGGCAAAGCGGCGGTTTCAGCGTAACGGGTTAGGTGGTCAACGGCCACAATAATCCACCGATTTTCCGCAGGAGTACAAGGTAGTGGGCCGTAGAGGTCGATGCCGGTTCTATCAAACGGCCGAGCTGGACACCGCAC
>WOVY01005362.1:0-175000 GCA_013436015.1 Rhipicephalus annulatus
GGCTTTGCACGATGAGGTTGCGGCGTGTTTGCTGCAGGGTGAATCGCTGAATAATAGGCGGCTCTTGGCTTCTCCAAATCGTCGGCACTCATTTAATGATGGCGTTGACGGTCACAACGTTGTTGTACACTAGAAGATTACAGGCGTCGTCTGCTATGCCTTTCAGCACATGGTCCACTTTCTTAGACCCGCACATGTGCTCGTCAATCTGGCGGCATAGGGAGATGATGTTGTGAATGTACGTGACGTACGACTCTGTTGAAGTCTGTGCACCAGCCGCCAGTTTGACTCCGCGCTACAATCTGCCGTCCTACGATATCACACAAAAGGTCAGGAATCTTCTCTTTGATGGAGTTCCAGCTTGTAATCTCCACTTCGTGCGTCAAGAACCACCCCAGCGGTGGGCCATCGAGGTAAAAAGCACTTTGTTAAGCATAAGAGTCGGGTCTCACCTATAGCTTGTACTGACCTGGTCGTACCGGTTGATCCATTGTCGACGTCAACACTATCCTGGCCCGAAGATACACCAGGATCACGAGCAGGAGCTAAAACCACGTACTTAGAAGTCACGGAAGGGGCAGGTAATGAAGGCGATAGTTGTTCAACATGTGACATGGTTGGACCTATGATTGATGCGGTCGTTGCGAAGCTTCGTGATGAAGACGGAAGTACCCCGCATTTTCACCACAAAATGTTACGTAAAGATGACATGAGGTGTTTACTATTTAGAGTCTATATTGACCACTGATGCGTATAGCATCGACTAAGATGGAGGACAGCACGCACAACCGACAAACCACTTCCTCGTTGTCATCCTCTAACCACTGATATGTCAGCTACGTAGCAATATTAAGACATATAAATGCGCACATAGAAGATATGGATGAATTTACTGACGCAAAAAGCAGAATGCTAATATATATGTGTGAAAGACATGATTTAATTATTCGCCACAGCACCAAAAAATGTGAAGGGAAGATAACATCGGAGGTGGGAAGGCTGCAGTCGACAATAGATTACGCAATACCCTCACGTAGGTTGTTATGATCGGCTAAAGGTGATGAACAAAGATGAATATGGGTCCAGAAGCTTAGGTAGTGGTCAGAAACGTATCAAGCCGAGTTTTCGAAGATAAATACAATTGGAAAGATGGCATTACGAGCAAACACTCGGTAATATCTATTCAGAAAAACAAACAAAAAGAAACTAGAGAAATTGCGAAAATAATCACCCTGGATACAAAAACGAAATCGATCGTACACAAATCTAACTCGATTGTTTGAGCTAGAACTTGCTAAGGTACCAGTCAAAGAAACCGAGAAAGACAGACAAAAACGCAAGAGCTGGTAGGATGACGAAGTTAAGGGAGTCATAGTAAGATGACAGTAAGCCTCCAGAGAGCACAGGTACGCTAAACAGAGGGGTGAACCGGAAGATGACGTCAAAACAAAACGTGATAACTTTTTGACCTGCAGAAGAAAGTATCAGATTTGATCAAGTGAGAAGATTAGAACAAAGGGGGCCCAATGGATGGTGGAAGTGAACAAAAAGGATAGAAAGGCAGCTGCAAAGTTTTGGAACCATCTCGATTCTCTGAGTGATAAGACAAGCATGAAAAAGAGCTTATAACTACAGTTCTAGGGATCTGACTAGAAGAGGATGATTGATGATTTGATTGATATGTGGGGTTTAACGTCCCAAAACCACTATATGATTATGAGAGACGCCGTAGTGGAGGACTCCGGAAATTTAGACCACCTGGGGTTCTTTAACGTGCACCCAAATCTGAGCACACGGGCCTACAACATTTCCTCCTCCATCGGAAATGCAGCCGCCGCAGCCGGGATTCGAACCCGCGCCCTGCGGGTCAGCAGCCGAGTACCTTAGCCACTAGACCACCGCGGCGGGGCGACTAGAAGAGGATGAGTGAATGGCATATATAAGAAGAATGAGCACAGAAAATTTAAACCTCAAGAAAGCGCTGCATGCACCATACCAGATGAATATGGACCAATTATCTCAGTGGCTCCACTGAGACAACGAGAGTGGGAAAGGGCCAAGAAAAGAGTTCCTAATAGCACATAAACAGGCCCTGTTGGCATCCCAATTATGCAAATAAAGAAACTAGGTCCAAACTCTGAACAAACATTAATAGAGGCAGTGAGCAAAGCAATCTGAGCGTTGTCATCTTCTTGAGGTCTGATTTAAGTTTTTCTGTATTAAAGTCACCTGCACATATTGAAACCGTCTGGTGCAAGGTTCATATCGCGAACTCTCCTATAATTGTCGATGTATTTTATCGTCCCCAAGGTTGATCACTAGATCAGTTCAGCGTACTCAGTAGTTTTATACAACAAAAGGCTTTTCTAAGGTAACCTAATTTGCATGGGAGACTTTAATGTGCCTGGCATTTCATGGCCATCGCTTTGCACATTGATACCGATTCATCAATTTGTAGAAAGGTGATTAATTTTCACTAAACTTAGGTCTCAAACAAGTTGTCACTGATGCCACAAGGGACAATGTTATACTGGACTACGTTTTTTCTCAGTGCTTTACTGTATACCAACGGGGTTTACAGTTCAGGTCATTAACGGTATTTCTGATCATAAAAGTGTACTAATCTCTCTTAATTGCACAAATCCGAAACGCCGCTATGAATATACAACTTGTCGCGATTATAGCCTGGCTGACGATGTGTCTATAATTGACACCTTAAGCAGTGAGTTTAACATTTTTAAAGAACTTAGCTATACTGGTGATGTCAACAGTTTGGTGTCTTATTTTGAAAACCTTGTTATAGAATGTATTGAAACACATGTATCACTAAAAACTAAAAAGAAAAATACTAAACTTTCATGAATAACGAGAGAAATACTGCATTTAAAGCGTCGACTATCAAGACTAAGGCATGCAAGTCGTAATGGCAATGCCCTGCGTAGAGCTGAATTCAATACAGTGGAGGAGGAACTTCGTAGGAAAATAAATGCTGCTAAAGACTCCTTTTTCTCGTTTACCTTGCCAAATATGGTTGAGAATATTCTCCGAAAATTTTGGAGCTCAATCTCGCCAAAGGAATGCTCTACTAATACATTCGTCCTTAATGAAACTCCTACTAGCCAGCCGCAGGTCATTGCCAATGCATTTAACGAATACTTTACGTCTGTCTTTGCTCAGGATAATCACGAAATTTCTTGTTGCACTCCACTTCATGCCTCGCTTGTTTTTATTGTTGATGTCTCTGTGTCTACAGAAGGTGTTTTATATTTGATTTTAAATGTTGATTAAAAAGTCGTCTAACCCAGGCAATGTTTATAATATTTGTCTTCATCGCTATTCTCCATGGACAAGCCAATACCTGTCAGTAATTTTCAACAAATCATTATCAACATCAACTGTTCCATCATCGTGGAAAATTGCACAAGTCCTTCCACTCCACAAATCAGGTAGTAGGCAATCTGTATTAAATTACAGGCCTATATCATTAACCTCTCACTCATGCAAACTACTGGAACATATTGTCTTCAAACACATCATCAATTTTCTCGAAACTAACAATATTTTGTCCAATGCACAACATGGTTTCCGGCGTGGATTTAGTGTCATAACTCAGCTGACAGAATTCACTCATGACATATCTATAGCTTTTGACTTAGATCTTCAGGTGGACGCATTCTTCATAGAATTTTCTGAAGCTTTTGATACTGTCATCTCTTCAAAACTTCTATATAAACTCAATCTCTTACTGAAAAACCAATCGCTTGTTCAGTGGATTAGAAGTTTCCTTTCAAGTCGTAGCCAATACGTATCATTTAACACCTTCCATTCATCTAAAGCACGTGTATCTTCCGCAGTGCCCCAGGGATCTGTGCTAGGGTCATTACTTTTGTTTGTTATATATAAATGACCTACACGACACAGTTCCACTAAAACTCGTCTTTACGCTGACGACTGCGTGTTATATCACGTAATACATTTACCTGATGATCATCATAAACTCCATACATCATTCTTAAACTTTTGCAGGTGGTGCCAAAATTGGCAGATGAGCAATAATTTTCAAAAGACAGCTGCTATATGTTTCAGTAGACAGAAAACCCCATCTGTGTTTGATTATTCTTTTAATAACTATGTAGTGCAGCGGGTCTCACAATATAAGTACCTCGGTCTCCTTTTCACTACTAACTTATCTTGGTCTAGTCACATCGATACAACATGCAACAAGGCTCTGAAGAAAATTGGATACCTTAACCAGTCACTACGTTTAGCCCCAAGGGAAACAAAACTGCTTACATACAAAACCATTGTACGACCGATCCTTTAGTATGGAGCCACTGTATGGTACCCTTATAAAATCACTGACATAAAACGCGTTGAATCCATCCAGAAAAAAGCTATTCGATTCATTTACACACGCTATGATTGTAATTTTTCACCATCAAGCCATCTAGCGCAGCTCGGGCTATCATCACTTTCTAAAAAACAAGACATTGAGTCTCTGAAACTTTTTTCCTCTTTACTTAATTCACCGCAATATTCACCACACAACAACTACATAACACCTGCCAAACCATCTTCCACCAGACACAGCCACGCACTTAATGTATCTGTGTTTCATCCTCATACTGATTTCTTCAAATACACCTTTTTTCCTCGATGTATTGAAATGTGGAACCTCATACCAGGTCACATTCGGTCTTTGCAGAAAGATGAAATTTTGAAGGCATTAAAAGACGGTGTGCTGTAAACCTTTCATTGTTTGTATAACTCTTAAATTTTTTGTAATTCTGTGATCTGCCATTGTACTTGTGTATTCAGCTGTTTTGTTTTGTACCTTTTTATTATTTCTTGCTGTGTACCCACTTCTGCGATAGCCCCATAACGGGGCTGCAGTATTTGAAAATAAATAAATAAATACTGAATGGTGAACCTCCAGAGGGGTGGAAACTAAGCAGGATGAGCACGATCTACATCAGAAAGGGGAGCAAGCCGATATAAACAACTACCGTTCCATAACAGTTACGTCAGTAGTTTACAGGCTGGTGATGCAGATATTAAAGGAAAGACTACAAACACGGGTGGAGAATGAGAAAATGCTGGAATAACTACAAAATGGGTTCGTAAACGAAGGAGGGTGGAGGGAAATCTGTTTTCATTGATGCAGTGTATTGAAGTAGTGTAAAAAGAACACAGGTCCCTGTGGCTGGCATTTCTAGAAATCGAGGCAGCTTACGATTGCGTGATTCAAGAACACTTGTGGGGAATACTGGACACACTAGATGTGGAAGATTGAATAATTAGTCTTCTAAAGGATATCTATGAAAGTAACAATGTGGTTATCAAATGGGAAGAACTAGGCATATGAACTTATAGAGATACAAGTCGGGCTTCGACAGGGGTTGCCCTCGTTTGAATGAGAGGGCAGTCGACTCGTATTCAGCCTCTCTTTTCCCAAGCGAGGAAAACACACTGAACAGCCATTACCAGCATTGATGTATGCAGGTGAAAAAGTATTGATAGCCGACAACGATGAAGATCTGCAGGAAGTGATAGACATCTGTAGTAATGAGAAGATAGGTTAATTTTGTAGTTCCAGCAGAGAACAATCGGCAATAATGATTTTTAATGATTACAAAGGCAGTGAGCACAAGATACAGGAAGTCATGCTAGGAATTCTGGATAAGTACAAATACATGAATGTATAGATAAATAACGGGGCTGAGTGTCTAAGGAAACCCGAAAGATACGTAATAAATAAGGGTGCCAGGATTGCAGCTGTAACGTAAAATAGAGCGCTGTGTAACTACAATAGACATAAAGTTGTAAGAGGGATTCGGAAAGGTGTCATGGCCCTAGGTTTAACGTTGAGCAGTAATGTCTTATGCATGAAATCAGAAGTTCAAACGAAATTGGAAAAAAATTAAGTGGAATAGGTAGACTTGCTTTGGGAGCACACGGGAATACCCCAACACAGGGGGTACAAGGAGACTTAGATTGGACATCATTTGAGTGCAGGGAAGCTAGCAGCAAAATAAAATTTCAAGAGCAATTGAGAAAAAAAAGAGAGGAGCGTTGGGCTAGCAAAACTTTTCACTTACTTGTACACGAAAAATGTCGATACTAAATGTAGGAAACAGATTCGAAAATTGTCAAGCCTGTGTTTAGACAACAGCAGAAAACCCAGCCAAAAGGAAACATTGGTCAAGAAGAAGGTGAAAGAAACAGAGAGGGACATGTGGAAGATGGGAATACTTACAAAACCATGACTGGAGACTTACCGTACTTTTAAGCAGGAAATCGCAAGGGAAATGATCTACGATAATTGTCGGGGTAGTTCTCTGCTTTTCATGGCTAGAACAGGAGTATTGCGGACTAAGACGTACCGAGCAAAATATGAAGACACAGACGCGGTATGTAGTGCGTGTGGAGACAAGGAGGAAACGGCTGAACATTTGATAAATTTTCGGTCAAGGGGGCCACCCTATAGTCAACGATAATGGCGCAGAATTTTCGAAAGCATTGGAGTTTAGGGACAGTGAAAACAAAATAGACTTTAACTGGGCAGAAATAACCAGGAGGCTAAATGATTGGTAGCAATAATCGAGGCGTGGGTGAAACTCAATCCTTAAACACAGAGTGACATTAGTTAACTTTATGGCTTTGTGGCGTGAGTCACCGCCTGATCTAAAAGGCAGAGCCGAATGCATTTATCCATCCATTCACCCACTGATTTCTCAGCTAGGCCTATAAAACGTAGTGCGTGGGGTGATCGTACCGAAGGGCGGATGCGAAAAAGAGCTGAAGAGTTCAAATCATTGACCGTGGCGTGTGAGGGGTGCTCCTTGTCTGCGCTCACCCTCAGAACATATAAAAATGAAAGAATTTCTGCAGATGGAGTGACTACTAATTCGATGATTGATTGTAATGTGGAGTTTAACATCCCAAAACCACCATATGATTATGAGAGACGCCGTAATGGAGGGCTCCGGAAATTTCTACCACCTGGGGTTCTTTAACGTGCACCCAAATCTGAGCACATGGACCTACAACATTTCCGCCTCCATCGGTGACTACTAATTCGACTCAACGTAAAGCCTTTTGACGGGGCTAGTACGAAAGGCGCCCGTTGCTAGGCGAATGCCTAGATAGTGTACAGAATCAAGTATCTTTAAGGAGCTTGTTGTTGAAGACTGATTGATTATTGCCCCGTTGTCTAAGCGAGTGTGTACGAGGTTCATATACAGATCAATCAGGCACTTATCACTGCTCGACGTAGTGAGTGAAAGAAATTTCATACATTCATTGTTTTATATGGTAGTTTTGTATACTTAATGCGTAGCATGAAAGTTACTTTACTATCCAGGACTATGCCTAAAAAGTGGTGCTTCATGACAGAGAGATGTGGATCATGTAGGTCAATATCTGCTTCAGGATGGAGGTCTACTTTTTGGGAGAACACGACGCAGGTGATTTTTCAGCATTAAAACTTGACCCATTCTCGTTCGCCCATTTCGCGACTTTGTTCAGACTCACATCAACATACGGCTCACACATGGAAAGATTGCACGATTTAAAACCAATGTGCATATCGGCGACATACTTGCAATACAACATATTTCATATAATGTAACAACACGAGAAAGTAAGTTTGAGAAGAAAACGTTTACATCTAAGTACACTACTTTGAGGCACTTTTTTGTTCAATAACTTTTTGGGACAACACATTGCCTACTCAAACATAAAATGTCCTGTTGAACAAGTTAATTTGATTATTTTGAACATTCTAACACGCACGCCAAGGTTGGCTGAGTCACAGACGGACGGACGGACGGATGGATGGACGAACGGACGGATGGATGGATGGATGGATGGATGGATGGATGGATGGATGGAAGAATGAATAGACGGACGGACGGACGGACGGACGGGTGACGGGTGGACGGGCGGACGGAAGGATGGATGGAATGGATGGATGGATGGATAGACTGACGGACGGATGGACGGATGGATGATGATGGATGATGGATGGATGGATGGATGATGGATGGATGGATGGATGGATGGATGGATGGATGGATGGATGGATGGATGGATGGATGGATGGATGGATGGATGGATATGCATGTACCCTTTAGATCAAGCGGTGGCTCGCCCCACCAAGCCGTAAGACTTATTGAACCAAAAAACTAGATTTTATTTTTTTCCTTTAAATAGTGAGGTTGAAGATTCGTACTTTGCTGTGAAGCGATTAGTTTTCACTCGTGCCTTCACTTTAGCAACCTCCTAGTTATTTCTACCCGCTGAAAGTCTATTTTGACCTCTCTGTCCGTAAACCTCAGTGGTTTGAAAAACTCAGCGCCATCATCCTGAACTATAGGGTGAAGCACTTTACAGAACATTATCAAATGTTCGGCACTTTCCTATTTCTTCTCCACACGCACTGCATACCGTGTATACCTTTTCGTATTTGGCCCGATATGTCTTGGTTCGTAATATTCCCGTCCTGGCCTGAAACAGTAGAGAACTACCCCGAGTATTATCATAGATCCTTTCCTTGGCAATTTCTTGCTTAAAAGTTCGATACATCTCTAGTGCTGGCTTCTGAATCATGCCAATTCTCCACATATCTGTCTCAGCTTCCTTCACCTTCTTCTTAACCGATAATGCTTTTCAGTTTGGCCCCAGTGCTGTTTTCTAAGTATACACCAGTTAATTTTCTGGTTTGATTCCTCCATTTTGTATCGACATTTTTCATGTACAAGTGTCTGAATGCATTCCTAGCCCAACGCTACTTCCCCATTTCTCTCAATCGCTTCTCAAATTTTATCTCGGTGCTAGCTTCTCTGCCCTCAAATGATGTCCAACCCATATCACCTTGTACTCCCTGATTTGGTGTATTCCCGAGAGCTCCTGAGGCAAGCTTACCTATTCCACGTTGCCTAATTTCTAATCCTGCTTGAACTTCTGATATTATGCACAAGACCGCAGTGCCGAACGTCCGACCAGGATCCATGACTCCTTTCCATATTCCTCTCACAACATTATATTTATTGTAATTCCACAGTGCCCTGTTCTTCATCACCGCTACATTCCTCGTCACGTATATTTCGTGTTCCCTCAGGTACACGGCCCCATTGCTTATCTATATGCCTAGATATTTGTATTTATCTGTTATCTCTAGCGTGACTTCCTATATTCTAAGCCCACTACCTTCATTGTCAATAAAAATCATGACTGGTGATTTTTCCTTACTGAATCTGAAATCTAACCGGTCTCCCTCATTACCGCCGATGTGCATCAATCTCTGCAAATCTTCCATGTTGTCGGCCATTAGCCCTATATCATCTGCGTACATCAATGCTGGTAGTGCTTGTTCAATGAGTTTTCCTTGTTTGAGTCTCTCAATATTCTGTAACGCCATCTAGTGTCGTAAGCTTTCTCCCCATCGGGAAACACCGTAAGAAAATATTGATGGTGTGCGAAAGAGTCGCGGACCTGTGCCTCGATACGTAACAGGTGATTCGTAGTGGATCGACCTTCTCGAAAGCAGCACTATATCGGGTCAAGAAGATTGTTCGTTTCAAAGAAGCATATAGATCTGCGATTCATCATATTTTTAAAAAGTGTGCAGAGGCATAATATTGGTGCGATGGGCCTCTATATTGTGGTCGAAGATTCATCCTTGCCTGGTTTCATTATGGGATTGTCAACAGTCTCTTTCCCAGAAGTAGACATCTTGCCAGAAAACCGGATAGCATTGTCAATTGAAAGTAGTGTCTTTTGCGTTTTGAGTAAAATGGTTTCAGCATTTCTTATACTACACGGTCTGAACCTGGGGCGAATTCGTTGCAACAACTTAGGATGCTAGTAGCTCAGGTAAACAAAATGATTTGTTGTACGTGTTGCGTTACGGGTTCGCGTGGTGTTCCGATGGAAGGACTCTATCGCTCGGCTGCTGGATACGAACTGCTTTATTTTTGCAAAATGGCGCCTGCTCACAGAATACGCGATTTGTGTGCTGTGTCTCCTGAAGAGAAACAGTAACCGAATATCCCTTTCGCTACGGTCACCCGGTTGAGTGACCAGAAGCCGGTGGTTGCGACTCCAGGAGTGGTGGTACACCCATTTGTTGGAAACGGCAGTGGGTTGCTTGTAGAACACAACTTTCCTTCCCTTTTATATAGAGCCACAACAGTGATCTCAGGGTGGACGATGTCATTGCAGACGTGATGATGTTGACGTGTCCAGCTTGGTCACCTGTTCTTGGGGCTCTGACTCTTTCGTTAGGCTGAAGCTTGATGTCCCAGGCGAGTCTGTTGTTGCATCCACAGGAGTGTGCGCTGGTGGATCCAGCATCTAGTGTAGCTGGTACAGTGGTGGCCGAGTTGGGTAATGTTGCTCTCCGTGTTCGCTTGGCATGAGCTCTTCCGCCTGTTTTTGATCTACACCTGGTTTTGTATAGTCTAGGTTCCTTCAAAACGTTACCGTTCCACATTTTATTATTCAAGACTTGAGTACGAGTCTCTTTATATTCTTTCTTTACATTCATACTGGCCTCTCTAAAATTTCGGAAGAATACGGCTTGCCCTACAAACATTTCCCTCGGGGAGCTACACCCCCCGGTGTTCTAGGCTGTTTCCTCAGACGGCTGGAATTGTGTGAGCGCAGTCACTATGTCGCGCCTGGACATAAGGGTGGCTGGTGTTCCTCCCATTGTCATTGACGCAGTGCTGTGTAGCTTAAGCAGGAAGCACGCCACCTTGCTTGCATATGTTCCTGTTTCGTTCCTGGCTAACACCTGTATTGTTTCAAACAGCATTCCTTTCTGCTTGGCCGTTAGGGGAGGGATAGCATGGGGCGCTTGTGACATGTGTTACCCATTGTTTTTCAAGAATTTCTCAAATTCTGAGGAAACAAAAGAGGAGCCAAAAGACTAGTCAGAGGTCACGAGCTTTCTGGGTGCACAAACGTAGCGAAAAGGTTTCGCGCTTCCTCGATCAACGTAGCACTTTTAATTTCGCGCATGTACAGCAATTCCAGCCATTTGGTGTATGCATCGACCACCACTAGGAACAACCTCCTTTCCACGGGGCCAGCAAAGTCCATATGTATGGTGTGCCAAGGTGGTGGTTACGCGCTCCCACTTAAACGAATTATGCTTTGCCTTGTTCCTTTCGGTGGTCGTGACAATTTACAGAGTCTATCGCCACTTTTTTATAGTCGCTGCACACATCTGGCCACCAAAAGTAACTCATAGCACAAAGTTTCATTGCAACAATTTCCCTGTGGTTCTCGTGGGCCAGGTCCAATACACAATTTCTCGTTTTGAAAGGAACCACCACTCTGCAGCCTCTAATTAGGCAGCCCTCCTGAATGGGGAGTTCGGCTTTGAGCTTCTTGTATGCTGAAAACTCCTCATTGGCTAGCTCGCACAGTTCACTGCTTCTGACCACTTTTTAAACACGAGACTTTACTGATTTTTGTTGGGTCATTTCATTCAGCTGGCTTGGTGCTAGCTCAACACTTGTCGTGAAAACCAACATTGAGCACATCTCCCGGCGAATTAGGCTTATCAACGTGCTTTGGTAGTGGAAGTTTCCTTAGAGCATCAGCATTTTGGTGCCTTTGGCCTGGTCTGTACACAAATTTATAATCATATGTGACTAGCTTTAAACACCAGCGAGTCAATCTGAGTGATAGTACTGGTAGGCGCTTGTTCCTTTTCACCCAAAAAATGTATCATGGTCTGATATTTCAGTTACTTGCTGGCCAGCGATGTACTTGTGAAAATGCCTGGCACCGTACACAATGGCCACCTCTTCTCTGTCAAGCCGGGAACAGTTTTTTTTTCAATGATATCTATGTAATCTAAGTGAGTGCTGTGCGTTCTACTCGGTGAAGAGCCACTTCGTGAGCCAGCACTGCCCCGATACCGTACAGTGACGCATCTACTGATAAGATAAGAGGTTTGAATTTATTTTAATGCATAAGAACTGTGCGAGCGCGGGCCATGTGTTTGAGCTTTTCAAAGGCGGTTTCTCGTTACGTTTCCCACTTCCAGTGTGCCTTTTTCTCTAGCAATTCGTACAGCTTCGCTGCGACATGTGCCATGTTTTTAGGAAGCAGTAGAAGTAGTAGATTAGCCAAAAAATTGCTCGATGACATGTTTTTCAGTTGGTTTGGGTGCCCAAAGCATGGCATCAATATTGCTCTCAGTGCCATGTGTGGTGTTAATAAAGGGACCGGACCGCTCCAGAAAGAACTTCGCAGTACACCAATGCACAAAACAATTTCACACTACCATTAGGATTTCAAATCACACATAAACAAACAAACATTTATTTAGAGGTTGCGAGCTAATTAATGAATTGTCTTAAGGCTTAGAATGTGCCTAATCTTGGAAAAGGCCCTGAGAACAAGCATTTCAGTGTAAAGACAATTGAAGCGTCACAGAAGCCCTAAGCCAAGTGTATATTGTGCAATTGCTTTCGTCATTTGCTCCTGATTGCCGCACTGCGCCAAAATGCTCAAGTGCAAGCTTTGTGGCAAAACGGTACACGCAGCGGTAACTTGCCGAAATCAGCAAGGGACAACAAACCAAGCTTTTTTGCTCGTGTACTGAATCCTAACCTTCCCAGCCTCTTTCAAGGAAGCCATCTAGATGTCGAGGAGGAATTACTTCTTTCTCGCGTCACCAAAGCGAAGAGAATTTGCAGGACGCAGTACGATTCCTCGTCTACGAGATCCCACTCGTCGAAGATGTGCTGATAGAAAAGAGGTTCAGGTGCTATGCGATACGGGATGGAACCTGACAATCATTCAACGAAAGCTTGTTCTTGATGTTTGCTTGAGCGGCAGAAATATAGGCGTCGTTCTGCTACACGGCTACACTAGCCATCTCCCGGAAGCTGTAGTGCAAATCAACACACATTATTTCAAAAGTATGCTGAAGTTGGCTTGCATGGAGCAACCACTGTATCACCTTATCTTGGGAAATCGTTCAGGCGTCAGAGGACCACACGATCCAGATTCTGGCTGAAATCAGGTGTCTACTACTTATATGGATTAGTTCAGGCCGGAAACGCAGACGACCAAGTCACCTGGCAATTCCTCTCTTTCGTCCCTTTCATCAAGCGTTATCAAAGATAGCCAAAGCCGACCAACGAGGTCGAGACAGGATGACGCCATTGTATGTTTCTCTACCCTTTTTACCCGACGTCACAAGAAGTCATCGCATCGAGGAGCAGTGAAAAGACCCAGCCTACAAGGCTACATTCGCTAAGCTCAACAGCAACTTTAACTCGGGGAAGGGCCACAGCGACAGAATAAACGAAGATAAGGGGTTACTTTGTCATACTCACCGCCATGCTACTGGTCGAACTTTTTAGCAAGTGGTCACGCCAAAAGATTTCCCCGACAAGGCATCCTAGATATTTTTCATGAAAGCATCATGGCAGGACACCGGGGCGTCAACAGAACCACAGATGAGGTTCTGCAGGAATTTGATTAGTCTCACCTGAAGGAGACGTGAAGTCCTTCGTAAGTTCTTGCGACAATCGCCGGAGGACTACCCCTAAAGCAAAAGTTATTGTCGTGCCACTAGGCAACATGCCTTTTATCCGGACATCTATTCAAACTGTCACCATTGATCTAATCGGCACAATTTCTATAAGATCGGACCATGGTAACCGATATGTGCTGACCCTTTTTGACTTCGCGACTTGGTACCTAGACACTGTATTACAGCCCGCAATCGATGCAGTTCATGTTGCGGAAGCACAAATAGAAATTTTTTCCGCATTGGCATGTCAAAAAATGGTCACTGTCCCAGGAGCAAGTTTTACCTCCGAATTTATGAAATAGGTTAGCAGGCTTCCCTCTGTGAAGCTGCAAAAACAACACCATATCATGCGATGGTGAATGGCGTCGTAGAGAAGTTTATTGGCACCCTACAGACAATTATCAAGAAAATGTGCCAAGAGATCCCGATCTTGGATACATACCTCACTCCTCTGCTTTTTGAAAAATAGGGAAGTCCCACAGTCTAGCCTTACAATCTCCCCATTTTAACTCATTTACGGTCAGCACGTCCAAGGACCTCCAACTGTTTTGAGAGAAATATGCACGAATCAGGGTCTTGTACAAGAACCCGGGACGACTTACACCTTCGTCTTCTATTTGCGCAATCGACTCGAAGAAACATGCGAGATCACCCATGAACGGCTTTAAAATGCTCTTGCCAAGCAGAAAACCCATTACGATAGGAATAGTGGGCTTATAAAATTATGCCCGGGTGACAAGGTTCTTATTCTGCTTCTGGCTGACTCCAATAAGCTTTTATTGTAACGGAAAGAACCTTTCCATGTTATGGACTGCAAAAATGACGTTGACTATGTCATTGATGGGCCGAAAAAAAGCAAAATTTTTCACATAACTATGCTGAAGAAATACGAAGAGCGTGAGCCCACAAAAACACAGCAGGTGTCAGTCGTTGCAGAGTTCAGCGAAAGTGTTGCAGAAGAGAAGAATGAAGCAAAGGAAATGCCAATGTTGAGCTTGCATCGCACACAATTTGGCTCAGATGTCAAGCTATCCCCGCATCTCACCGATGATTAAGTTCACAGTGTGCAGGCACTTTTCGAGGAGTATGCGGACATTTTTATGTACCAGGGAAAACAGCGCTGGTGCAGTGTTCGCTATGTCTGACCTCAGATAAACTCGTCCACGTTCTGCTATTCCCTATTCCCCTTGCCTTGCAAAAAAACGTTGAGCAGGAAGTGCAAGAGATGCTGAAACTTGGTACTTTTGAGCAGTCTAAGTCACCGAACCACGCTTCG
This sequence comes from Rhipicephalus annulatus, assembly GCA_013436015.1. Lineage (NCBI taxonomy): Eukaryota > Metazoa > Arthropoda > Arachnida > Ixodida > Ixodidae > Rhipicephalus > Rhipicephalus annulatus. Next base: position 14,838 of record WOVY01005362.1, read on the forward strand.
ATTGTCGTCGTGAAAAAACTGGACTACACAATTTGCTTGTGCATAGGCTCTCGGGAAATAAACAGCATTCTGATCTCTGACTGTGAGCTGATACCGCACATCCATGTAGTTCTTGCACTCGTTGGACAAAAGCTCTTTTTCTCTAAATTTGATTTCACGAAATAGTACTAGCAAATGCCTATCGATCTCAAAAGTAGGGAAAAAACTGCTTTCGCCAGTATATCTGGACTTGATCGATTCGTCTGCATGCCTTCTGGCATTGGAACAGTGCTGGCAATATTCGCGCGCCTTATCAGGTCTGTATTGGCTGGAGTCGAGAATGTTCACCATTATTTCGATGACGTCGTCATTGCAACACACACGTGGCCAGAACACAATGACATCTTCTAAGAAGTTTTTCGCCAAATCAAGGAAGCCCACCTCACCGTAAAGCCAAGTAAATGTGACATTGAAGAGCGCAGCATATCAATTTAAGGACATCGAATACGGAAGGCTGGGGCTGAGCAGCTCATCAAATGCTCGACAAGATACTCGCTGCAAAACGACCGACGAACAAAAAATCAGTACAGTTGTTCATCGGTTTGACCGGCTATTACAGAAAGTGTATACACTACTACGCCGGACTGAGGAAGCCCCCAATGGACCTCACGAGGAAGAAACAAAGGCACACTGTTTCATGAGGAACAGCTCAAGAGGAAGCGTGTACAGCACTCAAAAAGAAGCTCAGTGATGCTCCCATCCTCCTGGCTCCCGACCGCTTGAAGGAGTTTGTTTTCATACGGATGCCTCCAACACAATCCTGGGTGCCATAATGCTTCAGATAGGGAAAGACCAAGTTCTCTGTCCATTTACCTACGGAAGTCATAATTTATCGCCCCGGGAAGCTCGTTAATAAACAATTGAACGAGAATGTCTTGCACTTGTTTGGGCAGTCTAACAATTTCACAATTCTGTGTATGGAAAACCTTTTGTCCATCAATCAGACCACCAGCAACTGCAGTATTTGAACTCTGCTAAAAATGTGAACAACCGAGTGTTTCGGTGGAGTCCTCTCATGCAGGAGTAATCTTTTCCGCCATTACATAAAGGGGTGCGACAATGATGGAGCCGACTACTGAGTATCGTTTACCTGCCATTCGACTGGCCCCATTGTCTTTAAAACCACTAGCACAATTTTGATTTTGTTGCCTTTAACTCACTTGTTATATAGATACCTACCTGAATTTTTTTAGAATGTTACAAGTTTGTGACTTAGTGTCCAGAGGAACACTGTCGACAACGCACCGTGTAGTGACCCCACACTATAGCAACTTGTTTCTTTCCGGCGCAATTCTTATAGAATTGTTGTTTGTAATTAACTTGCTCGAAAAACAGGGTGATGTGACAATATGTAGGAGGGAAACCAAATCCGAAAATGTCAAGCGGTGGCACAGTGCGTTTCTGAATGCGGCCATGTGGCGTGCGGTATCAAAAGATGGAGACAGTGACAGCTCGCGGAGCACGGCTTCGCGAGGGCGAGAACCGGAGCTTTAGTGGTGTTCGACGGTCGGGTTCGTGGTTAACCAGCGGTCGTGTCTGAGTAGGATTACAGCTGTGTTACTGACCCAGGGACTAGACGCCACGCTGTTGTTCCGGCTGCTGTTCCTGAGGCTGGGCAACTGACGAGCAAGGCCAACCAAAGTTCCTGCTGGGTGACTGGCCCAGAGAGCACGCGAGGTCCACTTTTCGCGCTGCCGCCCATGCTGGTCGATTGAGTCTTCGCTGGGGCTAAGAGTAAGGTCAAACGAAGTTCCCACTAGGCTCCTGGCCCAGGGAGCAGGTAAGCGGCTCGCACGACGTTCGGGTGCAGCCGGGACACGACGAGGTGGCTGAGTGCTGCCGTCTCTGCAGAGGGTTGGGTCAAAGAGACAACCGACTACGTCGAGTATAGCGAGTGAGACAGGCGGTGCACCGTCCTCAAAAAAAACCGGCGCCCACGTTGAACACGGCAAGCTAAGCAAGTGGCGCACCACACTCAAGCAACCAGTGCATACGTCACTTACACGGCAAGCGCACTTTTCACTTAAAGACAATTTATTCGTAAGCTCATGAAATAAATCAAATGCTTGTCCATTTGTGGTATGAAATGTTAACAGAAGTGTGAACGTGTTTTTGTGCACTGGTGTACTGCAAAGTTTTTTTGAAGCAGTTTGGCCCCTTTATTAACATCACAGCATGCAATCCGTTTGCATCTATTTGGTGTTCCAAGCAGTCAACTGAAGTGTTGCCAAGGTGGCACTTGTCCTTCTTAACCGTAGGCTTCTTTCGTTTAACCTTGTTAAAACATGCGCCAGACAATCTTCGTGCACACAAGCATCTTTACCGCTGATGATGATATCATCAAGGTAAACATTAATCTCTAGAGTGCCTACCAGTGTTACATCTATCATTCGTTAGAAGATGGCAGGGGCAGCAGATACTCTGAATTGAGACTGATTCATTTTAAACAGTAGCTTGGTCATGTTCACTTTGAGGAGCGCTGCTGTTTAGTCATCGACTTTCAGCTGCTGATAGGCTTGGTTCAAGTACAACGTTGAGAAAAGTGTTCCGTCACACAAGTTCGCGAACACCTCTGCTGTATTTGGATGAGAATATGAGGAGATTTTGGCGGTGCCTTAACAGTGCTCCTGTAGTCACCACACACGCACAATGTTCCATCATTTTTCCGAATGAGACCCAGTGGTGTCGCCCAGTTAGAATGCTGTATTAGTGAGAGGATAGCCTGATTTTTCAGACAGCCAAGTTCATCTTCCATAGGCCCCTGCAGGGAGAAAGGCACAGGTCGAGCTTTGAAAAATCTGAGGCTGGCGTGTTTTTTTTTATTCCATATGAATTATTGGGCCTGTGTAGTCATCAATTTTCTCTCTGAACACGCCGTGGTGCCACGAGATGACTTCCCTGATCTCATCAGTTGGATGTTTCACCTGGTTGTTTCCGTGACCCTGAATATGGAGTGGAGCAAGCCAATTTTTTCTTAAGAGGTCACATCCAGCTCCTTTCATTCTCAGCAACGGTAGCACGCAGTCGTCTGCCTTGAACTTGACCCGAATGGGCGGCTCCCTGGACATGCAGTTCTCCCGACCAAGTACGCAAGTCGAGTTGCTCCCGTGAAAGTTGAGGGACATTCCGTGACCCCGCTTTGTGGTATGTCTTGTAGCGTACTCGACCCACAGAGGCGCGAAAAGAAGGCACCTACACTCCTTGAAGTTTGGGACAAGACAAGTTTATTTTCAAACAAAAACAGGCTTCGAAAGCGACAACCAAAAGGGGCAATGCTGCGTATCTTCCGCGGCCCTCCGGAGATAAAGTGAGGCATGTTGGCAGCGTCTGCGCCGTGCGCCTCAGCATACGATTGGTATGCGCACAGAAATAAAATTATCGCTATCACCAGCGTCATCGCTCGCTACAAGGGGTTGCCCCCGCCCAAGAATGCGGAGCCTGGGAAAAAACGAGCATATGTGCGAGTTAGTCCATGAGGTGAGCCGGTTTCACGCGATTGAGATGAACGATGTCCTCTCTGTCGCGAACACGAATGGTCATAGTTTTGTGCGACCGCGAAAGCACACGGAAGGGCCCGTCGTACCCCGGATTCAAAGGCGCTTCCACTGTGTCACGTCGCACGAACTTATGGGTTGCCTCATTCATGTCTGGGAAAGAAAACACTCTTTGGTTGCGGCTGACGCGTGGCGCGCTGGGTTGCAGGTGCTCCAACCAGGAATGTAGCTTTTCCATATGTTCTGAAGGCGTCGGCGTAGCGCTTGGTTTCTCACCCAAGCATTCTCCCGGTAGTCGGATTGTAGAACCGTACAGCAAATCTGCTACACAGAATCCGAGGTCTTTTTTTATCGCCTTACGCAGGCCCAGAAGAACGACAGGCAGCTTTTCCACCCAGTGCTCTCTATCCGATTTGGCCTATAAAGATGCCTTCCGTTGACGCTGTAGCCGCTTCACCATTCCATTGCTCGCTGGATGGTTAGTCGTGGTGTACTGGAGCCGTGTTCCCAGAAGCCTTGCCAGTGCAGAGAATAGGTTGCTCTGGAATTGCCGTCCACGATCGGTCGTTATGCGCAGTGGGCAGCCATAGCATGAAACACATGTGGCCACAAACGCCTGTGCGACGGTCCCGGCTGCGATGTCCTGAATCGGCGTCGCCTGGGGCTACCGTGAGTAGCGGTCTACACAAGTGAGCAGGTATGTGTAACCCTGAGAAGGAGGAAGAGGTCCTTCCAAGTCCAAGTGCACGTGGTCGAAACGACACTCTTGTGGCCGAAAAGCTTGGAGTGCTGTGCGCGTGTGACGAGTCACCTTGACCGCTTGACATGTTCGGCACGTTTTTGCCAAGAGTCGAACGCCTGCGTTAATTCCGGGCCGCACAAAGCGGTCAGTGACGAGCCTCTGCGTCGCGCCGATTCCTGGGTGGCTGAGTTCGTGATGGCTGTCAAACACTGCACGCCAAACTGGACGGGGACGAAGGGTCTTGGAGATTTCTGCGATGTGTCGCATGTGACCATAGTCATTGTGTATGGTAGCGGGATCTCTTCGAGCACCAGTGACAGTGGATTCTGCCTCATCTCGGTTAGCTCTGAGTCTTCCCACTGGGCGGCGAGTAATGTCTCAAAGTCGACGGTTGCTAAAACGGTGTCGATACGGGAGAGTGCGTCAGCTGCTTGGTTTTCGCTTTCCGCTACGTGGCGGATGTCCGTGGAAAATTTGGAAATGAAAAAAAGTTGGCGCAGTTCTCTTTCCGAATATGAGGAACAGTTGTTCTTGAACGCATACGTCAGCGGCTTGTGGTCCGTTAAAATGTGGAAAATGCTGCCTTCTAGGAAAAAACGGAAATGCTTTGCGGAGGAATAAATGGCCAGCATCTCTCTTCCAAAGGTGCTGTAGCGCAGTTCCGCTTGTTTGAGACGTTCAGAAAAGAAACCTATCGGTTTCCAGTCTTTGCCGTCGTATTGTTGCAACACTGCTCCCACTGCCGTTGCTGAACCGTTGCTGAAGCGGCATGGAAGAAGAACAACCTTCTTCCATGCCGCGCCGCCGCCAATCCGATGAACCCCGCTTTGGTCACGCGCCGCCGCCGGCAATTTTGGAACTGGTGCATAGGTCTAGTCTGGAGTGGATGAAGTACAACATCTGGCAGAGAGCGCCGGATCTCTTACTTGTACCAGGTCTTGAATCGTCGCCTCCCTTCAGAGGTCCTACTCCTTACCAGTGTCGTACGGATAGCTTAAGTATGGTAAGGTACATGCTATGGTAATTGTATGCTATATACTGCATACGATTGTACATGCTATGGTACATGTATGGTAAGTCACCTGCTATCATCAGCGGGGGCACTATGGACAGCTGTGCGGCCTTAGATAGAAGGACCCTGAGCCACTGTGTGAAGTCCCTAGAACTGCTGTATACGTTGAGAATAAAGATGCGCTCTCTGTGAGGGGAACCAGGGATGATTTCTATCATTATATGCTCAATTTTGCATGAACCCATAATAGGATTCTGAACTACGTGGGTTAGTTTGTTGCTTATCACCTCTTTTTTCTCTGTTTATGATAGAGTGGTAATAAGGCAGCCTGACGTTAGTGGTTTGTGTTGCTTGCAAGAGTATCACATATGATTTCTTTGAATGTGGGAGAATAAGTTGCTGCAGAGGGTTTCGCTTTCGAAGACACCCCCTGCAGTTCCACTGCCACACTATCAATGAACTAGCTTGTGCAGCCATTGTGATAATGTGGTGACTGGGCCGTGGCATTAGCCAACGCCGAAAGTGACAGCTCTCTGGGATCGACCACAGGTGCAATGACATTTTCCAGAAATCCATCGATCTTGGAAAACTGCTCATTGCAGCTTTCCTCCGTGGCCAACATGTTCCCTTGCATGCGCACGACTGTCTCGCTTAGGCGTTTTCTGCTCTCGCTAAGTTAAGACAGCGTTTCGCGAATATTTGACCTAGTTTTACACGAGGTCGTGCTCTACTCGCTAGCTATGGCCCTCGTTTTGACGTGTCTCACTGTCTCGCGTCTCTAAACAACGGTCATTTTTTTGACTGCGTCAACTGCGTGATGGCCTAAACGAGCTGCTGGCCTCCTTCCAATCCGTATATCAGGTATATCGGCATTCAGCCTACCTATCAAGCTACTCATTTCCTCATTTTTGCATTCGAGTTGCACTTGCCTGCGCCTCCTCTATTTTTTCTATGCCCGGGCGAAGGACCGGATTTCAATGGGAAGCGGACGACAGTGCTAGCGTTGCGTTTCGCCGCTAGGCACCGAAACTGGAGTAGAGATGCCTCCGCGTCGTCTCTCGCGCAAACGAATGCCACGGATGCATTCGAAGGTGCTATATGGCTCTGTTTTTGGCTGTATTCGCATTGTTTAGGGTCCAATGAAAATTGGGGAACGAGAATCATGAAGCACTTGTTGTTATAGGCACTCAGCTCATTTGAAAGGCTTGAGTCGTTCGCGACTACTTGATCAAAGTGCTCGCGCGTCGTCTGCTAGCTAGGCTGATACCAGATAGCTCATGCAAGTAATCCGCGGAAGATCGTTTTTTCACCGTGGCGTTGATTTTTCAGAGAAGCCTTAGCCAGGAGCAAACAATAAAAGGTTGAGTGCCTAGTGTTCCCTGATGCCTGCTACCCTCTAGCGGGATAGCACATTACGCGAAGCCTCAAGTTTATGCTCTAAATAGCAGAAAACCTCCCTAGACTGCTTCCAGGGATATCGGTCATCATCCGTTCTCTTAACAAAACCTGACATAAGTTGCCACCGAGAAACAGCAACTGTCAGAAAATGAGAAACTATGGCAGGTGATTTCACCCTCTGACAGCGCAAACAATGAAATCATCGTAAAATGTACAAGAATAGCTCCATATGCGGCACAATTTATGTGATACTTGCCATTGTTTTGAACAGATGCTGTTAAAGTCTTAAGCCGACTCTGAATTTGAGCCAAGGTGGCAGGCAAGAAAAATGCGGCCTGTGGTCGATTGCTTGAGCTTGTCTGTGTATTCATGAACGGATTGTTGTAGCCCTAATATCCGGCTGCTTAGCTCTGTTTCTTTCCACTTGTCTCTGGCATCTTAATTTGGTAGTGAGCAGAGTAGAGGTCAAAAGGATCTATGGTGCCAGTGGGCTACCACTCAGCTTTGTCGTGTACACTTTGAGTTGCACACGGCAGCGATCGCGAAGTGGCGTTGCCACTGATAGACTAAATGTTGACTTTTCGGATGCAGCACACTCCCGTTTAAAGATTACAATTGCTATGTTACCAAACGGGATGGGTAGTCTTTAGCTGACACTACTCATAATCTATAAAATACTCGGGCTGTATGTGACGGCTACATAATAAAGTGTAGTAAGAAGAGCTATTACGAGACCAATTGTTCTGCCTGATGACGGCAAGCACTATCCCCCAAACAACAGAGGAAACTGAAATTTCATGGAGCTACAGCCGCACAATGCATTAAAGCGATCGCTTTAAATGTCTCATGAAAAGCAAAAATTGATCGCCGGTGGAGTCCGGCGTCTTCTCGCGTCGGCAGCGTTACCCCAATGATGCAAGAAATCATCATTACGTGAAAACGTTATCGTATGACTTCACATATCATGGTCGTTTGTGACCTATCGGAAGGCCACGTTCCTTGACGGCATCATGTACCATCTTCGCTTGGTTAACATGAGCCAATCATGAGGGCAGTGCATAACCAGCCGAGGAGCAGAAAGCTAGCTTTATCTCCAATTCTTGAGGCAGTAAGAAAACCATGTTGGGTGCAGAGATATCTCGTAGGGAAGTAGGAACCATTAGTGCACTGAATCAGAAGAAAACGAGCATAACTTTTGCGTTTCACTTGCCTCAAACTTTCTTCAAAATTTTTGTGGAGTATATTTTTGTGGAGTCTTCGAAATTTTTGTGGAGTGGCGGGCGGGCGGGTGGGCGGATGGATGGATGGATGGATGGATGGATGGATGGATGGATGGATGGATGGATGGATGGATGGATGGATGGATGGATGGATGAATGCATGAATGAATGAATGAATGAATGAATGAATGAATGAATGGATGGATGGATGGATGGATGATGGATGGATGGATGGATGGATGGATGGATGGATGGATGGATGGATGGATGGATGGATGAATGGATGGATGGATGGATGGATGGATGGATGGATGGATGGATGGACGGACGGACGGACGGACGGACGGACGGATGGATGGACGGACGGATGGATGAATGGAGATGGCTGTACCCTTTAGATCAGGCGGTGGCTAGTGCCACCAAGCTCTAATAATGAACCAAAAATAGATTTATGTTTCCCCTTTTAAAAAGAAAGGTTGAGGATTCGTACTTTGCAGTGAAGCGTTTAATTTTCACTCGTGCTTTGACTTCAGCCACCAATCATATAACCTCCTTCTAGTATATTCTACCCGCTTAAAGTCTATTTTGCCCTCCCTGTCCCTAAACCCAACTGCCTTGGAAAACTCTGCTGCGCCATCACCCTGAACTATAGGGTGAAGCCCTTTACAGAACACTATCAAGTGTTCGGCAGTTTCATCTTCCTCTCCACACGCACTGCATACCGTGTCTACCCCTTCGTATTTGGCCCGATATGTCTTGGTTCACAATACTCCCGTCCTGGCCTCAAACAGTAGAGAAATACCTTGAGTATTATCATAGATCCTTTCCTTGGATATTTTCAGCTTAAAAGTTCGATAGGCCTCTAGTGCGGACTTCTTAATTATGCCAATTCTTCACATATTGGTCTCAGCTTATTGCACCTTCTTCTTAACCGATAATTCTTTTTGGTTTGGCTCCCTGCTGTTTTTATTTACCATTCAATTTCCTGGTTCGCTTCCTCCATTTTGTATCGATATTCTTCATGTACAAGTAGCTGAATACCTTGCTATCCCAACGCTCCTCCCCCATTACCCACAATCGCTTCTCAAATTTCATCTTGCTGCTAGCTTCCCTGCCCTCAAATGATGTCCATCCCATATCACCTTGTACTCACTGATTTGGTGTATTTCTGTGAGCTGCTAAGGCAAGCCTACCTATTCTACGTTGCTTAATTTCTAATCTTGCTTGAACTTCTGATCTAATTCACAAGACCACGTTGCCGAACGTCATACCAGGAACCATGACCCCTTTCCATATTCCTCTGACAACGTCATACCGATTGTAATTCCACAGTGCCCTATTTTCGATTAGTGCTGCAATCCTGTTACCTTTAGTCATCACGTATATTTCGTGTGCCCTTAGGTACTCGGCCCAATTGCTTATTCATACGCCCAGATATTTGTATTTATCTGTTATCTCTTGCGTGACTTCTTGCATTCTAAGCTCACTACTTTTATTGTCATTAAAAATCATGACTGCTGATTTTTCCTTACTGAATCTGAAATTTAACCTATCTCCCTCATTACCACAGATGTCCACCAATCTCTGCAAATCTTCCCTGTTGTCGGCCATTAGCACTATATCATCTGCGTACATCAATGCTGGTAGTGCCTGTTTAATCGGTTTTCTGTGTTTGACGAAAGAAAGGTTGAAGCACAGTCCACTTCCCTCTAATGTGGCCTCTAATCCTTGTAGGTACATCATGAATAATAAGCATGACAGAGAACACCCCTGTATAAGCCCCCGTTTGACCTCTGCAGGCCTGAATACGTGTTTTTTCCACTTTATAACTACCTTGTTGCCTTTATAGATATCCTTTAATAGATTAGTGACTACATGTTCTACGCCTATTGTATCCAGTATTTCCCACAATTCCTCTTGAACCGCGCTATCATACGCTGCCTTGATATCCAAAAATGCTTGCCTCAGGGGCCTGTGTTCATTTTCTTATAATTCGATGCAATGCGTCAGTGAGAACAGATTGTCTTCCAACCTACTGTGTCTCCGAAACCCATTCTGCTGTTCCCCCAGCACGCCCTCATGCTCTATTCATGCCTGCAGTCTTTCCTTTATAATCTGCATCGCCAGCCTAAAGACCACTGATGTCACTGTTATAGGACGGCAGTTTTTTATGTCAGCTTTGCCCCCCTTTCCTTTATAGATCATGCTGATCATGCTAAGTTTCCATCCATCGGGAACTTCACCATCGACTATTAGTTTTCTCACTGCCTCTCTCAAAGCCTGCTTAGACTTCGGACCTAATGTCTTCCTTAGCATAATTGGAATGCCATCTGGGCCTGTTGATGTACTACTAGGAACCCTTTTCTCGGCCCTTTCCCACTCTCGTTGTGAAAATGGAGCCACTGCGCCACTTGATTCATCCTTGTCTATTGTGGTGAATAAAGCACTTCTTTGTTGAAATTTTTCTGCCACCCTTGTTCTCATATAATCAATAGCTTCGTCCCTTTCTAGCCTAGCATCTTGGGCTGTTGTTATAAACCTCTGCTCTAGGCTCGTATCATTTTTAGGTAGTTAAGATGGTTCCAAAGTTTCGCAGCTGCTTTCTATCTTTCTTATGTACTTCTGCCAGCCACTGAGCTCCCTTTCTTCTAATCTTTTAATTGATCAGAAGGAATGCATCCCTTCTACAGCTTAGAAAGGTTTCCCATTTTCTTTCAACATCATCTGTCGGTTCACCCCGCTGCTTAGCATGTCTGTGTTCTCTGTAGGCATCCTGACGTTTTTCTATGGCTCTCTTAACTTCCTCATCCCACCAACGTTTGGGTATGTGTCTTCTTTTCCGAGGTGCCTTGTCACGCGTCTTAGCAAGCTCTAGCTCAAACATTCTAATTAGATTCGTGTATGTCCACACTGTTTTATTATCCCCCGTGATTACTTTCTCAATTTGTTTAGTGGCCATTTCCATTTGCCTTACTGGATGAAAATTTTCCTTTAGTTGCTCATCCTTCTCCTTCCCATTTTCACTGATCTTCCAAAACTTAGCTTGATACGTTTGTGATCACCACCCAGACTTCTGGAGCCACATTTATCTATGTGCATTTCTCTGAGCTTATCATACATTCTATGTGGAATCAGTGCATAATCTATCGTCGACTGCAGCCTTCCTACCTCCCATGTTATTTGCCCTTCACACTTCTCCGTACTGTTGCAAATGATCAAATCAAGCCTTTCACACATATCGATGATCATTTTGCCTGTCAGGTTGGTATACTTATTTATATCTTCTATATGTGCATTCATATCTCCTAGTATAGTTATCTCGCACTCTCTTCCAAACTACTGAATGTCCTTTGATATACACTCTACAATTGCCTGGTTTTCCTCTCTTGCCTTTGCTCCCGTCCACAAGTACACGAAAGCAAGGAGTGTCATTTGACCTTCCACTTTCCCTTTTAGCCTTAATTGTTCCTTGCGCTTCTGCTTGACCCTTTGCCAGTCTGTACTTTTATGAATGAGAGTCCCAATACCACCCCCCTTTCTACTGCCTTCTGTTCTATTACAATATTCCCCCGCGCAGTTCGGATTGTTCGGAGGTTGTTCCATGTCCCTGAGTTGTGTTTCTACAAAACCGTATACCATCGGCCCCTCTTCCCTTAGCTGTTCTTCTATCTCTTCCCACTTCAGCCTGTTCCTACCACTCTGCATGTTAATATACCCTATGTCTGAATTGGCTCGGCGCTCGTGGCTACGTCTATTTCTGCCCCGGACTCTACCTATCTTAGATACTGGTGCCATTTTGGAATTGCATCTGTCCATACCACCCGTCAAAGAATATCCCTGGTTGTTTTCCTCGTTACTAGCTATTCTGCACCCCGAAGGGTCCGCTTGCCTCCCAAAAAATCTACTGCGCGTCCTGAAAGTCGCCAACCCACCTCATGACCTAGCCGCCCATCGAAGTGAATTCTGTCTCGTTGAAAACCACCCCACCTGAGCATCTCTCTGTTTATTTCCATCACCTGAAAGCCTTTCTCTCGACTCATCCGCCATATTTCTTGATCTTTGTTGACAACCGCTCTTTGCAGGTTGCTATTACGCACCGGTACCTCCAGTATCATGCATATCACTACCTGTACCTGAGGAAAAGTGGCGCGCATGTCATCGATGCCTTTCGCCAGTGTGGTTGCTTGTCCTGCTGTATCTTCATTTAAGACTTCATTGAAACCGCCTTAACTTACCACAAGGTTTTGTCTATCAGCTGTAGTTTTGAGTTTTGCGCTCGCTTGCCTCATGACTGCTTCCAGCTTACGTCCTGGGAACGCTCCTACTGCAACCTTCTTGTCACCTCTTACCCTCTCTTTGTTGGCTTCTGTGCATCGCTTTAAATTTGAGTCTCCGGCGATTATCACAAGCTGTGACTTTTCAGCTGGAGCGTCTTGCACCTGGGGGCTACTTGCAGCTGTGACACCGTCTGCTTTGTCCCCTCCCATCCCCACCACTACTTCGCTGAAGCTGGGCCTTGCGACAATTGAATCAGCTCAACCTGTTTTTTTTCAAACTTGCTTGCTCTCTCTTCTCCGCCGTTCTGGTGGCCGGTTCCCTACTGTTCTCTCCGTAGGCCGCTCCTCTGTTCACCTTGGCGAGTGCTTCCTCGGCGGACTTCAGCCTTTCTCCCATTGCCCTCGTTTTCTCATGCTCTGTCGCCAACGCAGTCTCGAGCTTGGCGATTCTCATCAGCAGTTCACTCTTGGCAACAATCATTTTCTCCATTTTTTCTCGACCTCACATTGCCTACACTCAGCCTCTTCTCCTTCCGCCTCTACACTTGAGTCCACTTTCAAACCCACTCCAAAACCTGAACACTTTACCGTCTTTTTAACCTTGTCTTTCTGACACCAATTGTCCCTATATTCGATAATTACTAAACTCGAACCCTGCCCTACGAAAAAAAAGAAAGTCTAAGCTCTACTACAAAAATGTGCGTGTTGTACGCGCACGTCCTCCACGGGGTGGCAAAAGAAAAAAACAACAAAAAATTAACACACACACGCACTAATAAATACCTGGTGACTGGCCCCCGAAATAGCCGTACCATAAAATAAGTGCTACGATGATTTCAACTGCTGCCCTATAAATAGAAATACAAGCTCAAAACATGCAAAAACACTTATCTGCGCAGTCAATCGGGAGCGCTCAAAAACACGTCCATCCACCGTGACAGTCTGAACCGAACTCCTACTCTAGTCGCGCAGCGCCACGATGCGGCAGCGGTGAACGGAAAAGGAGCGTACACTCAACGGCCCACAGAGAGCGTTCGCCCGGGCACTGAAAAAAATAGAGGAGGCGCTGCACTATACTATCAATATCCCTTTGATGGTTCGGTGGTGGACCCCACGTTACGTTAACTTTTTCGATAGACTGTCACGGACACGGTCAGTGTATGATGACATGTCCCCTATTGCCGATCCCTAGACCTACGACTCTTCTTCTCAAAAGACACCTGTCCTTCTCGGCATCGCGAGCAAGAGCGTTCCTTGGACAGGAACCTAGATCCTGTTGTGTTGCGTAAGATCCTTGTAGAACAGGATGGCCCACTGCACCAGGATATTAATCCGTGTCTGGTGCGTGAGCGCCACCTCGAGTGGAAGTCTCCATTGGAACAAGAACGCCTGCTTTGGCAGCGCTCCCTACATTCTTGTAAAGTAGGGCGCAAGGCCATGTTTCCACCGTCTCTGCTTTCAAAAGCTTCTGCCGCCTTCTCTCATTTTCTTGTCCTCGCTATATACGAAGCCTAGCACCTTTTCCTGCAGATCTTTTTGTCGTTATGTGCGTACCTCCCAACAGCTTGAATTTCGGCGGACATTGATGATGATCAACCGAATTTGAAGCACCCGATCCCAGCACACCTTTTTGTTGTCACTTGGCCAAACATCAGCTCAATGAGGAAGCCTTCCACACGTATTGCTGTTGTGCACCTGCTTGCGATAGAGAAAGCACCGCACTGGCACTGGGCCGTAATGAACGAAGTTTGGCACTTTCAAACCATTGAAAACCACGAAAGTGGCCCAAATAATATTTATTTTCTTCGCCCCTAAGGACAAAGTATTTCGTTCATTCACAGTGTTTTTTTCCAGGTTCAATGGGCCATCACTCGCGTAGTTCAGTGTACATGGTAAGAAACATCATGAATGCTCGAAAACCCTTTTGCTTGGGGGCAAAGACAATCAAAAATACATTTTACCGTTGTTGCGGAATGCGATGGTCAAATCCAGGGCAGCAAAAGCGTTGACTTCATAAATTTTGCTCCAAACATCTACCGTCTTCATTCTGGTATACCTAGATGCATTCTCTGTATCTGGTGTGCTGACCATCACAATATGCTGCTGCAAGTGCGGAAAGACGGCGTTGCTGCTAGACCTGGTTTTATAAATTTCCGATGCCTTCATTATTGCTTTACCAACGGTCGTCACTCCAAACCTTGGAAACGTCAAGCTCACTCCTCTATCGAAGTATGGTCTTTGTGTCTTTCTTAGGGTGCGGGGGCATCCGTGCTGGCCTCAGCACCTTTATCTTAACACTGCCCCCAATCTCCCACTCTCCAGCAGAGTTCGCGGTATGAGGTGTAGTTCCTGTTGTCTTGAACTCAAGACTCCTGGCGATTTTGGTAGCCTTCTTAGAACATCGTCTAGGCACAGAAGCCTACCAGCCAAAATCTTCCGGAAATATGTTCGCGAGCAAACCTTCCCTTCCACGGTGATTTTCATCACGGGTAGTGAATTCCAAAACCCTTACTATGGCGGCAGGAAGCCGCGGAGAATGGCATCACGCAGGGGCTCTCTGTATTTCAGTAAGGCCTAGATTCCCGGCAGCCTCGTGAGCCAGAAATCACAACTAAGAGCAATAATGTCCACCCACTGCTGACATAAACTTTTGTCGGCACTTTCCTCGTCGGATACGCTTGTTTGTGACAAACTACGCTCAAACAATGAAGTAAACCGGACAAAAACGTTTAGAAAACTTGAAACCACAGTTCACGGCTGTCTTATTTCGGCTTCCAGCTGGAAAAGTCTAATTATAATTATCTTCTGCAAGGTCGCATAGAACAATACATGTCCACTTGGCAAAGCATCGGCTCCATCGACGCTCCGTGGGGAAATCTCTGATTACCATGTGTCAACGGAGGCCACGCTTCACCAAGTACACTTGTATTTTTATTGCTGCCTTGATGAAGACAATACTATTTGGTAAAACGTCTGTGCAATCAACACTTCTTTTTGCAAAAATACTTTGTGTCTTCGAAGACAAAGGCAGACGAAAGGTAAATGTTCAGCCTGTGTATGGCTGGTGTAGGTTTTAAGTAATGTTGAAAATAAAATTCTGAGATAAAAGCTGTTTTAAAACTGCTAGTCAAGGTGTGGCATCATTTACTTTTTTGCATTAGCCAACACATTTTGACAAGCAGCCTTGACGCAACAGTGTTGCAAGTTCAACTGCACACGTAGCAGTGGCAAAGGTTGTGTAGCGGTGAGTGTTACACGCACGCGTTTCCTCGAGCATGTATTGTTTCCTCCTTGCAAATCACGCATACCTCTCGCGCGTTGTGAATGTTTTTTAGAAGTCACCTTGCTAGCCTTAGTATTTGGACAATATTTAAAAAAACTATTGGAGTCAATCATCCCAAAATTGCCATATGATTGTTGGAGACGTTGTAGTGAAGAGCTCCAGAAGTTTAGACCGGCTGGGGCACTTCAACGTTCCACCAAATCTAGGCACACGAATCTCAAGCATTTTCGCCTACATCTGAAAGCGGCCGCTGAACCGGGATTTGATCCCACGACCGGCAGGTCAGGAGATGAGTGGCTTAGTCAGTAGACCACCGTGGCGAGTCAGTATAAAGACAAGCACTTTTTCTACGTTTCAAGAATCTTCCTGCTCCTGTGCTATCTGCGGCCACGTTATCACGGCGAACTTCTGAATATCACCTGCCACTTCGCTTTGTTCCTTCTTTTGCCCACTTGCCTCTTCTTGTAATTCATTGATTGATTATTTGAATGATTGATTGATTGATTAGTGGAGTTTTGTGATTCAAAATTCATTACTTGCCAAGGAGCACCATGTCTTTATTGCGATGTGAGCGATGATGCATTATACTGATCACAGAGTGTATTGTGGATGTATAGATGCCTAAACTCAAGTTCTATGTGCAAGCGTGAAAAATGTGTATTAAGCATAAAATTATGGTAGTGATATGTGATGTGACAAATAAGTGTAGAGTAAATTACACATGACCATGTTATCTCCAAACGAGAGAGGGGGAGGTAGCACGAATGCTTTCTCGAGGTCTCTGTCGCCAAAGGCTGAGGAAGCAGGTGCGTCTGCGAGTAGCTACCGCACCAAAAACCTTTGTGAAGAGGCTTTCCTACTTATTTGCTTATGTACGACTTGAAAGCTATGAATTATGTTTAAAATGTCAGCAATGACTCATATTTAAGAATCAGCTCCTCGCCAATGAATGTATGAGGATTCAGAGCAATTTGTTAATGGTAAGCTAATAAAAAGTGCATTTTCCTGACGATGTCTAATTCACTACACTAAATGAGGATGTAGATCATGGTGAGGGGTTCACCACACTTATCACACAATGGAGAATCATTACAGGACAAAAATGAGTGTATTATGCGTGTGTCCTATTCCTAATCTGGTACGTTTGACTTCTGTATGGTGTGGTCTGAAAACTGACCGCCAATTCAGAAGACATTACTTTATGGAGTGAAGTTTTTTCTGTGTTTTTGGATCGCGCAACCACTGCCAATGATCCCTCAGCTTTGGTTTATTACAGTGTTTCTGGTGATGTGCTGGTCTGGTACAGACATGGATGTGTTAGAAGTGCTTTCATGAGCAGACGCTGCTAGCTGATCCGCCAACATGTTTCGATTGGGATCGTGGTGCCCTGGCACCAAGCCTATTATGGCATGCTGCCTAAGCAGGTAAACTTCGCATAGGATTGTGTATAGAGGTTTTTGTAGTTTATATTGTTTTAAAACTTTTACCACACAGAGAGAATCAGTGTTTGTTACCTGATTCTGTATTTTTAGTGCTTTTATGAGTTTTACAGCCACAAAAATCACATAGGCTACTGCTGTGAAAAGGCTTGTATTAGAGTTAGTACCCCAGCTTCTGAAAAATACCAACTGATGGAAGCCTATGTCACAGATGTATCAGATTTAGATGAATCAGTGAATAATCCAGGAAAGGTGTACTTGTGCTGAAGTTCAAAAAAGTATGTGCAGATATGTGAAAGAGGTGCATGATTCGTCACTTCCATGAATGACACAGCACAATCTATTGAGTGCCACTGCCTTGGTGAAACACTTGCTGCGGAGACCACCAGATGGTGCTCGAGTAGTGGCACACCCACCTCAGTTCAGACTGGCACGGTGGATAGACGTGTTTTTTGAGCGCTCCCGATCGACTGTGCAGATAAGTGGTTTTGCTTGTTTCGAGCTTGCTTTTATAAGTAATAAGGCAGCAGTTAAAGCTTTTGTGGCACTCCTTTTTACGGCTTTTTGGGGGGTCAGTCACAAGGTATTTACCAGTTTGTGTGTGTGTTTGTTTTAGTTTTTTCTCTTGCCACCCCGTGAGGAAGGTGCACGTAGACCAAAAACGCAAACTATGGTAGTTTGCGTTTTTAAGGACAATTTGTGTCAAAAAATTTTAAGGACAATTTGTGTCAAAAAGACATGGTTAAAAACGCTGTAAAATGTCCAGGAAGCAGGGTAGGGTTTAAAATGGGCCGAGTGCAGACGTGAATGGAGCGGAGGCTGACGCCAAGTGTAGGCTATTTGAGGTCGCTAAAAAATGGAGAAAATGGTGGTTGCCATAGTGAACTACTGATGAGAATCGCCCAGCTGGATACTCCGTTGGCGACAGAGCGAGAGAAAACGGGGGCTATGGGAGAAAGGCTCAAGAACGCTGAGAAGGCACTAGAGAATGTGAGCAAAGGAGCGGCAGGCGGAGACAATGTTGGGCACTAGCGACCAGAACGTCGGAGAAGAAAGAGCAACCAAGTTCGGAATTAAAATAGAATCAGCCGGTTCAATGGTCGAAAAACCCAGCTTCGGCGAAGTAGTGGTGGGGCTGCAACGGAACAAAGCAGCCAGCGTCACAGGTGCAAGTAAGCCCCAGGTGTAGGACGCTCCAGCTGAAAAGTCACAGTACGCGAAAATCGCCAGGGACTGCAATTCAATTCGATGCGCAGAATCAATCAAAGAGATGGTAAGAGTTGAAAAGAGGGGTGCAGTAGAAATGTTCTCAGGACGCAAGGTGGAAGAGGTCATGAGGCAAGCGAGCGCAAAACTGAGAAGTACAGCTGATGGACGAAACCTCGTGATAATTGCATGCGGTCAAAATGATGTCTGAAGTGAAGATACTGCGGGACTAGCGACCACAATGACGAAAGGGGTCGATGACAAGCGTGCCAATTCTCCTCAGGTACAGGTAGTGATATGCACGATACCAAGGTACCGGTGCGTGACGACAACCTACAAAAAGCGGTTTTCAATGGAAACCAAGAGATATGGCGGATGAGTCGAGAAAAAGGTTTTCAGGTTGTGGAAATTAACAGAGATGTGCACAGGTGGGGCGGTTTTCAACGAGACAGAATTAACTTCGATGTGAGGCTAGGTCAGGAGGTGGGTTCGCGACTTGCAGGACGCACAGTAGCTTTCTTGGGAGCACGCGGGCCTTTCGGGGTGCACGATAGCTTGTAACGAGGAAAACAACCATGGGGATATCTTTGACAGACACAATTGCAAAGTGGCACTAGTATCTAAGACACGTAGAGTCTAGGGCTGAAATGAACGTAGCCACGAGGGCCAAGCCAATTCAGACGTAGGGTATAATAACATGCAGAGTGGCAGGAATGGGCTGAAGTGGGAGGAGGTAGAACAACACCTAAGGGAGGAGGCGCCGAAAATATATTGCTTTGTAGAAACACATCTTAGGGGCATGGACAATCTCCTAACAATCCGGACTCTGCGTGGGAATATTGTAATAGAACCAAAGACCGCAGAAAGGAAAAGGTATTCGGGCATTCATTCATAAAATTACATACTGGCGAAGGTTCAAGCAGGCAGGAGTGCAAAGAACATTTATGGCTGAAATGGAAAATGACAGGGTAGTCGACGCTCCGGGGTTTTGTATACTTGTGGACAGAGAAAAAAGCCAGAGAAAAAAAGAAACCAATTGGGTAGTGCATGAAAAATGGCATTGACGAACAAGGAGAAGAGCGTGAAGTACTTATATTGTTACTTAAAATTGACTCGAGGTGTGCCCATTTAAAATCAATATTGACGCTCATGCGTATAGCATCGACTAAGACGGAGGACGGCATGCACAATCAACTGACCACTTCCTCGTTGTCCTTCTCAGACCGATGACATGTCAGCTACGTAGCATTACCGCGTGGTGGTAGAAGCGCAGTCTCAGTGCACTATAATTACGGTCTTTACAAGGCAGGTGGTAAGGTTTTAGCCTGCTGACTTGCCCTACATCACTGGGTGTGGTTGCAGGCAGGCTTGTGGTCTCAGATGCAGAATTATCTCATAGGTGACTTCGGTTATACGGTAAGGACCCATGTAGCGAGATAACAGCTTCTCTGATAAGCCAACTCGATAAACCGGGCACCAAAGGAGAACGAGAGAACTGGGTGAGAAGCGAACGTCAATATGCGGGCTGTTGTAGATGGCTTTCTGGGTGACCTCCGAAGCCGAAAGTCTTGAACGGCTGATCTGACGTACGTGGTCGGCATGAGAAATAGCGTCGCGCGCATATTCGGTTGACGGCGTTGTAGTGGCCGGAAGGAGAGTGTCGAGTGGTAACATCGGATCACGGCCATAGAGCAAATAAAAGGGTAAATAACTAGTGGTGTCGTGGCACGAAGAATTGTACGCGAAGGTCACGTAAGGTAGCGCCAGGTCGCGGTCATCATTGTCGGAGGAGACATACATCGCGAGCATATTCGTGATGGTGCAATTTAGGCGTTCGGTAAGGCCATTTGTTTGGGGATGGTATGAAGTGGTCAACTTGTGCTGCATCGAAGAAGAGCGCAGAAGGTCGTCGACAACTCGGGGCCAAAATTCGCGACAGCGATCCATGTGTAATTGTCGAGGAGCGCCATGGTGCAGGATGACATCGCGAAGCACAAAGTCCGCAACATCAGTAGTGGAGCTGGTGGAGAGTGCTCGAGTGATGGCATACTAGGCCTCGGAAACTATCAAGTTTAAGTGCTCACCTGTTGGGGGCGAAAAAATTAACCGAGGTGCGTTTCTGCTTCAAACACCCAAATGGGATTTACTAACCTCTCTCGCCACTTGCGCTACTGCACTTTCTTGTAGAGGCGCCCTCGTCGGGGCCAAGTTTTTATTTTAAAATTATCATATACTACATCTTTGCGTACCACTACATATAAAAAACAACTTGTTATTTTAGCAAGTAGTTTTTCTTAAGCACTTGCTGCGCATTAATTTTTTGTAATAGTTTTTGTTCCAGCTGACTCGAGGTCAGCAGAAGCCTATTGACATCATTATCCTCATTTCAAAGTTTGCGGTGGCCAACGGTTGCGACGGCAGGCAATGGTACGTTCGAATGTGTCTCGGACTGTTTCGTTTCGCTGTAAATATTTCGAGCCTATGTCGACAAACAAACTTTCTCTCGTTCTGTTTATTTTGACTCGTTCAAATGCTTTCGCGAAGGGAATTCAGTTGATTTCCGAGGAACGAAGCGACCGTTGAAGCTTTCATCGAATGAACACCCGTCGCGAGCCCGGGCTGGTGAGTAGAAACCACTTCAGTTTTTTTAAGGATGGTTCCTTGCAAGGATAGTTGGCTCATTTCAACATATGCAGTTCAATTGCCAATGACTGCGTAGGCGTCACACGATGGCAGCGCATTGCAATATTAAATTTTAAAACTGTTAAACGTGTTAATCGTTCACCTGAAAAACGTGCGTTACTTGCGGCGTGGCTTCACGTGGGAACGAGTCGCTGACTCAATAGTTATTTCTGAAATTCTACCCCCAAGTAACACTAAACAAGCCGTTGCGATGAATGAAGACAAATAAATTAAATCACTGTCGCCTAGCATGTATCTTCGTGGCTAGCCGATTGATTATTGGAAAAAACCTAGTGGTTACTAGTTTACTGCAGTCGCGTTTGAGAAACATCACATTACTTTGGGTCTGGTTTTGCTGCAGTGTGACCAAAAAAGTGTCATATAAATGAGAATTCTTTTATTGCCGCAGCCTCATGGCCCACCTGACTTGGCAGTAGCAGTGTACAATGGGCAAGGAACCCGCTACATGACATGCCTTGTGAAGATGCACTGATACACGTGTTATGAGGTACCATTACATATATGTATAAAATACTGTTGTTTACTTGTTAACTGAGTTTATTTGTTCACTTTGGAAAATTTCATGCATTGATATCTGGTGATGTTACTTGTTTTTCTAGACTGCCATGCAACGACAGGATGACTACTTCCGAATGTTCACTCTGCAAGCACGTTCAAACATCTGATGTCCACTACAACAGGTCATCTCGAACCTCACACATGCCATGCTGTATTTGTGAATGTTTTACCACGCATATCATGAAAGAGGGCTTTAGATTGGCCACAAGCATTGGCTGTCTACCGTGGCATGGAATCTACACTTCAATAATGTTGAAACTGTAACACTATTAGATTGTGTGGCACTGCTTAGCTTAACAACACACTGGTCGATCCCAGCTACAATGGCCATATTTTGATGGGGGCGAAACGCTAAGACGCTTGTGTGCTTAAGGGTTTGTTCGAGTTGCCTGCACCACGAGATCCATTTTACAAAGTGCTGTGCCTCGTCATTTGTTTCAGTGGCGCAGCAATGGCATCTTCTAAATCGTGTCATTCATTTCAAAAAGCGCAGGAGAGGTACAGCATCAAAAGTAGTTCATGATATTCCCGTACCTTCTGCTCTGACGGCGCTGGTTTTGTGCAGCCGCACACACAGCTTAACAAACAACATAGCATTCGACGTAAGTACTGTACCCACCTCTACAAATGCGGCGTATTTTGCCAAGATACTTGCAGCTCATTAAATTAAGCGAACAAAAATGAGGATTCCACCTTGTCGGCACCTTGTCAATCACTTGTGATGCCACACTGCTAAACTCGTGCTGCACAAGCTCTGAACTTCTCGTGCACCACTATCAACCAATTCCAATTGGTGTAGGTGAACTAAGCTAACGCTTAGAAGATGGAAGCTAGAACTATTAAAAATATGTTAACATATGGGGTCAGAGCAAATGTTTCGACAAGTAGTCTTGTCTCCTTTGAGGCTACAATGTCATTTGTTTTAACCCCTGAAAGCCAGAATTGATCTAAGTTTGCCCACTACTGTACGACTCACGATCACATTATAATTGGCATGTGAATTGTCAGAAATTATTAATTGCAAAATAAACAACCCCACAGTGAGGGGCATTAGCAGGCTTTCCGACATTTAGTTGTGCCTTGCGACAGTTTACGAAAAACACCCAGAACTGTTTTGTCCTAATTAAATACAAGTTTACAAAATGATGCGCCAAAGCTAATAAGGCTGCACTCAATTGCTTTAGGTTTGCACATATGTTCAATAGGCTCCTAAAATAATAAATCATAAAGTTGATGCTGTCTTGAAGAGTGAGATTTTGTTCATTGCATGTGGTACTGTTTTTTTTTTTTCATATAGCATAGAAACGTCCCAGATTTCTTCAAGCACAACTGCTTTTGTTTAAGTTAGGTTGTCATAACTATAGTGTTTACAAAGTGTTACAACTACGAAGTGAAATTCTGGGCATTACAGTCATGAAAAAAATCTAGGAAATCGCACAGGTAGTTGAAACATAAATGATCTTGACTTATTCACAGCCACACTGCAAGATAGTACGTATTTCAAGTCCTAACCTCTAAAAGTAGCAGCGAGAAAACAACTTCAGCTTTCAAGCACAAAATACTGAAAAAGCAAACACAATAACAAGAGTGTAATAAATGTGACCTTTATTGATCCAGTATTTAGACAGATTCACATCATGTACCACCATTTGATTTCAGGAGTGATTGCTTGCAAGAAAGTGCTGAAGTTCCATCGATGTGTCTCTGCAAAAGAGCTTGTGCTCAGAGCTGAGCAGATAGTAGTGTACTGTAAGAGCACCAACAAAGATGTACAAACAACAAATTGTACAATACATGCCTAAAGCTTATTTTCTTAGAATTGGGTATTTTCGATCTGTACGCACACACCTGATAGCCCTGTTCCTTTAGCATGCATATTCGCTGCATACGCAGCAGACCGGTCATTACCTGCGACGAGAAATCTAGTTGTAGTAACTGTGTAACTTAACTCCAACAATAATTGTAGCAAGCCTGAAATATTTTTAGGCCCATCACCTAAATACATATTACCTTTGATATGGACTCATGGCTGAGAATTAAAAGTAGTGCCTACCCTGTCGACACGATGCGACATTGCGCAATTGTGAAGTACTCAATGTAGCCTTGCAGAGCGAAAAAATTAGAGAAGTGCACGCATGCGCCATTGCTCATTTAACAAATTTAACAAAACTACATTGCTCTCAACGCGCGAGCTATGGATCGGCAATGCGTAAGTTTCCTTCCCAATTCCATATGATGCATTCACTTCCCTTCAAAATCAACACTACAGGACAAGCGCCACATCTGACGGCAGAATCGGACCATTGTCCTAAACCCACGCTATTAAACTCGATCGCTGCAACACAATGAGAGCGACGTTCATTCAGTGTACTTGATGTTCAGCTATATGCATATGCTTGTTAGCTTTCAAGAGTCTTTACACATGGGTTGAAAGCTTTCGATATGTATGAGTGACTTGTTTTGTTCGGGCCCGACCATATACATTGATTGTACTGGCTTGGACACTTGCAATAAACGATGTAAACCTTAATTGATTGACGTTGTTTTTACCAGCCAAGGCCAGCTAGGTCACCTGGCAATATTTACAGACGTGAAACGCAATTTAACTACTAAAAAAACCAGAGGAAGCGAGCAGTGCGAACCTGCCGCGGGCTCCCCCCCACCTGCAGCAAAAAATGCATCTGTTTATTGATGATGATAGTAATACCAGCGCCATCTAGCCTCGCGGTATTACAGTTTAGTACGCCGCCATTACGTATTTGCATGGTATTTTGATACAACAGCCCAAAGTTACAATTACTTTTCTCTAAACAGGAGGGTGTTCTGTGGGCATACCTCGTCGGGTAGTCTATAGCAACGGCTACCCACTTGTTGCCCGATTTCGACTCAGGAAAAGGACCAAGAACATCTATACCAACACGAAAGAAAGGATCAGTTGGCAGGGGGAATAGTTGAAGAAGTCTAGCCGGAGGTGCTGTAGGTCGCCTCCTAAGTTGGCATTCACCGCAGGAGGACACGTAACGGTGAATAGACCTTGCCAAATCGCGCAAAATAAGCGGCGACGCACACGGTCATACGTCCGAGATACACCCAGATCACCAGCAGTTGGTTCATCGTGAAGCTCGTGCAGCACGATTGAACGCAAATGTTTCAGCATGGCAAGAAGGAGCTCAGGTCCATCCGGCTGGAAGCTTCGACGGTACAGCTTGCCATCCAGGAAGACGTACACGCGAAGCGACGCTTCGTTTGGAGCAGATACGAGATGATCAAAAAGTTGTCGCAGGGAAGCATCACGACGTTGTTCATCAGCATTCTGAAGAAACTGGGATATTGACAAGGCACTGAAGCTAGGATCGATGTCTGATTCGTCGGGCTGATCAACAGGGTAGCGTTATAAGCAATCGGCGTCCAGATGGAGAGGTCCAGACTTGTAATCAAGTGAGTAGGAGTACTCCTGTAGGCATAATGCCCAACGGCCAAGTTCCAGTGGGGTCCTTCAAGAAAAGCCAACACAGCGCGTGATAATCTGTTGTGACATGGAAAGGGCGACCATAGAAGTAAGGACGGAATTTGGAAACTGCCAAGACAAGGGCGAGATATTCACGTTTTGCGATAGAGTAATCGCGTTCAGACTTTGAAAGCAGACGGTTTGCATACGCAATTAAATGGTCGTTGCCCCGCTGAATTTGTGCTAAAACTGCACCAATTCCGTGACCCCTCGCGTCTATTCGCACTTCTGTAGAAGCATCGGGTCGAAATGTGCCAGTATAAAAAGTGTAGTTAGAGCAGTGATTCGCTAAGAGAAGGCGTCAGCTTGAAGAGGGCCCATACTAAATGGGACGTCTTGTTGGAGAAGGTTAGTGAGTGGCCGTGCGAGTGCCGCAAAGTTTTTCACGAACCGGCGAAAGTAGGAGCAGAGGCCCACGAAACTGCGAATATCATGGGCAGAGCGTGGGACTGAGAAGTTTCGTTATAGCGCGTCCTTTCGCCGGGTCTGGTCAAACGCCGGCAGCATCAACAAAGTGACCCAACATGGTAATCTTACAAGTACCTAAGGGGCATTTGGAAGAATCGAGATGTAGGCCGGCCTGTCGAAATATAGATAGAATGGTCGAAAGCCGTTCTATGTGGGTTGCGAAGGTAGGTGAGAAAATAATCACGTCGTCCAGGTAACACAAACATATCGGCCATTTAAATCCTTCTAGGAGTGTCTCCATAATTCTCTCGAAGTTCGCTAGAGCGTTGCAGAGATCGAAGGGCATTACCTTGTATCGTTAAAGACCGTCAGGGGTAATAAAGGTGGTCTTTTCTCGGTCCACGCCATCTACAGCAATTTGCCAGTAGCCAGACCGAAGGTAGGGAGATGAAAAGAAGGTGGTGCCATGGAGGCAATCAAGGGCATCATCAATGCGTGGTGTAGGGTGCACGTCATTTTTGGTAATTTAGTTTGTGTGGCGATAATCAATGCAGGAACTTCATGAGCCGTGTTTCTTCTTTACGAATACCACGGAAGATGCCCAAAAGTGCGTTCATGGTTCAATTACGTTTTTCGTAAGCATTTTGGCCACTTTTTTTCGAATCACTCTTCGCTCAGACGTTGACATTCGGTATGGCCAACTGTGAATGGGCGCAGAGTCACCAGTTCAAAGTAACAAAAACGCCGACCAAGGTGAAATACACAAAAGTTAAAAAGACGTTTTGGCTCTCCACACGAGAGCTCTGTTCACAATAATCGCAAATGGCTTAGTGCGCTCTTCTCATGCAGCTTTCCTCACGTGTTGCAGACATTGCGCGTACACAGGGGGAAATGCCCAATATTTCTGTTCAACGTATGCGCAATAGTTTGAAGGGCCAAAGATTCCATGTGCAATCGTGGTAACAACTTTCTTTTTGTGGCAATGATGCAGACTTTATCCCAGTCGATAGCATGCCCAGTAGACGCAACATGTTCTGCGAAGGCTTTAGAAGCTACTTTCTTGCTCTTGACGTCATTAAAACATTCCCGGAACCTTCTTCTGTAATTGCCCGTTTCGACAATATATTTGTTTTCACAGTCTTTGCAAGGAATTTCATTTTACACACCGCACCGGAAAAATCATGTCTGTCCATCTTATCTTCGACATTTTTTTGTGTGTGAGACGGCCTCTGAGATTTCGTGTCGGAACGTGAGCCACTTGGACGTCGTAGCCGCACAAAACCCGGGCGAGTGTTACGCTGAAGCCTGGGACGTGAGGCACCAATGCGCTTTTTTGTAGCAATGGAGTGCGACTGAGCCGGGTGCTGCAGTTGTCGCTGAACCAAGTTCATAAAGGAAAGCAGGTATCCGCAAGTAGTCAGCTCCCGTCGAACGCACTCTACATCACCATGAACAGGGCTCCCGTGTGGGGAGCCGAAATGTCTTTTTAACTTTTGTGTATTTCACTTTGGTCGGTGTCTTTGTTACTTTTCACTACGTTTGTCCCCGACTAAACGGGATTACGCCAGACTTTTGACAATACAGTCACTAGTGTTGATTAGGTGAGTGACAATTTTAGTCTGGCCCAAGAGACGATCGTGGGTGTCGAAAATGTTACTGTATGAAGTCAAAACCTGCCAGAGAGCGTCAGATTGTTGAGGTGAAAGCTCCTATCCAATCACGTTTCAAAAAATAGGATCGTCTGAACTGGGTGGCCATAAGTCTGCGCTTCGATCAGGAGCAGATACAGCGACAACACTGGCATCGTCGTCTGTTATGGCACTTAGGTGGGCTAGAGACATCTGTTGGGGAACACTTGAGGGGAGAAACCAAAGTTAAGGAGCGGAAGAAACACAGTTATCCGCTATGGTCACGCTGGAATGGGGCACAGTAACACTGCGAAACAGCTGAACGTCAGTAATCGGCGTAACGATATAATCACCATTAGGAACGAGAGGGGCCGATGAAAAAACACGTACTTGACGGCTAGAATGGCAGGCGAACGGAAGTTGTAGGGCTTAAGCGGCTAGTAGGCTTTGCAGAGTAGTCGGCAAAGATTAGAATATTGAGGCTGAGGGTACCAGACAAAGAGTCAATTAAGGCAGAGTGTGCCGAAAGAAAATCAAGGCCAAGTATGAGGTCATGAGGGTGACAGGCTAGCACGGTAAAAAGGACCACGGCGTGACGACGGGCAATGCTGACACGAGCAGTGCACAATTTGATTACTGGTACAGTACCCCCTTAGGCAACTCGTATTTCCTGCGTCATAGGCGACGTCATAATCTTTTGCAAAGGGACAGCGTGAGAAGCGCTCATAATAGACAGGTGCGCACCTGTGTCAATGAGGGCAGTCACAGGAACATGGTCGACTTGTACTTCAAACAGGCTGTGGTGCGTGGGAAGCGTCAGTAGAGGATTTTCGGCTGTCATTGATATTGCAGCTTCACCTCTATAAGCTGCAATATCTAGTTTTCCTGCTGCGATCGTCCAGAGAAGCTCGGCGATGAAAAGCGCTGAGGTGGCGAAGAGCAGGATTGGCGGCATAGCGGCGACGGGGAGCGGGAGTTGCGGCGACCGGATGAAAGGGCGTCAGTGTAGCGGCGACCGGGCAAAGCGGCGTCAGTGCAAGGCTCGTAAGATGACGACAAATGGAAATTGAAGGGTGTGGCGGCTGAATGCCGAGGGGTGATAGGGTGCATATGCGCAGAGGTAGTGAAGGTCTGACGTGGTTGGTTTGACGAACGGTGGCGGCAACAGCTAGAAACGTGGTCAGGCTGGTGGCAGGAAAAACAAGTAGGCCGGTCTTCTGGTGTTCGTCATTCGGAAGAGTTACGGAAGGACATTGTTGGAGGTAAACAGCGAGCGTGTCCTGGGGAGTAAAATGGGACTTCACGGCAGTTCAAGAGAGATGCTGATGAAAGGCCAAGATTCGCAAACTCCTGCCTCACCACAGCTTGTATGAACGCCCCTAACGGCTGTTCTTGGTCAGAGGCGAGCGTTGCGAAAACGGGTGGCTGAAGAGGAGCCGGACAGGCAGCTTCGATTTCCCAACGAACAATGCGCGTGTAGTTGTCATACGTGGGGGACTGGTAAGTGGCTTTGCACGATGAGGTTGCGGCCGTGTTTGGCTGCAGGGTGAATCGCTGAATAATACGGCGGCTCTTGGCTTCTCCAAATCGTCGGCACTCATTTAATGATGGCGTTGACGGTCACAACGTTGTTGTACACTAGAAGATTACAGGCGTCGTCTGCTATGCCTTCAGCACATGGTCCACTTTCTTAGACCCGCACATGTGCTCGTCAATCTGGCGGCATAGGGAGATGATGTTGTGAATGTACGTGACGTACGACTCTGTTGAAGTCTGTGCACCAGCCGCCAGTTGACTCCGCGCTACAATCTGCCGTCCTACGATATCACACAAAAGGTCAGGAATCTTCTCTTTGATGGAGTTCCAGCTTGTAATCTCCACTTCGTGCGTCAAGAACCACCCCAGCGGTGGGCCATCGAGGTAAAAAAGCACTTTGTTAAGCATAAGAGTCGGGTCTCACCTATAGCTTGTACTGACCTGGTCGTACCGGTTGATCCATTTGTCGACGTCAACACTATCCTGGCCCGAAGATACACCAGGATCACGAGCAGGAGCTAAAACCACGTACTTAGAAGTCACGGAAGGGGCAGGTAATGAAGGCGATAGTTGTTCAACATGTGACATGGTTGGACCTATGATGATGCGGTCGTTGCGAAGCTTCGTGATGAAGACTGGAAGTACCCCGCATTTTCACCACAAAAATGTTACGTAAAGATGACATGAGGTGTTACTATTTAGAGTCTATATTGACACTGATGCGTATAGCATCGACTAAGATGGAGGACAGCACGCACAACCGACAAACCACTTCCTCGTTGTCATCCTCTGACCACTGATATGTCAGCTACGTAGCAATATTAAGACATATAAATGCGCACATAGAAGATATGGATGAATTTACTGACCCAAAAAGCAGAATGCTATATATATGTGTGAAAGACATGATTTAATTATTCGCCACAGCACCAAAAAATGTGAAGGGAAGATAACATCGGAGGTGGGAAGGCTGCAGTCGACAATAGATTACGCAATACCCTCACGTAGGTTGTATGATCGGCTAAAGGTGATGAACAAAGATGAATATGGGTCCAGAAGCTTAGGTAGTGGTCAGAAACGTATCAAGCCGAGTTTTCGAAGATAAATACAATTGGAAAGATGGCATTACGAGCAAACACTCGGTAATATCTATTCAGAAAAACAAACAAAAAGAAACTAGAGAAATTGCGAAAATAATCACCCTGGATACAAAAACGAAATCGACGTACACAAATCTAACTCGATTGTTTGAGCTAGAACTTGCTAAGGTACCAGTCAAAGAAACCGAGAAAGACAGACAAAAACGCAAGAGCTGGTAGGATGACGAAGTTAAGGGAGTCATAGTAAGATGACAGTAAGCCTCCAGAGAGCACAGGTACGCTAAACAGAGGGGTGAACCGGAAGATGACATCAAAACAAAACGTGATAACTTTTTGACCTGCAGAAAGAAAGTATCAGATTTGATCAGTGAGAAGATTAGAACAAAGGGGGCCCAATGGATGGTGGAAGTGAACAAAAAGGATAGAAAGGCAGCTGCAAAGTTTTGGAACCATCTCGATTCTCTGAGTGATAAGACAAGCATGAAAAAGAGGCTTATAACTACAGTTCTAGGGATCTGACTAGAAGAGGATGATTGATGATTTGATTGATATGTGGGGTTTAACGTCCCAAAACCACTATATGATTATGAGAGACGCCGTAGTGGAGGACTCCGGAAATTTAGACCACCTGGGGTTCTTTAACGTGCACCCAAATCTGAGCACACGGGCCTACAACATTTCCGCCTCCATCGGAAATGCAGCCGCCGCAGCCGGGATTCGAACCCGCGCCCTGCGGGTCAGCAGCCGAGTACCTTAGCCACTAGACCACCGCGGCGGGGCGACTAGAAGAGGATGAGTGAATGGCATATATAAGAAGAATGAGCACAGAAAAATTTAAACCTCAAGAAAGCGCTGCATGCACCATACCAGATGAATATGGACCAATTATCTCAGTGGCTCCACTGAGACAACGAGAGTGGGAAAGGGCCAAGAAAAGAGTTCCTAATAGCACATAAACAGGCCCTGTTGGCATCCCAATTATGCAAATAAAGAAACTAGGTCCAAACTCTGAACAAACATTAATAGAGGCAGTGAGCAAAGCAATCTGAGCGTTGTCATCTTTTTGAGGTCTGATTTAAGTTTTTCTGTATTAAAGTCACCTGCACATATTGAAACCGTCTGGTGCAAGGTTCATATCGCGAACTCTCCTATAATTGTCGATGTATTTTATCGTCCCCAAGGTTCATCACTAGATCAGTTCAGCGTACTCAGTAGTTTTATACAACAAAAAGGCTTTTCTTAAGGTAACCTAATTCGCATGGGAGACTTTAATGTGCCTGGCATTTCATGGCCATCGCTTTGCACATTGATACCGATTCATCAATTTGTAGAAAGGTGAATAATTTTTCACTAAACTTAGGTCTCAAACAAGTTGTCACTGATGCCACAAGGGACAATGTTATACTGGACTGCGTTTTTCTCAGTGCTTTACGGTATACAAGGGGGTTTACAGCTCAGGTCATTAATGGTATTTCTGATCATAAAAGTGTACTAATCTCTCTTAATTGCACAAATCCGAAACGCCGCTATGAATATACAACTTTTCGCGATTATAGCCTGGCTGACGATGTGTCTATAATTGACACCTTAAGCAGTGAGTTTAACATTTTTAAAGAACTTAGCTATACTGGTGATGTCAACAGTTTGGTGTCTTATTTTGAAACCTTGTTATAGAATGTATTGAAACACATGTATCACTAAAAACTAAAAAGAAAAATACTAAACTTTCATGAATAACGAGAGAAATACTGCAATTAAAGCGTCGACTATCAAGACTAAGGCATGCAAGTCGTAATGACAATGCCCTGCGTAGAGCTGAATTAATACAGTGGAGGAGGAACTTCGTAGGAAAATAAATGCTGCTAAAGACTCCTTTTTCTCGTTTACCTTGCCAAATATGGTTGAGAATATTCTCCCGAAAATTTTGGAGCTTCAATCTCGCCAAAGGAATGCTCTACTAATACATTCGTCCTTAATGAAACTCCTACTAGCCAGCCGCAGGTCATTGCCAATGCATTTAACGAATACTTTACGTCTGTCTTTGCTCAGGATAATCACGAAATTTCTTGTTGCACTCCACTTCATGCCTCGCTTGTTTCTATTGTTGATGTCTCTGTGTCTACAGAAGGTGTTTTATATTTGATTTTAAATGTTGATTTAAAAAGTCGTCTAACCCAGGACAATGTTTATAATATTTGTCTTCATCGCTATTCTCCATGGACAAGCCAATACCTGTCAGTAATTTTCAACAAATCATTATCAACATCAACTGTTCCATCATCGTGGAAAATTGCACAAGTCCTTCCACTCCACAAATCAGGTAGTAGGCAATCTGTATTAAATTACAGGCCTATATCATTAACCTCTCACTCATGCAAACTACTGGAACATATTGTCTTCAAACACATCATCAATTTTCTCGAAACTAACAATATTTTGTCCAATGCACAACATGGTTTCCGGCGTGGATTTAGTATCATAACTCAGCTGACAGAATTCACTCATGACATATCTATAGCTCTTCACTTAGATCTTCAGGTGGACGCATTCTTCATAGAATTTTCTGAAGCTTTCGATACTATCATCTCTTCAAAACTTCTATATAAACTCAATCTCTTACTAAAAAACCAATCGCTTGTTCAGTGGATTAGAAGTTTTCCTTTCAAGTCGTAGCCAATACGTATCATTTAACACCTTCCATTCATCTAAAGCACGTGTATCTTCCGCAGTGCCCCTGGGATCTGTGCTAGGGTCATTACTTTTGTTTGTTATATATAAATGACCTACACGACACAGTTCCACTAAAATTCGTCTTTACGCTGACGACTGCGTTTTATATCACGTAATAAATTCACCTGATGATCATCATAAACTCCATACATCATTCTTAAACTTTTGCAGGTGGTGCCAAAATTGGCAGATGAGCATTAATTTTCGAAAGACAGCTGCTATATGTTTCAGTAGACAGAAAACCCCATCTGTGTTTGATTATTCTTTTAATAACTATGTAGTGCAGCGGGTCTCACAATATAAGTACCTCGGTCTTCTTTTCACTACTAACTTATCTTGGTCTAGTCACATCGATACAACATGCAACAAGGCTCTGAAGAAAATTGGATACCTTAACCAGTCACTACGTTTAGCCCCAAGGGAAACGAAACTGCTTACATACAAAACCATTGTACGACCGATCCTTTAGTATGGAGCCACTGTATGGTACCCTTATAAAATCACTGACATAAAACGCGTTGAATCCATCCAGAAAAAAGCTATTCGATTCATTTACACATGCTATGATTGTAATTTTTCACCATCAAGCCATCTAGCGCAGCTCGGGCTATCATAACTTTCTAAAAAACAAGACATTGAGTCTCTGAAACTTTTTTCCTCTTTACTTAATTCACCGCAATATTCACCACACAACAACTACATAACACCTGCCAAACCATCTTCCACCAGACACAGCCACGCACTTAATGTATCTGTGTTTCATCCTCATACTGATTTCTTCAAATACACCTTTTTTCCTCGATGTATTGAAATGTGGAACCTCATACCAGGTCACATTCGGTCTTTGCAGAAAGATGAAAATTTGAAGGCATTAAAAGACGGTGTGCTGTAAACCTTTCATTGTTTGTATAACTCTGTAAATTTTTTGTAATTCTGTGATCTGCCATTGTACTTGTGTATTCAGCTGTTTTGTTTTGTACCTTTTTATTATTTCTTGCTGTGTACCCACTTCTGCGATAGCCCCATAACGGGGCTGCAGTATTTGAAAATAAATAAATAAATACTGAATGGTGAACCTCCTGAGGGGTGGAAACTAAGCAGGATGAGCACGATCTACATCAGAAAGGGGAGCAAGCCGATATAAACAACTACCGTTCCATAACAGTTACGTCAGTAGTTTACAGGCTGGTGATGCAGATATTAAATGAAAGACTACAAACACGGGTGGAGAATGAGAAAATGCTGGGATAACTACAAATTGGGTTCCGTAAACGAAGGAGGGTGGAGGGAAATCTGTTTTCATTGATGCAGTGTATTGAAGTAGTGTAAAAAGAACACAGGTCCCTGTGGCTGGCATTTCTAGAAATCGAGGCAGCTTACGATTGCGTGATTCAAGAACACTTGTGGGGAATACTGGACACACTAGATGTGGAAGATTGAATAACTAGTCTTCTAAAGGATATCTATGAAAGTAACAATGTGGTTATCAAATGGGAAGAACAGGCATATGAACTTATAGAGATACAAGTCGGGCTTCGACAGGGGTTGCCTCGTTTGAATGAGAGGGCAGTCGACTCGTATTCAGCCTCTCTTTTCCCAAGCGAGGAAAACACACTGAACAGCCATTACCAGCATTGATGTATGCAGGTGAAAAAGTATTGATAGCCGACAACGATGAAGATCTGCAGGAAGTGATAGACATCTGTAGTAATGAGAAGATAGGTTAATTTTGTAGTTCAGCAGAGAACAATCGGCAATCATGAGTTTTAATGATTACAAAGGCAGTGAGCACAAGATACAGGAAGTCATGCTAGGAATTCTGGATAAGTACAAATACATGAATGTATGGATAAATAACGGGGCTGAGTGTCTAAGGAAACCCGAAAGATACGTAATAAATAAGGGTGCCAGGATTGCAGCTGTAATGTAAAATCGAGCGCTGTGTAACTACAATAGACATAAAGTTGTAAGAGGGATTCGGAAAGGTGTCATGGCCCTAGGTTTAACGTTGAGCAGTAATGTCTTATGCATGAAATCAGAAGTTCAAACGAAATTGGAAAAAATAAAGTGGAATAGGTAGACTTGCTTTGGGAGCACACGGGAATACCCCAACACAGGGGGTACAAGGAGACTTAGATTGGACATCATTTGAGTGCAGGGAAGCTAGCAGCAAAATAAAATTTCAAGAGCAATTGAGAAAAAAAAGAGAGGAGCGTTGGGCTAGCAAAACTTTTCACTTACTTGT
Organism: Rhipicephalus annulatus; assembly: GCA_013436015.1. Taxonomy (NCBI): domain Eukaryota; kingdom Metazoa; phylum Arthropoda; class Arachnida; order Ixodida; family Ixodidae; genus Rhipicephalus; species Rhipicephalus annulatus. The sequence continues at coordinate 49,364 of WOVY01005362.1, forward strand.
ACACGAAAAATGCCGATACTAAATGTAGGAAACAGATCCGAAAATTGTCAAGCCTGTGTTCAGACAACAGCAGAAAACCCAGCCAAAAGGAAACATTGGTCAAGAAGAAGGTGAAAGAAACAGAGAGGGACATGTGGAAGATGGGAATACTTACAAAACCATGACTAGAGACTTACCGTACTTTTAAGCAGGAAATCGCAAGGGAAATGATCTACGATAATTGTCGGGGTAGTTCTCTGCTTTTCAAGGCTAGAACAGGAGTATTGCGGACTAAGACGTACCGAGCAAAATATAAAGACACAGACGCGGTATGTAGTGCGTGTGGAGACAAGGAGGAAACGGCTGAACATTTGATAATTTTCGGTCAAGGGGGCCACCCTATAGTCAACGATAATGGCGCAGAATTTTTGAAAGCATTGGGGTTTAGGGACAGTGAAAACAAAATAGACTTTAATTGGGCAGAAATAACCAGGAGGCTAAATGATTGGTAGCAATAATCGAGGCGTGGGTAAAACTCAATCCTTAAACACAGAGTGACATTAGTTAACTTTATGGCTTGGTGGCGTGAGTCGCCGCCTGATCTAAAAGGCAGAGCCGAATGCATTTATCCATTCATTCACCCACTGATTTCTCAGCTAGGCCTATAAAACGTAGTGCGTGGGGTGATCATACCGAAGGGCGGATGGGAAAAAGAGCTGAAGAGTTCAAATCATTGACCGTGGCGTGTGAGGGGTGTTCCTTGTCTGCGCTCACCCTCAGAACATATAAAAATGATAGAATTTCTGCAGATGGAGTGACTACTAATTCGATGATTGATTGTAATGTGGGGTTTAACGTCCCAAAACCACCATATGATTATGAGAGACGCCGTATTGGAGGGCTCCGGAAATTTCTACCACCTGGGGTTCTTTAACGTGCACCCAAATCTGAGCACATGGACCTACAACATTTCCGCCTCCATCGGTGACCACTAATTCGACTCAACGTAGAGGCTTTTGACGGGGCTAGTACGAAAGGCGCCCGTTGCTAGGCGAATGCCTAGATAGTGTACAGAATCAAGTATCTTTAAGGAGCTTGTTGTTGAAGACTGATTGATTATTGCCACGTTGTCTAAGCGAGTGTGTACGAGGTTCATATACAGATCAATCAGGCACTTATCACTGCTCGACGTAGTGAGTGAAAGAAATTTCATACATTCATTGTTTTATATGGTAGTTTTGTATACTTAATGCGTAGCATGAAAGTTACTTTACTATCCAGGACTATGCCTAAAAAGTGGTGCTTCATGACAGAGAGATGTGGATCATGTAGGTCAATATCTGCTTCAGAATGGAGGTCTACTTTTTGGGAGAACACGACGCAGGTGATTTTTCAGCATTAAAACTTGACCCATTCTCGTTCGCCCATTTCGCGACTTTGTTCAGACTCACATCAACATACGGCTCACACATTGAAAGATTGCACGATTTAAAACCAATGTGCATATCGGCGACATACTAGCAATACAACATATTTCATATAATGTAACAACACGAGAAAATAAGTTTGAGAAGAAAACGTTTACATCTAAGTACACTACTTTGAGGCACTTTTTTGTTCAATAACTTTTTGGGACAACACATTGCCTACTCAAACATAAAATGTCCTGTTGAACAAGTTAATTTGATTATTTTTAACATTCTAACACGCACGCCAAGGTTGGCTGAGTCACAGACGGACGGACGGACGGACGGATGGATGGATGGATGGATGGATGGATGGATGGATGGATGGATGGATGGATGGATGGATGGATGGATGGATGGATGGATGGATGGATGGATGGATATTTGGATGGAAGGATGGATAGACGGACGGACGGACGGACGGACGGACGGATGGAATGATGGATGGATAGATGGACAGACGGACGGATGGACGGATGGATGGATGGATGGATGAATGGATGGATGAATGGATGGATGGATGGATGGATGGATGGATGGATGGATGGATGGATGGATGGATGGATGGATGGGTGGATGGATGGATGGATGGATGGATGGATGGATGGATGGATGGATGGATGGATGGATGGATGGATGGATGGATGGATGGATGGATGGATGGATGGATGGATGGATGGATGGACGGATATGGCTGTACCCTTTAGATCAAGCGGTGGCTCGCCCCACCAAGCCGTAAGACTTATTGAACCAAAAAACTAGATTTTATTTTTTTCCTTTAAATAGTGAGGTTGAGGATTCGTACTTTGCTGTGAAGCGTTTAGTTTTCACTCGTGCCTTCACTTTAGCAACCTCCTAGTTATTTCTACCCGCTGAAAGTCTATTTTGACCTCTCTGTCCCTAAACCTCAGTGGTTTGAAAAACTCAGCGCCATCATCCTGAACTATAGGGTGAAGCACTTTACAGAACATTATCAAATGTTCGGCACTTTCCTACTTCTTCTCCACACGCACTGCATACCGTGTCTACCTTTTCGTATTTGGCCCGATATGTCTTGGTTCGTAATATTCCCGTCCTGGCCTGAAACAGTAGAGAACTACCCCGAGTATTATCATAGATCCTTTCCTTGGCAATTTCTTGCTTAAAAGTTCGATACATCTCTAGTGCTGGCTTCTGAATCATGCCAATTCTCCACATATCTGTCTCAGCTTCCTTCACCTTCTTCTTAACCGATAATTCTTTTCGGTTTGGCCCCATGCTGTTTTCTAAGTATATACCAGGTAATTTTCTGGTTCGATTCCTCCATTTTGTATCGACATTTTTCATGTACAAGTGTCTGAATGCATTCCTAGCCCAACGCTACTTCCCCATTTCTCTCAATCGCTTCTCAAATTTTATCTCGGTGCTAGCTTCTCTGCCCTCAAATGATGTCCAACCCATATTACCTTGTACTCCCTGATTTGGTGTATTCCCCAGAGCTCCTGAGGCAAGCCTACCTATTCCACGTTGCCTAATTTCTAATCCTGCTTGAACTTCTGATATTATGCACAAGACCGCATTGCCGAACGTCCGACCAGGATCCATGACTCCTTTCCATATTCCTCTCACAACATCGTATTTATTGTAATTCCACAGTGCCCTGTTCTTCATCACCGCTGCATTCCTCGTCACGTATATTTCGTGTTCCCTCAGGTACATGGCCCCATTGCTTATCCATATGCCTAGATATTTGTATTTATCTGTTATCTCTAGCGTGACTTCCTGTATTCTAAGCCCACTACCTTCATTGTCAATAAAAATCATGACTGGTGATTTTTCCTTACTGAATCTGAAATCTAACCGGTCTCCCTCATTACCGCCGATGTGCTTCAATCTCTGCAAATCTTCCATGTTGTCGGCCATTAGCCCTATATCATCTGCGTACATCAATGCTGGTAGTGCTTGTTCAATGAGTTTTCCTTGTTTGAGTCTCTCAATATTCTGTAACGCCATCTAGTGTCGTAAGCTTTCTCCCCATCGGGAAACACCGTAAGAAAATATTGATGGTGTACGAAAGAGTCGCGGACCTGTGCCTCGATACGTAACAGGTGATTCGTAGTGGATCGACCTTCTCGAAAGCAGCACTATATCGGGTCAAGAAGATTGTTCGTTTCAAAGAAGCATATAGATCTGTGATTTATCATATTTTTAAAAAGTGTGCAGAGGCATAATATTGGTGCGATGGGCCTCTATATTGTGGTCGAAGATTCATCCTTGCCTGGTTTCATTATGGGATTGTCAACAGTCTCTTTCCCAGAAGTAGACATCCTGCCAGAAAACCGGATAGCATTGTCAATTGAAAGTAGTGTCTTTTGCGTTTTGAGGAAATGGTTTCAGCATTTCTTATACTACACGGTCTGAACCTGGGGCGAATTCGTTGCAACAACTTAGGATGCTAGTAGCTCAGGTAAACAAAATGATTTGTTGTACGTGTTGCGTTACGGGTTCGCGTGGTGTTCCAATGGAAGGACTCTATCGCTCGGCTGCTGGATACGAACTGCCTTATTTTTGCAAAATGACGCCTGCTCACGGAATACGCGATTTGTGTGCTGTGTCTCCTGAAGAGAAACAGTAACCGAATATCCCTTTCGCTACGGTCACCCGGTTGAGTGACCAGAAGCCGGTGGTTGCGACTCCAGGAGTGGTGGTACACCCATTTGTTGGAAACGGCAGTGGGTTGCTTGTAGAACACAACATTCCTTCCCTTTTATATAGAGCCACAACAGTGATCTCAGGGTAGACGATGTCATTTCAGACGTGATGATGTTGCCGTGTCCAGCTTGGCCACCTGTTCTTGGGGCTCTGACTCTTTCGTTAGGCTGAAGCTTGATGTCCCAGGCGAGTCTGCTGTTGCATCCACAGGAGTGTGCGCTGGTGGATCCAGCATCTGTGTAGCTGGTACAGTGGTGGCCGAGTTGGGTAATGTTGCTCTCCGTGTTCGCTTGGCATGAGCTCTTCCACCTGTTTTTGATCGACACCTGGTTTTGTATAGTCTAGGTTCCTTCAAAACGTTACCGTTCCACATTTTCTTATTCAAGACTTGAGTACGAGTCTCTTTATATTCTTTCTTTACATTCATACTGGCCTCTCTAAAATTTCGGATGAATACGGCTTGCCCTACAAAATTTTCCCTCGGGGAGCTACACCCCCCGGTGTTCTAGGCTGTTTCCTCAGACGGCTGGAATTGTGTGAGCGCAGTCACTATGTCGCGCCTGGACATAAGGGTGGCTGGTGTTCCTCCCATTGTCATTGACGCAGTGCTGTGTAGCTTAAGCAGGAACCACGCCACCTTGCTTGCATATGTTCCTGTTTCGTTCCTGGCTAACACCTGTATTGTTTCAAACAGCATCCTTTCTGCTTGGCCGTTAGGGGGGGGATAGCATGGGGCGCTTGTGACATGTGTTACCCATTGTTTTTCAAGAATTTCTCAAATTCTGAGGAAACAAAAGAGGAGCCAAAAGACTAGTCAGAGGTCACGAGCTTTCTGGGTGCACAAACGTAGCGAAAAGGTTTCGCGCTTCCTCGATCAACGTAGCACTTTTAATTTCGCGCATGTACAGCAATTCCAGCCATTTGGTGTATGCATCGACCACCACTAGCAACAACCTCCTTTCCACGGGGCCAGCAAAGTCCATATGTATGGTGTGCTAAGGTGGTGGTTACGCGCTCCCACTTAAACGAATGATGCTTTGCCTTGTTCCTTTTGGTGGTCGTGACAATTTACAGAGTCTATCGCCACTTTTTTAATGTCGCTGCACACATCTGGCCACCAAAAGTAACTCATAGCACAAAGTTTCATTGCAACAATTTCTCTGTGGTTCTCGTGCGCCAGGTCCAATACACAATTTCTCGTTTTGAAAGGAACCACCACTCTGCAGCCTCTAATTAGGCAGCCCTCCTGAATGGAGAGTTCGGCTTTGAGCTTCTTGTATGCTGAAAACTCCTCATTGGCTAGCTCGCACAGTTCACTGCTTCTGACCACTTTTTAAACACGAGACATTACTGATTTTTGTTGGGTCATTTCATTCAGCTGGCTTGGTGCTAGCTCAACACTTGTCGTGAAAACCAACATGAGCACATCTCCCGGCGAATTAGGCTTATCAACGTGCTTTGGTAGTGGAAGTTTCCTTAGAGCATCAGCATTTTGGTGCCTTTGACCTGGTCTGTACAAAAATTTATAATCATATGTGACTAGCTTTAAACACCAGCGAGTCAATCTGAGTGATAGTACTGGTGGCGCTTGTTCCTTTTCACCCAAAAAATGTTTCATGGTCTGATATTTCAGTTACTTGCTGGCCAGCGATGTACTTGTGAAAATGCCTGGCACCGTACACAACGGCCAACTCTTCTCTGTCAAGCCGGGAACAGTTTTTTTTTTCAATGATATCTATGTAATCTAAGTGAGTGCTGTGAGTTCTACTCGGTGAAGAGCCACTTCCTGAGCCAGCACTGCCCCGATACCGTACAGTGACGCATCTACTGATAAGATAAGAGGTTTGAATTTATTTTAATGCATAAGAACTGTGCGAGCGCGGGCCATGTGTTTGAGCTTTTCAAAGGCGGTTTCTTGTTACGTTTCCCACTTCCAGCGTGCCTTTTTCTCTAGCAATTCGTACAGCTTCGCTGCGACATGTGCCATGTTTTTAGGAAGCAGTCGAAGTAGTAGATTAGCCAAAAAATTGCTCGATGACATGTTTTTCAGTTGGTTTGGGTGCCCAAAGCATGGCATCAATATTGCTCTCAGTGCCATGTGTGGTGTTAATAAAGGGACCGGACCGCTCCAGAAAGAACTTCGCAGTACACCAATGCACAAAACAATTTCACACTACCATTAGGATTTCTAATCACACATGAACAAACATTTATTTAGAGGTCGCGAGCTAATTAATGAATTGTCTTAAGGCTCAGAATGTGCCTAATCTTGGAAAAGGCCCTGAGAACAAGCATTTCAGTGTAAAGACAATTGAAGCGTCACAGAAGCCCTAAGCCAAGTGTATATTGTGCAATTGCTTCGGTCATTTGCTCCTGATTGCCGCACTGCGCCAAAATGCTCAAGTGCAAGCTTTGTGGCAAAACGGGACACGCAGCGGTAACTTGCCGAAATCAGCAAGGGACAACAAACCAAGCTTTTTTGCTCGTGTACTGAATCCTAACCTTCCCAGCCTCGTTCAAGGAAGCCATCTAGATGTCGAGGAGGAATTACTTCTTTCTCGCGTCACCAAAGCGAAGAGAATTTGCAGGACGCAGTACGATTCCTCGTCTACGAGATCCCACTCGTCGAAGATGTACTGATAGAAAAGAGGTTCAGGTGCTATGCGATACGGGATGGAACCTGACAATCATTCAACGAAAGCTCGTTCTTGATGTTTGCTTGAGCGGCAGAAATATAGGCGTCGTTCTGCTACACGGCTACACTAGCCATCTCCCGGAAGCTGCAGTGCAAATCAACACACATTATTTCAAAGGTATGCTGAAGTTGGCTTGCATGGAGCAACCACTGTATCACCTTATCTTGGGAAATCGTTCAGGCGTCAGAGGACCACACGATCCAGATTCTGGCTGAAATCAGGTGTCTACTACTTATATGGATTAGTTCCGGCCGGAAACGCAGACGACCAAGTCACCTGGCAATTCCTCTCTTTCGTCTCTTTCATCAAGCGTTATCAAAGATAGCCAAAGCCGACCAACGAGGTCGAGACAGGATGACGCCATTGCATGTTTCTCTACCCTTTTTACCCGACGTCACAAGAAGTCATCGCATCGAGGAGCAGTGAAAAGACCCAGCCTACAAGGCTACATTCGCTAAGCTCAACAGCAACTTTAACTCGGGGAAGGGCCACAGCGACAGAATAAACGAAGATAAGGGGTTACTTTGTCATACTCACCGCCATGCTACTGGTCGAACTTTTTAGCAAGTGGTCACGCCAAAAGATTTCCCCGACAAGGCATCCTAGATATTTTTCATGAAAGCATCATGGCAGGACACCGGGGCGTCAACAGAACCACAGATGAGGTTCTGCAGGAATTTGATTAGTCTCACCTGAAGGAGACGTGAAGCCCTTCGTAAGTTCTTGCGACAATCGCCGGAGGACTACCCCTAAAGCAAAAGTTGGTGTCGTGCCACTAGGCAACATGCCTTTTATCCGGACATCTATTCAAACTATCACCATTGATCTAATCGGCACAATTTCTATAAGATCGGACCATGGTAACCGATATGTGCTGACCCTTTTGGACTTCGCGACTTGGTACCTAGACACTGTATTACAGCCCGCAATCGATGCAGTTCATGTTGCGGAAGCACAAATAGAATTTTTTTTGCATTGGCATGTCAAAAAATGGTCACTGTCCCAGGAGCAAGTTTTACCTCCGAATTTATGAAATAGGTTAGCAGGGGTCCCTCTGTGAAGCTGCAAAAACAACACCATATCATGCGATGGTGAATGGCGTCGTAGAGAAGTTTATTGGCACCCTACAAACAATTATCAAGAAAATGTGCCAAGAGATCCCGATCTTGGATACATACCTCACTCCCCTGCTTTTTGAAAAATAGGGAAGTCCCACAGTCTAGCTTTACAATCTCCCCATTTTAACTCATTTACGGTCACCACGTCCGAGGACCTACAACTGTTTTGAGAGAAATATGCACGAATCAGGGTCTTGTACAAGAACCCGGGACGACTTACACCTTCGTCTTCTATTTGCGCAATCGACTCGAAAAAACATGCGAGATCACCCATGAACGGCTTTAAATGCTCTTGCCAAGCAGAAAACCCATTACGATAGGAATAGTGGGCTTATAAAATTATGCCCGGGTGACAAGGTTCTTAATCTGCTTCTGGCTGACTCCAATAAGCTTTTATTGTAACGGAAAGAACCTTCCCATGTTATGGACTGCAAAAATGACGTTGACTATGTCATTGATGGGCCGAAAAAAAGCAAAATTTTTCACATAACCATGCTGAAGAAATACGAAGAGCGTGAGCCCACAAAAACACAGCAGGTGTCAGTCGTTGCAGAGTTCAGCGAAAGTGTTGCAGAAGAGAAGGATGAAGCAAAGGAAATGTCAATGTTGAGCTTGCATCGCACACAATTCAGCTCGGATGTCAAGCTATCCCCGCATCTCACCGATGATTAAGTTCACAGTGTGCAGGCACTTTTCGAGAAGTATGCGGACATTTGTATTTACCAGGGAAAACAGCGCTGGTGCAGTGTTCGCTATGTCTGACCTCAGATAAACTCGTCCACGTTCTGCTATTCCCTATTCCCCTTGCCTTGCAAAAAAACGTTGAGCAGGAAGTGCAAGAGATGCTGAAACTTGGTACTTTTGAGCAGTCTAAGTCGCCGAACCACGCTTCGATTGTCGTCGTGAAAAAACTGGACTACACAATTCGCTTGTGCATAGGCTCTCGGGAAATAAACAGCATTCTGATCTCTGACTGTGAGCTGATACCGCACATCCATGTAGTTCTTGCACTCGATGGACAAAAGCTCTTTTTCTCTAAATTTGATTTCACGAAATAGTACTAGCAAATGCCTATCGATCTCAAAAGTAGGGAAAAAACTGCTTTCGCCAGTATATCTAGACTTGATCGATTAGTCTGCATGCCTTCTGGCATTGGAACAGTGGTGGCAATATTCGCGCGCCTTATCAGGTCTGTATTGGCTGGAGTCGAGAATGTTCACCATTATTTCGATGACGTCGTCATTGCAACTTACACGTGGCCAGAACACAATGACATCCTCTAAGAAGTTTTTCGCCGAATCAAGGAAGCCCACCTCACCGTAAAGCCAAGTAAATGTGACATTGAAGAGCGCAGCATATCAATTTAAGGACATTGAATACGGAAGGCTGGGGCTGAGCAGCTCATCAAATGCTCGACAAGATACTCGCTGCAAAACGACCGACGAACAAAAAATTAGTACAGTTGTTCATCGGTTTGACCAGCTATTACAGAAAGTGTATACACTACTACGCCGGACTGAGAAAGCCCCCAATGGACCTCACGAGGAAGGAACAAAGGCACACTGTTTCATGAGGAACAGCTCAAAAGGAAGCGTGTACAGCACTCAAAAAGAAGCTCAGTGATGCTCCCATCCTCCTGGCTCCCGACCGCTTGAAGGAGTTTGTTTTCATACGGATGCCTCCAACACAATCCTGGGTGCCATAATGCTTCAGATAGGGAAAGACCAAGTTCTCTGTCCATTTACCTACGGAAGTCATAATTTATCGCCCCGGGAAGCTCGTTAATAAACAATTGAACGAGAATGTCTTGCACTTGTTTGGGCAGTCTAACAATTTCACAATTCTGTGTATGGAAAACCTTTTGTCCATCAATCAGACCACCAGCCACTGCAGTATTTGAACTCTGCTAAAAATGTGAACAACCGAGTGTTTCGGTGGAGTCCTCTCATGCAGGAGTAATCTTTTTCCGCCATTACATAAAGGGGTGCGACAATGATGGAGCCGACTACTGAGTATCGTTTACCTGCCATTCGACTGGCCCCATGGTCTTTAAAACCACTAGCACAATTTTAATTTTGTTGCCTTTAACTCACTTGTTATATAGATACCTACCTGAATTTTTTTAGAATGTTACAAGGTTGTGACTTAGTGTCCAGACGAACACTGTCGACAACGCACCGTGTAGTGACCCCACACTATAGCAATTTGTTTCTCTCCGGCGCAATTCTTATAGAATTGTTGTTTGTAATTAACTTGCTCGAAAAAGAGGGTGATGTGACAATATGTAGTGCGTGGGAGAGAAACCAAATCCGAAAATGTCAAGCGGTGACACAGTGCGTTTCTGAATGCGGCCATGTGGCGTGCGGTATCAAAAGATGGAGACAGTGACAGCTCGCGGAGCACGGCTTCGCGAGGGCGAGAACCGGAGCTTTAGTGGTGTTCGACGGTCGGGTTCGTGGTTAACCAGCGGTCGTGTCTGAGTAGGATTACAGCTGTGTTACTGACTCAGGGACTAGACGCCACGCTGTTGTTCCGGCTGCTGTTCCTGAGGCTGGGCAACCGACGAGCAAGGCCAACCAAAGTTCCTGCTGGGTGACTGGCCCAGAGAGCACGCGAGGTCCACTTTTCGCGCTGCCGTCCATGCTCGTCAATTGAGTCTTCGCTGGGGCTAAGAGTAAGGTCAAACGAAGTTCCCACTAGGCTCCTGGCCCAGGGAGCAGGTAAGCGGCTCGCACGACGTTCGGGTGCAGCCGGGACACGACGAGGTGGCTGAGTGCTGCCGCCTCTGCAGAGGCTTGGGTCAAAGAGACAACCGACTACGTCGAGTATAGCGAGTGAGACAGGCGGTGCACCGTCCTCAAAAAAACCGGCGCCCACGTTGAACACGGCAAGCTAAGCAAGTGGCGCACCACATTCAAGCAACCAGCGCATACGTCACTTACACGGCAAGCGCACTTTTCACTTAAAGACAATTTATTCGTAAGCTCATGAAATAAATCAAATGCTTGTCCATTTGTGGTATGAAATGTTAACAGAAGTGTGAACGTGTTTTTGTGCACTGGTGTACTGCAAAGTTTTTTTGAAGCAGTTTGGCCCCTTCATTAACATCACAGCATGCAATTCGTTTGCACCTATTCGGTGTTCCAAGCAGTCAACTGAAGTGTTGCCACGGTGGCACTTGTCCTTCTTAACCGTAGGCTTCTTTCGTTTAACCTTGTTAAAACATGCGCCATACGATCTTCGTGCACACAAGCATCTTTACCGCTGATGATGATATCATCAAGGTAAACATTAATCTCTAGAGTGCCTACCAGTGTTACATCTATCATTCGTTAGAAGATGGCAGGGGCAGCAGATACTCTGAATTGAGACTGATTCATTTTAAACAGTAGCTTGGTCATGTTCACTTTGAGGAGCGCTGCTGTTTAGTCATCGACTTTCAGCTGCTGATAGGCTTGGTTCAAGTACAACGTTGAGAAAAGTGTTCCGTCACACAAGTTCGCGAACACCTCTGCTGTAGTTGGATGAGAATATGAGGAGATTTTGGCGCTGCCTTAACAGTGCTCCTGTAGTCACCACACACGCACAATGTTCCATCATTTTTCCGAATGAGACCCAGTGGTGTCGCCCAGTTAGAATGCTGTATTAGTGAGAGGATGGCCTGATTTTCAGACAGCCAAGTTCATCTTCCATAGGCCCCTGCAGGGAGAAAGGCACAGGTCGAGCTTTGAAAAATCTGAGGCTGGCGTGTTTTTTTTGATTCCATATGAATTATTGGGCCTGTGTAGTCATCAATATTCTCTCTGAACACGCCGTGGTGCCACGAGATGACTTCCCTGATCTCATCAGTTGGATGTTTCACCTGGTTGTTTCCGTGACCCTGACTATGGAGTGGAGCAAGCCAGTTTTGTCTTAAGAGGTCACATCCAGCTCCTTTCATTCTCAGCAACGGTAGCACGCAGTCGTCTGCCTTGAACTTGACCCGAATGGGCGGCTCCCTGGACATGCAGTTCTCCCGACCAAGTACGCAAGTCGAGTTGCTCCCGTGAAAGTTGAGGGACATTCCGTGACCCCGCTTTGTGGTATGTCTTGTAGCGTACTCGACCCACAGAGGCGCGAAAAGAAGGCACCTACACTCCTTGAAGTTTGGGACAAGACAAGTTTATTTTCAAACAAAAACAGGCTTCGAAAGCGACAACCAAAAGGGGCACGGCTGCGTATCTTCCGTGGCCCTCCGGAGATAAAGTGAGGCATGTTGGCAGCGTCTGCGCCGTGCGCCTCCACATACGATTGGTATGCGCACAGAAATAAAATTATCGCAATCACCAGCGTCATCGCTTGCTACAAGGGGTTGCCTCCCCCCCAAGAATGCGGAGCCTGGGAAAAAAACGAGCATATGTGCGAGTTAGTCCATGAGGTGAGCCGGTTTCACGCGATTGAGATAAACGATGTCCTCTCTGTCGCGAACACGAATGGTCATAGTTTTGTGTGACCGCGAAAGCACACGGAAGGGCCCGTCGTACCCCGGATTCAAAGGCGCTTCCACTGTGTCACGTCGCACGAACTTATGGGTTGCCTCATTCATGTCTGGGAAAGAAAACACTCTTTGGTTGCGGCTGACGCGTGGCGCGCTGGGTTGCAGGTGCTCCAACCAGGAATGTAGCCTTTCCATATGTTCTGAAGGCGTCGGCGTAGCGCTTGGTTTCTCACCCAAGCATTCTCCCGGTAGTCGGATTGTAGAGCCGTACAGCAAATCTGCTACACAGAATCCGAGGTCTTTTTTTATCGCCTTACGCAGGCCCAGAAGAACGACAGGCAGCTTTTCCACCCAGTGCTCTCTATCCGATTTGGCCTATAAAGATGCCTTCCGTTGACGCTGTAGCCGCTCCACCATTCCATTGCTCGCTGGATGGTTAGTCGTGGTGTACTGGAGCCGTGTTCCCAGAAGCCTTGCCAGTGCAGAGAATAGGTTGCTCTGGAATTGCCGTCCACGATCGGACGTTATGCGCAGTGGGCAGCCATAGCATGAAACACATGTGGCCACAAACGCCTGTGCGACGGTCCCGGCTGCGATGTCCTGAATCGGCGTCGCCTCGGGCCACCGTGAGTAGCGGTCTACACAAGTGAGCAGGTATGTGTAACCCTGAGAAGGAGGAAGAGGTCCTTCCAAGTCCAAGTGCACGTGGTCGAAACAACACTCTTGTGGCCGAAATGCTTGGAGTGCTGTGCGCGTGTGACGAGTCACCTTGACCGCTTGACATGTTCGGCACGTCTTTGCCAAGAGTCGAACGCCTGCGTTAATTCCGGGCCGCACAAAGCGGTCAGTGACGAGCCTCTGCGTCGCGCCGATTCCTAGGTGGCTGAGTTCGTGATGGCTGTCAAACACTGCACGCCGAACTGGACGGGGACGAAGGGTCTTGGAGATTTCTGCGATGTGTCGCATGTGACCATAGTCATTGTGTATGGTAGCGGGATCTCTTCGAGCACCAGTGACAGTGGATTCTGCCTCATCTCGGTTAGCTCTGAGTCTTCCCACTGGGCGGCGAGTAATGTCTCAAAGTCGACGGTTGCTAAAACGGTGTCGACACGGGAGAGTGCGTCGGCTGCTTGGTTTTCGCTTTCCGCTACGTGGCGGATGGCCGTGGAAAATTTGGAAATGAAAGAAAGTTGGCGCAGTTCTCTTTCCGAATATGAGGAACAGTTGTTCTTGAACGCATACGTCAGCGGCTTGTGGTCCGTTAAAATGTGGCAAATGCTGCCTTCTAGGAAAAAACGGAAATGCTTTGCGGAGGAATAAATGGCCAGCATCTCTCTTCCAAAGGTGCTGTAGCGCAGTTCCGCTTGTTTGAGACGTTCAGAAAAGAAACCTATCGATTTCCAGTCTTTGCCGTCGTATTGTTGCAACACTGCTCCCACTGCCGTTGCTGGAGCGTTGGTGCGTCAGAAAGCGGGTGAATAAGAAGTGTTGCGGAGGCAGGCCGAGTTTTCGCGTCCTGGAAGGCTTTTTCGTGCTCCGCTGACCAGTGAAACTCGGGCGTTTTCTTGCCGTCCCGACGCAGCAAGTCAGTAAGCGGCTGTAGAATGTGTGCACAGGATGAGATGAACCACCCATGGAAGTTGATTAGTCCAAGAAACTCGCGCAACTTGCGGAAAAAGGTAGGCGTGGGGAATTTCCTGACTGCTTGCACCCGTGATTCGAGCGGCAAGATGCCTTTTGGGCTGATTCGATGGCCAAGGAAATCTAGTGTTTCAGCACCAAAGATGCACTTTTGGGGCTTAAAAACCAGACCGTGCTCGTCAAAACGCTTGAAGAGGAGGCGCAGGTGATTTTCATGCTCCTCTGGCGTTTTGCTGGCGACCAAAATGTCGTCTATGTAGACAAAACAAAGAGCAGTCCGCGAGTGACCTCATTCATGAAACGCTGGAAAGTGTGTGCCGCGTTCTTTAGTCCATACGGCGTACGAACAAATTCGAAGAGGCCGAAAGGCATTGTGAAGGTTGTCTTTGGAATGTCGCTTGGTTTTACTGGTATTTGGTGATAAGCGGCCATGAGATCCAGCTTAGAGAAGATGGTCGTTCCCGCGAGGCGAGCGCTGAAATCATGGATGTAGGGGAGAGGATATTGGTCTGCCATTGTCACAGCATTGAGTACCCGATGATCACCACAAGGCCGCATGTTACTAGACTCTTGTTTTGGCACCATGTGCAGCGCGGAAGACCAGTTGCTGGAAGAAGGTCGAATAATGCCGAGTTGGAGCATGTGGTCGAGCTCATGGTGGGCGACTTCATGTCTTGGTCCAGCGAGTCTCCTAGGTCTAGTGGTGACGGGCGGTCCGGTGGTGACAATGTGATGCGTCACCTTGTGTTTGATTGGCAGTTTGGTGTTCCGAGGTCTGGTGATTTCAGGGAATTCAGCCACAATCTTTTGAAAGTGTGACTCTGGGTTGAAAGTGCAAACGCCGCATGAGGACAGGTCAGACTTCAATCCGATAACAGCGAGCGAAGTGACGTTATCTTTGAGACGACGATCGCGAACGCTGACGTCAAGATTGAAGTGGCTCAGAAAGTCCGCTCCCAGGATGGCAATTCTGACATCGGCCACAACGAAGAGCCATCGATATGTGCGCCTGAGTCCGATGTCTATCGTCATTAACTGGACTCCATACGCTGCAATAGCAGTATTACTGACTGCAATCAGGCTCGAAATGGACTTGCCGCCACAGCGATGTTGAGCTGCTGCTGGTAGGATAGATAGCTCCTCTCCGGTATCCACAAGGAGGCGTCTGCTGGTGATGCAGGTCGACAACGAAAACGCGGCTTGAACGATGGCCCGCGTCGCTTTCCGCTGTTAGCGACTGGCTGGTGCGTTTCCCGTCCACCGAGCATGGATGGGTGCAGCGAGTGGCCTGCTCTCTAAAATGACGGTGGTACCAGCAGATGTTCTGCTCTGCCTCGCTTGAGTGTCGGCGGTGCTGCGGGCTTCGAGAACGGGACGGCGAACGAAGTCGTGCAGGCCGGTGTTTGTTGGACAGGGCAAGGTTTTCAACTGCTGCAGCCAGTCGGTCAACTCTGTCCTTTAAGCAACCTAACCAGTCTGCAAGTTCGGGCTTTCCCATTGCAGCAATAGACATGTTTGGTGGCGCAGTGCAGCCGGTGATGCGGTCGGCGAGTTGAGCTAGACTTTCGAGAGTCACGTCATCCGAACCAGCGAGTATCATCCGTGTTGACGGTGGCAGTCTCTGCAAAAACAACTCGCGAAGCAATGGATGTTGACGCTCCTCTGACGCTTGTTGGCCCAGCAGCTGACGCATTCGGTGGAGTAGTTGTGAAGGACGCTGGTCACCTAGCTTTTCATGATACAGGAGTTGTTGCAGCCTGCTCTGTTCGGACACCTCAAGACGTTTCAGGACGGTACTTTTTGGGTCATCGTAGGGCTTCTACAATAGAGTGGAGGTGAGCACATAGTCTACGGCGTTAGGGATGTCAGCTAGCAGTGCTGAAACAACGTGCAGGTATTTCGACTGCTGCGATGTGATGCGTCGAAGCTCGAACCGGGCCTCGATTTGGCTGAACCACACCCTGGGGTTTTAGGGCCAGAAGTGAGGAAGTTTTAACTCCGAAGCGTTGGTTGTGGGTGAGCCTAAAGTGCCTTCCTTGCCTGACATGGCTGCTGTTTTTTCAAACGTCCGAGTCACCATTTTGTAGCGTACTCGCCCCACGAAGGCGCGAAAAGAAGGCACCTTCACTCCTTCAAGTTTGAGAGAAGACTAGTTATTTTCCAACAAAAACAGGCTTCCAAAGCGACAACCAAAAGGGCGTGGCTGCGTATTTTCCGCGGCCTTCTGGAGATAAAGTGAGGCATGTTGGCCACGTCTGCGCCGTGCGCCTCGGCATACGAATTGGTATGCGCACGGAAATAAAATTATCGCGATCACCGGCGTGATCGCCCGATAAAGTCTCCTCGCTTATCAGGAAGCGAACGGCACCCGTGTGCCCTTCGCATTTCTGAAATTTCCGCTCCACTTCTACGTCTACGAGGAACTTGGGGCCGTGTGTGTGCCCACTTACTGCATGGAGCTCAGAAGACAGATCGCTGCATTCAGTCTCAATACACGCAGTAAGTGCGTTGACACTGCGTGTTTGTCCCTTCGTGTTGGCTGTTGGCGCCAGCTTTCTTCTCCTTTTTTCTTGCGTGCGATGGAGACATCTCCGATAGGGCTTGCTTTTTAGCAAAAACGGTGCTCTGCGGTTTGAAACTTGCATGCTTTAAAGGTCATGTCTGCCGTCACACCGGTAGCAACGGCGTAAAGAAGACGGTTTCTCGTCTTACTTTTTGTTTGAAGTGGTTTTGTTGACCTCACTAAGTTCTTTCCAGCTCTGATACTCCGCTGCTGCCTTGATGCACTCTCCGCTAACAGAGATATATTGATTGATTGATACGTGGGGTTTAACGTCCCAAAACCACTATATGATTATGAGAGACGCCGTAGTGGAGGGCTCCGGAAATTTAGACCACCTGGGATTCTTTAACGTGCACCCAATTCTGAGCACACGGACCTACAACATTTCCGCCTCCATCGGTAATGCAGCCGCCGCAGCCGGGATTTGAACCCGCGCCCAGCGGGTCAGCAGCCGAGTACCTTAGCCACTAGACCACCGCGGGGCAGAGATATATTCAAACCACGTTGGAACTTCAGCTCCTTTTCGGCAAAGAGGCACTGTTGGAGATGTTAGTCGCGGATGCCACAAACGAATCTGTCTCGCGGCATGATGCCTTTTGGCAGCATTCTTGTGTTCCGCTGTGAAACGGGCTTTTGCCCTACCCCTGATGTCGATGTTGCAGGTGCAGCCGCTTGTATAACCAAGTTTCAGTCCACTGTAAAAGTGTTGAGGTATACAACATAGCTGCTGATTGACTCACTGGGGTTTTGGTCTCGTCGCTGGAAGACGTACCGGCCGTACAACTTTGATGGTCTTGGGTCGAAATGTCGCTGGAGAAGTATCACCAATTCGCTGAAGCGGACTCCTCCAGGAGTTTTAATCGAGCCCAGCGCACACGCAGTTTCGAATGTTTCCACCCCGCCTAGCGTAAGGAGGAGAGCCACTTTCTTCTTTTCGTTGCTGACGTCGTACTCCACAAAGTAGTAATTTGATGTGCAGAATTCACTGTGCCCAGGACTTTCCCGAGAAGGGCTCGATGGCACCACACGTTCATGATGTAGCCATATTGTACATAAACTCGAAGCTGCCCTCTCTTCACAATCCCATCATCCGTGGTCCAACGTTAGGTTGCGGGGTATGCGTGGTTTTACGATGGAAGAATCACACCGCTGAGCTGCTGGGTACGAACTGCTTTATTTTCGCAAAACTACGCCTGCTCGCAGAATTCGCGATCCGTGCACTGCGTCCCTCTTGAAATGAAACAGTAACCCATGATCACTTTCGCTCCGGCTGCCCGGTGGGAAGACCGGAAGCCGGTGATTGCGACTCTAGGAGTGGCGGTGCGCCCTAATTGCCGGGAAGTGGCAGCGCGTCACTCGTAAAACATCGCAGTATCCCTGGTATCTTGTACGTTTCTGCTCTATTTTCTGTTTTTCTGTTCTTGATTTGTAACGCTTAAACGCCTCAGAGTGATGCAATAAGTTTTACTCCTGTTAGAAGTGTTCTCCCAGAGAGTTCACCTGATCTTCCAAGTTGTCGCCTTGTGGGGCCACCCACAATATGCCCATTTCTTACTGCCCTGCTCACCGTGTTCAACAATTTAGCATTATGAGTCTACGAAGTGATGTTTGATAGAAACCTCTGTCAACATTTCTGTCTCGCTTGTCGCCGCGTTCTCCTGCCTTCGTCTTTATGTTCTAAAGGTAGTAAGGTTTTCTACTGTTGGACAGTCTCCGAGCAACCTCCAGACTTTGTTTTGTTTCCTGCACGCGTTTCAACAATCGTTATTCTACCATAAAACACGTCCTTTCCCAGTGTGTTTTTAGGGGCGAATCCCCTAAAACGCGGCAACTGTTGGTCTCTCGTAGCCGTTGTAGTATGTAAGAAGTATAACATTTGGACCTCCAAGGTGGTGCCGGTGAGAGATTTCTTCTGCGCGTTGTTGAACAATGAAAAATAGTGCTTAATGTACATGCCAATGGCTGCTAATGAAGAATGACAGAGAGGAGCATTCGGCTTTTAGATTAACGCGCATGCGGCGACCCCGATTAGCAGCCATTGGGATGTACATTGAGCACTATCTGACAAGAAAGGATTGCTATGTTATACTCGCTGGGTGTAACCTTCTTAGCTTTAGAAAGGCTTAGCGAGCGTTCAGCCGCAGTGCCATGAATACAATGAACTAGTATATACCATGAATGATTTCGAGGTGGTTAAAGGTGGGAAGTAGATACGAAGCGCAAGCCGTAAGAAAGTGTGCGTGTGCCACCTCTTGTTTAGTCCGTGAAATGTCCGCTGGATGGCGGTGCTTCTATATGGGGAATATATGATGAAAAGATGCGAGATGGTGGTACTTGAAGTGTTGAATAGATGGACGGACGGAGACACAGACAGATGCATGGATGGACGCATGAACGAATGCAGGGGCGGATGCATGGACGAACGCAGGGACGGACGCACAAACAGACGCACGCACTGATGGGCGGACGGACGCATGGACGGTCACACAGATGGACGCATGGACGGACGGAAGCGAGAACGAATGGACGGACAAATACTTCACTCTACTCTCCTTCATTCACTCTGTGGATATGTTGCTAATCTTTTTTTTGTTTGTACCATGCATTTTGTTGTAGCGTCGATCAGAAAAGCTGTAATGTAGTCGACAGCAGCTTCTATGGTTGAGGTATACAGTTAACTTTATCTTAACAGAGAAAGGCTTCGAAATCGTTCTCTTTCGGCTGCATCCGTGCGCCATTTGGGAACGTGTAGAGAAAACGGATTTGCTATTGGTGCGCTTAGAATTATTGGAAAATGATCACTTCCGTATCAATTCTCAATTACTTCCCAGTTATGAACGGGAACAAGAGACGAAGGCGCGATGCTGAGATATAATGAAGAATATGCTCTATTTGTGACATTGTGATATGGTGGGACTTTTTGATTGAAAAGACACGCCACCGAATAAGAAAAGGAATTGATCAATGAGGTAATATTGAAGTCCCCAAGGCCTAGATAACGTTCCGGTAGCTGCTCTATAAGTGACTGTCACGGCGTTGCGACGTGGACGAAGGAAACAGGGTGTGATTACAAGAATAACTATTTATAAATGAAACTTGTGGCTCGTAACTGAAGGTCACAATACAGAGATGCCCACTGGCACTAATAGCGGCGAGCGAACGGAGCGTCAGCTGTCGATCAACTGACAAGCGGGGAAGCGTGTCGGCAATCATACTTTGCCATCGAACATTCTAGCGTTATCACAAGTGGCGACCTAGGTCCCCGAATAACCTGTGACGTTTCTGAAGTGGGCGTAATCTTAACAAAACGAACTACTAAAACCTCGAAGCTTCTCGAACATCGTAGGCGTGGTTTGCGCTGAACGTAGTGTAACGGGAGGACAACAAAACTTGAGGAAAGTAACGTGGCAATATTTTTGTAGACTGTAGTGCGCGGATATGTAAACAGAGCAGACTGTGATCACTTTATTGAAGATAATAAGGAGGTTTAGATTACCGTTTGAGAGCGCAGCGGGCGATGCGGGCAGTAGCGGGTGTCATATGAGATTTAGAATAGCGTTCTTAAATTTCAAGTAGGTGGTCCTTGCTGGCCATCTCAGTGACTTCTTGCCCGGCCCCAAGAGTTTCTGTAAGACACCTGGCTACTACAAAGTGGGATACGAATCTTGCTTTCTTGTCACTTTTCTCCTTAGGTGTGACATGGAAATGAGAAATGTTCAGTCGGTCGAATGAAAAATTGAGGTCTTCAGTGCGTGCGCACTTTGAAGGTGGTACGATCATTTAGCAGAGAGAAAGCTCTATGCATGCTGATTTAGTTTTGTTCGGGAGAATTGGCGGCCACCCACGACAGACCTCAACAAGAGGACACTACAAGTTTTTGGATGCTGAAACCTGCCGACGCCAGCCGTACAACGGTATCATAACCCAATGCGCCTACACTAAGGTAGGCTATTTGCACAGGGCCAACTCTAACCGCAAGGAAGTTTGAAAGTAAACGGCAGAGAGTTAAAGTCAGGAGAGATAAAAAGTTACAGATAAATACGAAGATGTAGGGAGAGAGATTTAGCAAAAGGCAACTGGCAATTTCCTCTAGATGGGTAAGCCCAGGGTCTCTTCTACGTGAGGCTGGGCTTCGGAGGGCAAATGAGTGTGTTACTTGTGCCATGTAACCTTAACGGTCCAATCACTCAGCATTGGCTCAACGTCTCTGACACGTCTGTGGTGAGTGGAGTACATATTTCAGTACGTGGAATTTTTGAAGGTGAAAAAATGTGTGTGGTGCGCTGCAGCGCTGCTCATGCGAAAGCATGAACAAGAGAAAGGAGGTTGGAGCACTCGAGAAGCCAGGCGGGTCGAGGCAGTCAGACAGCAGCAAACAAAGAGGTTTGCGATGACTGCTGGTTCATTGCAGCGTCGAACCTCTCACGGGTGGGCTCAAGGCGAACTTCGACGACGAGTGACGGTTGGCTACGACGGTGCATGCGCCACCACCGAGACCCGTGAGCGAGTAGGTGATTGCCCGAGTAACCGAGCAAGGCAAGCGGAGGCCAAGCTGCAGTACTGGCCTACCAGTGTTCCAGGCGTGGTTAAGCACGATCTGGCCAGCGACGCTACAGCGAAGAGGCAGTCCCAGTGACTGTCTGGATAGCAGCGCCTCAAATTCAAGGCGACACGGCGACACGACGACGTCTCATACTATCTCGTCGACAGCGAAGTTTGAGTGGCTCCCGTGCAGTGTTGTGCTAAATAGCTGCGCGGTGTCAGGGTCGCGGAACCATGTACCTTAGCTAAGGACGCGCAGGGACAATGGCACCGTACATAATTTTAGGATCATTTATGCTGGTGCAAACCATTCATATATGCGCGTCCATGTCGTATAAATGCTCTGTGGTTGTTAACGTCGCGTCTCTGGTCGCTTTAGCACTTGGGCCTACACGAACCTCTCACAATTGGGGAGCCTTGCCAGGATTGGCTAATTACATTAGTAGCCAGCTTTCAAACACAGCAGCGAGGCATGGGTAACGGCAACGTTGTCAGAATTGAAAAGAGAATGGAGTGAAGAATGCAGAATCGAGGGCATGGGTAGAGCAGGAGCGTATACGATTACGCGATGAGCGTGTCAAAGAACGAAATGCTCTGAAGACTGAAATGGCATGGAAGCAGCAGTTATTGGAACAGGAACGTGAAGCAGCTTGAAAGAAAGCAGAGCAGCACCAAAAGCTGCTAGAACAAGAGATGAAGGCTGTTGAGCTGAAGCTTTGGCTTCAGAAAAGGGCTGCTAGTTCACAACAGTCCATGATGTAAATGCTGTCAGCATGAATGCGTCCGTCGCGTCAGATGTGTGTAGTCCCCAAAAGCTAGCACTTCCGTTCAATGACAAAAGGGATGACCTACACGCGTACCTACAAAGTTTGAAACTTGTCGCCACATGTCAACAATTACCAAAGAGAAGTGAATGCTCTCCTTGAGCCTATGTATGACTGGGGAAGCATTTACGGTCATCGGACGCATTAGCCCGACTGCTACCTTGGATAACGACGCGTTGAGCGGGCACTCCTGCATTGTTTTCTGTACATGGCAGACGGGTACCAGAGAAATTTCGTAATCCGGGGCTCGAAGATAGGGAAACCACCAAGCACTACGCATTGAGGCTCTCGGGGTACTTCTATCATTGATTGGAGCTCCCAGATATCAGAAAGAGCTTTCAGGGCCTCCGAAAGGTAATGCTTGTCGAGCAATTTATTAAGAGATGTTCTCCCCTTCTGAGAATTTTCTTGAAGGAGAGAAACTGCCGAAGCATGCAGAAACTCTTTCAGACAGCCAAATATTTCGTTTTGGCTCAGTCATTGCTGAACTTTGGGAGAGAGTGGCTTGAGAAAGAGTCAGCCCAAGGCTCCAGTTTGTGAACGAATCAAACGAAAAAAGTCACAGCTTTGCCGCAAAAGCAAAGCAATGAACGCGATAGCAACAATTTAAAAGGTCATGCGCAGAATGAAAAGCAGATCGAAACGTCCCCCGCGTTTGTCGCGCACAAATAACGCCCAAACGTACTCACATGTACGGATGCAAGTGAATGAGCTTCTCACTTGTTACTTCGCTGAGTCTTAATTGATCGCACTTTTCGCCAACTAAAACTGCAGTGATCGCAGTGGCCTTTGTGCGCCCGGTAACTACAGCAGAATTGTTCTTCGTAGAGCTCGGGTCCAGCCAAGGTGTACAATCCTCTCCTCCTCACCACCGCAAGATAAAAACGGGCGAGGCCTCCTCCAAGCCTGGCAAAGTACGCGTAAGTGATTAAACCGGGTGCTGCTGTGCGAAGTGGCCACGTGCGCTCATTGCACCAACTTTCTGGTAATGCCGAAAACCCAGCAGTGGTAAGTGGTAAATATAAATAGCTTGCTGTTTGAACGGTGAAGAACGTTCATCGGGGTGTCTCAGTTGTTAACGCCTCGCTTTCACTACGCAGAGGTTCCTAGTTCGATTCCGCGCGCCGGAGTGCTTTTTTCCTGGACTTTTTTTTCCCTTCTTGCGCTTTCATATACACAGATACGTATTCATATTCGGTGCATGAGATCGACACTGAAGTCGACGCCAATGCCGACGGCAACATCTAGCTGTGTGTCCACATGACTGCTATCGCAATGAAAGTCACCTCAGCAAGGCAATCGCTGTTTCCTATGCGACAAGAAGAAGCATAGAACAGCCAAATGCTGGTCGCGCACGAAAGGCAAGTACAAAGTTAAGAGTCAAACAGGCGACAAGTTGCGTGTTATCGAGGAGTGCTTTATCACTGGATGAGAGAGTAAGGGAGAGGCTTCATGTGTGGTCTCCTTAGGTAAAGCAGGAGAATGGGCAACAGATCACGAGAATTACATTGTTTTACAAGACGGAGAGGCAATTCCTATTGTGAATGCCATTCTTAGCCGAGGAGTTACAGCTAGTGTACCCTGACACTACATCGGTCAGGTGGGAGGCGGCCCTACGCAGCTCCCTCCTGGCCGACCAACTTTGGGCCATCCATCAGGCCCGCGGAGTGGCCGATAAGCTTGGGCCCACGGTCCCGACGTGGAAGCCACCCGCTGCGCGCTCACGCGCGCCTTGCATGACCACAATAAAGTTTCGCAACCAACCAACTGGAGTCTTGCGAGTTGCGAAAGGATTCCTGGATAAACACGAAGTTACAGTTCTTTGAGACACTGGCTGTAACACAAATTAAGTTCGACAGGTGCTCGTATCAGAAGAAAAAAATTACCTGGACTTATTGTCCAGTATTCCTATTTGATGGAACAGTGGGCTACTTGCCAGAAGCTGTAGTCTTCTTGGAGACGCCGTTTTTAGTGGTGAAGTTCGAGTGGAATGCATGCAATATCCTCAATGCGATGTGGTCTTACCAAACATTCAAGGAGCTATAACGCTGGATACATCACCAATGATCCCAAACGGAGCCACTCCTACAGCTCCGGAAGATGACATGAAACCAGCGGATTTGCCTCATCATTCCAATGGTGTCACTGAACAAGACGCATCATCCTGTAGCAGTGACGATGTTAACAAGGGTGAAGAATTACAAGAAGGGTGAATCTGAATCGTCCCGGCAGCGCTAATTCATAGGGAGATCCGGTTACAGCAAAGGGCTACGACCTGACGGCAGCAACGGGTGGCACTAAACGTATGACGCCTCTTTTCCGCTTTTAGCGAGTTCGGTTGGTGCCATTGGCAGCCACACCTAATGATGTTGTCAGAAACAAAACGTCTGGTTGAAGTGGTGCTTCAATGTAGTCGGGAGAAAGAAAATGGCCAAATCCCATGAAACTGAGTTTTTTTCAGAAGGATGGCATTCTGTTTCGTAAACACAGACTACCATGTCAAAAAGATCTGGAATAGCTAGTGGTACCGAAACGGCTACGGCATATACTGTTGAAAATGGCACATAAAGGAATTCCAGTGGGTCGCCAAGGAGTGACTAGAACAGCGAACAGAATCAGCGCAGAATTTTATCAGCCAGGTTTTCACTCCGCTACCAAGCGATTTGTAATGTTATACGATGTGTGCGAACAGACTGTTTCATGAAATTCAGTCGGTCAAACACTCCTAGGCACGATGCCCACAATCGAGACTCCCTTCACAAGAGTGGGCACCGACATTGCTAGACCGATTTCACCCCCGTATCATCTAGGGGAAATCAGTACATATTAACAATGGTTGAATTTGCCACCCGATATGAGGACGTGCTCGCTATAGCGAATATTGATTCGAAGCAAGTGACC
This sequence comes from Rhipicephalus annulatus, assembly GCA_013436015.1. Lineage (NCBI taxonomy): Eukaryota > Metazoa > Arthropoda > Arachnida > Ixodida > Ixodidae > Rhipicephalus > Rhipicephalus annulatus. The sequence continues at coordinate 74,262 of WOVY01005362.1, forward strand.
GAAGGACTTTTTGAAGTGTTTTTTCGCGCGGGGCTCCCAAAAAATTTATCCGTGATTGGGGATCCTACTTTGTGCCGGCTGTATTGAAGGAGTTCAGCCGCTTACTGTCCGTGAAGGAAATTCCAACGATGCCCCACAACCCTATGACCAACGGCTTGGTAGAGAGGTGCAATGGCACGTTAAAACGAATGTTGGCTTGTATATGCCGGCAGTGTCCAAAAGCTTGGGACCGGTACCTCGGAGCTGTGCTCATCGCCTACAGTGAACTCCCGCGAAGTAGTACGGGGTTTTCGCCATCCAAACTCCTATATGGCAGATATGTTCGAGGACCAATGACAGTGGTAAAGGATCTGTGGACAAACACGCACCTGGATCCGGACACCAAGGCGACAGACATATACATAATGGAACTGCGCCAACAGCTACAGAAGACATGTGCTATCGCAAGACAGGAGCTTGAGAAAGCGCACTTGCTGCCAAAAAGGATATCACGACAAAAAAAGCGAAGAAACGAGATCTTTTTTCTCGAGACAAAGTGCTCTTTTTCTTGCCAGCCGATTAAAACAAGTTTATCATGTCATGGAAAGGCCTATTTCCTGTGGTAGAAAGGCGCAGTGAATTGGAGGATGCTGCGGACCTTGGAAATAATGTAAGAGTGTTTCACATTAACATGATGAAACAATATGAACAACGAGACACAACCGACTCGTCTTTGATAGCTGTAGTGGCAGCTACGGGCACTGAAACTGACGACGTAGACAGCCTTCACGAGGAAGATGGAAATGTTCCGCTAAAGCAATCTCAAGACTGGCAAGACGTCGATATTCAACTGGCACTCATGGATGGACAGAGGGCTCAAGTATAAAGATTGTTTGAAGAACACAAAATATTTATTCCGACCTATCAGAAAAACTGACCTCGTGCAGTGCCAGGTAAAGCTTACAACGCCGACACCAATTCAAGTCCGACAACACAATCTGCTTTCCGCGATAAAAGAGGACATGGAAAAGGAAAAAAGACATTACATGCTACTCCTCGGGACCATTGAAAAATTTGACTCTCCATACCAAGCACCTCATATCGTTGTTGAGAAAAAGATGGCACAAAAGGATTACGTAATGATTTCCACCAATTAAATAACGCTGTCGTTCCACACTGTGAGTCGAGTTCTCGCACTGATTTGATGTTTGCTAAGCCGACAAACTGCCGCCATTTCTCGCGGTTTGACTTTACGAAGTTGTACTGGCAAGTGCCCATGACCAATGAGTCAAAAGAACTCACAGCTTTTTACTGTGACTCTGGACTCTGCCAGTTCCAGTTCATGCCATTTGGCATCAAAACCGCGCCGGCTATGTTTAACAGATTTATGCGTACGGTCATCGGAGATATATCAAATGTGCTACACTACTTCAACGATGTGCTTATCGCTACAACAGCGTGAAAAGAGCACGTCAACACTGTGCAGCTTTTCTTCGCAAGCGTCCGGCAGGTTAAGCTTTCTATAAAACGCAAGAAGAGTGAGGTAGGTTTCCTGAAAACTTGGTTTCTAAGTCATGTTGTTGGCCTAGGGACAATGAAAAGTACCACCAACAAGATTCAAGTGGCTGCAAGGCCACAAACAAAAAAATAGGTACCTGCATTCCTAGGCCTGATGGGGTACTACAGATATTTTGTACCTAATTATGCAGAATTGACTTACGCCGTGATGGAGCTCACAAAGAAGAGAACATTGAACAAAGTCTCCTGGAAAGAGCAGCATGTGGTGGCCTTCCAGAAGCGGAAAAACTTGCTCACAACGTAACCTGTATTGCAACCAGCTGGTTTACAAAGGCCATTCGTTATGCCCTCGGACGCGTCATCGCAGAAATTGGGCGCGGTCCTACTCCAAGAGGATAAAGGAAACCTCCATCCGGTTTCATATGCCTGTAGAAAACTGCTGCCGAGCGAGGCAGCATATTCCACGATCTAAAGATATTGCCTCGCCCCAGTGTGGGCAATTAAAAAATACCATGTTTTCCTCTATAGTCGACCATCCATACTTCAATGCGACCACCAACCACTGCCATATATTCAATATGCCAAACATCTTATTCAACGTGTACTTCATTGGAGTCTTCGACTCATTGAATATGACTTCACAGTTAGCTACATAAGAGGCTCAGAAAATGTGGGCGCAGACTATCTGAGCCGAGCTAACACATAACTTCCTCTGAGTATTCGATCTTCAGTGTGCTCACAGGACAATCAGTATGTTTCCTCGTCTAGATACCACTGTGATTGCTGCAGTGCTTTGTGTGAGCCATGTGCCGTTCTACAGAACGCTTCTCTACGCGGCACAACGTTCTGAAAGAGGGAGAGGATTGTGACGAGTGGAGTACATTTTTTAGTACAACGTGAAGGATTTAGAGGTGTAAAGAGGATGAAAATCGGGGGACTCTTAAGCTTCATTCTTAAAAGTTGAACGCGATAGCGAAATCCGGTCCCAAGTGCAACCTTCAACCGGTAAGTGCATACTCATTGATATGTTTTGTAACATACACACGCACGCAGTAGATTGGACCAGCGCGCTATATTATCACCGAATTGGCTCGTTCTCGTCGTGACACCTGTCGAACAAAAAATGCGTTAAAGGGGCGGTGAAACTCTTTTTGAAGTAGCCATGGAATAAATTGAATAAGAGCTTATTGCCTCATGAATTCAACGCCGCAAAAATTTTAGGAATCGGTCATGTGCGAGTGGAAATACAAATGTTTGTCGCATGATGCAATTGCATTATCTCTTTTTTCGTCCCTACGAAAGCGCTTGAACTTAATCAGAGAGGGGTGGCCGGGCAAAGAAAATATCACGCCTCTTAACCTTGAGCAATTTTTATTTCTTCGAATGCGCGGATTTTATATAGTAATTGCGCGCACACGCTTGGACAAGTAGGGGCCTTCAGCGGCTATTTCGGTAACTTTATATTTTGGTCACAGAAGCACAGATCGCTCACAATCAACGGAGCTGATGACAGCGGCGGGTTTTCTGCGACAAGAGCTCTTTAACGACATCGCGTTAAAATTTGTGTGGTGCGCAGCGGTGCCACTCATGAGTAAGCGGGAATAAGACGAAAGATGTTGGAGCGCTCGAGAAGCCAGGCGGGTCTAGGCAGTCGGAGAGCAGAAGATAACGAGGGTTGTGACGGCTACCAATCTGTTGCGGCACCGAACTTCTCACGGGTGGACCCAAGGTGACTTTGGACGACGAGCGACGGCAGGTAACGACGGTGCAAGCGCCACCATCGAGACCCACGAGCGAGTTGAGACTCCGGAGGCCACAAAGCCAGGTAAGCTGAGGCCTAGCTGCGGGACTCGCCTATCAGTGTTCAAGGCTTGGTCAAGAATGCGTCTGGCCAGAGACGCGACAGCGAAGCGGCCGTCCAAGCAACCATCGTATAGCAGCACGGCATCCTCAAGGCGACAGGCGGGACTACCTCGTCGACAGCGACGTGTGATTGGTTCACGTGCTGTGTTGTGCTAAATGGCTGCGCGGTGTCAGGGTAGCGGAACCATGTATTGTTTCTAAGCGCGTATTCACACGACGGACCAAATCTGTCTTTCCCGTGGTGGACGGCGCATCACATGACCCCACGTGGCGGATTTCTGCCATCCGTGACGGATTCGTGGATGTCGCGGACGCAAAATGCCGAGCTCTTTTTCGCAATTGGATGGCCACGGAATAACACAACAGATTTAGGCTGTGGGGACGCCATTACAGGTCTATTATTCTTATTATTCTGTTTCCCGTTTTGTTTCGTAAATGTAGGTTGTGTTTGAATTCCGAGACAGAACGTAGGCAGTTTACGTAGACTGTTTAGAAGACAGCGCCAGGCCCATGCTGTCCGAGAATCTGAACAGGTCTGGACGGCTTTTGCGTGGCGATGCCATGCCCTTGAGATGCCCCTAACAATTTCAAAGCAACAGTAGCGCCATTTGGGTTCTGTAAAAAAACGCACTCAAAAAAGAAAATGTATATAATTTTCAACAGTAACAAATATTGCAACAATAAAAATATTACGTTTTGTTTAAAACTGCTTGTTAAAATTTAATTCATTTGAATAAGTGATTTGAGTAAAAAAATCATAGTGCAGACGGTTTTGTTGGCTCCGGCAATTACCATCTGTTCCCCAGTCACCGCGTCCGACCCACAATCATTTCAACATGGATGTTTCAATCGGCTCACTGGTGGCTTATGGTGGGAAGGCCGTGCTCGAAGAGCGTTTTAAACGATTTGTAATCGTATTCATTACCTTTACTTCCTTGAAATATGTTCGCTCAATGTAGTAAGGAGTTTGTTTATTGTCATAGTTGCACGATCACAGAACGAGAACAGCGCACGTTGCAGATACAGAAAAACCTTTATTGCGGCACCATGTTCATTTGAGTAGAACGTCATGCAATATGCACGGGTGTCATGTGAATCCTGCACTGGCTGTTATCAGAATGGAGGAACTCTCAGTATCGAATATAGTGACCCCTGTGGACCTCTTTTGCAGTTTGTGCTAATAAGGCACAAACTGAAAACCCAATTCTGCACCGGAGAATGGGTTATGTGACACCCTTATGTATGCGCATACAGCTATAATATGCCCTTATGTTCTGACAAGGGTATATTAATCAAGATATTGCTACATGCATGCATACTGAGATTCTAGGGGGCGACGCGCGTGTGTGCCTGACGACGAAGATGAAGGGTGGTCTCCTCTCGCTTGCTGCTGAATTGATCAGGCCATTAGCCCTGGTTTCAAATACATCTATTTCACAGCCTCGTCGATACGGCGTCTCTTCTTTTGCGTAACATATTTGGTGGAGATGGAACGTTCCCCGTCCTTACAACGAAACCTCGCAGTGGCCGCACCGTTCAGTCTCCGGCCATTGCTACCAATAACAACAACCCATCAGCGTCTCCATCTGCTAGCTCCAGCAACCACATACCTGACGATGCCCCACCCCCGTGATCCCGGTACAATCTCCGCATCAACCTGGACTTGACGTAGGCTACTGGCTCTGTATGTACGAGCATGTTAGCCAGACACACCTAAGGGACCCTACAATGATGCTCGCAAACATAATATTTTACTTGGACGGCATCCCCACGTGTTCGGTTCGACGCCCATGAGACCGATCTCGCCAGCTGCGATATCTTCAAGGAGCAACCTACGTGACCTCTTTGGGGACCCATCCGGTCGCCAAATTAAAGCGCGAAAAGAAGTTGCCACTCGTGCGCAGTCCGAGGCTGAGTCGTATGTCTCGTACATACAGGATGTGCTCGCGTTGTTCCGGAAAGTGGACGAGCAAATGACAGAGAGTGACAAGGTAGGCCTAATTCTCAAGGGCATCGCGGAAGACCCCTTCAACTTGCTCATGTATACCAATGTCACGACAGTAGATAATGATTACTAAGGAATGCCACCGCTACGATATGGCCAAAAGCCGCCGTGTTCTGCCTCAGTTTACACGGCTACGAAACACGGCTGTTACGTCAACTTGCACCGATCTCGGTTCCGCACCACCCATGCAGGACAGTGTGACCCGGATAGTTCGACGGGAGCTCGAGGCGTGAAGTCCGGCACCATTTCCTTCACATCCGCTTGACCGTGGCGCCACACAACCATCTCCGGCGGTCTCCGTTATCCAAGCCGGTCGTGGGGCAGGAAATCGCAAAGCTCAGTATTCCTGTGGCCTGTTCTGCCTGCCGACCCACCTCCAGACCAATGACATCAAATGCACCACGCCATGGCTTACATTTTATTCCGCGATCCCGCAATCCGACGGAATGGAGAACTGCAGACGACAGACCAATCTGTTTCCGCTGCCACCGAGTTGGCCATGTCTCCCGCTACTGCCGCAGCACTTGGACGCCCTCAAACTGAAGCTCACTTTCCTCTACTCGACCATTCGAGGACTCCCATCGGTATTCGCCCAGTCATGTGTACCCTTCTTCCGACGTCCCTAACAGCCGCTCCACCGCTCGTTCGCCGTCACCTCAACGCTGCCGTTCACAATCGCCCCTACCACGCCGCTATCCGTCGCCTGTCAACTATAGATCATCTCGGACGGAAAACTAGATCATGCAGCTCAGGGAGGTAGTGCTGCATCAATTGCGAGTGATCCAAATCCATCGTTGACACTCCCCACTGATACGAACTTGATTGAGGTGTGTGTGGACGGTATTTCTTTGACGGCGTTAATCGATACCCGAGCTCAAGTGTCTATAATGAGTGCTCATCTGTGTCGCCTGCTCAAAAAAATCCTCACGCCTGCAGCATCTAAAGCCCTGCAGCCCCGCCTGCAGCATCTAAAGTGGAACTGTGGCCATCACTGGAATGTATACCCCTCGCGTTAGTATTACCGGCCGTCATGTCCCCGTTTTAGTTGCGGGGCTTGAAAATTGCCCTCACGACCTAATCTTCGGCATAAACTCCCTATCGACGCATTCGGCCCTCATTGATTTTTCCGCCGGTGCTCTCTGTCTAAAACTTCCTCTTCTTCCGGATTCTCACCCTGAACTCCCGAACAGCTTGTGCACCGCTGACTTCTTCCGGATACCACCTAAAGATCTCACATTCATCGAATTGGCAACACCCTCTTCCGTGCTCGACGGTGATTATATCGCTGACGCCGATTTCTGATGTTCTCCTTGCGCGCGACATTACTGTCGCACACTCCATCGTAACCATGGCCTCTAACCAATCATATTTACCTCTCATTGACTTTGGTTTCATAAAACACGTGATACCGCAAGGAATATCGGTCGCCATGGTAAGACCCTTAATTGACGACCACGTCACCTGTTTCGCGGCAGACCTACGTCCCGATCACCCAAGTCACTCGCAGGATACCACGTGCCTCGATGCAATCCTTACGTTCCATGATCGCCACGGACCTCAAACCTGAAAAGTCAGCCGCGCTCTGCCGCCTTCTGGCTTCGTACCGTGACATATTCGACATTTACAGCCGTCCACTCGGCCAGACTTCACTCGTATAGCACCGCATTAACACTGGTGATTCTCATCCCATTCATCGGCGACCATACCGGGTGTCTGCGACCGAGCGTAAAGTAATGCAACAAGAAGTCAGCAAGATGCTAGACAAAAGAAATATTGAAGCCTCTTCGAGCCCTTGGGCGTCGCTCGTTGTGCTCGTTAAAAAGAAAGACGGCACGTGGCGGTTTTGCGTAGATTACCGCCATCTAAATAGAATCACGAAAAAGGACGTTTACCCTTTATCCCGCATTGATGACGCTCTCGAATGTCTCCACGGCGCCCGATACATTTCTTCAATAGACCTACGTTCCGGCTACTGGCAGATTGCTATCGACGAAAAAGACCTAAAGAACAGTGCGTTTGTAACTCCAGACGGCCTATATCAGTTCAAGGTTATGGTGTTTGGGCTATGCAATGCCCCATCTACGTTCGAGCGCATGATGAACTCTCTGCTACAAGGGTTCAAATGGTCAACATGTCTTAGTTATCTTGACGATGTCGTCGTATATTCCCCATCATTTGAGACCCACCATCAGCATTTGTCAGCTATTCTCGACATATCAAGCGAGACACAAGCTGACCACGTCATACCATCCGCAAAGCAACGGACTCACGGAGCGTCTAAATCAAACTATTACAGACAGGCTTGCTAAAAATGTTTCTATTAACCACACCAACTGCGATCTTGCGTTGCCGTACCCCACACTTGCCTATAATTCTCCGCGCCATGACACTGCCGGTAACTCTACATTTTTTCTGCTGTTTGGCCGAGAACCAACATTGCCTCTAGACACCGCCATACCGTCCCCTGCAGTACCGACCAATCATTATGCCATGGACGCTAACACTCGGGCAGCTCAAGCACGCGAAATAACCCGTACTCGCCTTCTGACCTCTCAAGAAAAGCAACGGCGTTTGTATAACCAACGACATCACGATTTACACTTTCCGCCCAGTTATTTGGTCCTGCTCTGCTCTCCGACCAGTCGAGTTGGCTTGTCACAAAAACTGCTTACTCCCTACACAGGTCCATACCGAGTACTTCATATCGTTACTCCTGTGACATATGAAATTCGTCCTGTCGCCCCGTCGCCTTCTTGTGCCCAAGAGGCTACCAATATTGTACATGTTGCGCGCTTGAAGCCCTACCACTCTCCTAGTGACGTTGACATTTAGATGCGCCGAGACGGCGCTTCTGCCGCCGGGGATCATGCTACATGCATGCATACTGAGATTCTAGGGGGCGACGCGCGTGTGTGCCTGATGACGGAGATGAAAGGTTGTCTCCGCTCGCTCGCTGGTGAACTGGTAACTCAAATACCGCTGGTTTTAAATACATCTATTCCACAGTCTCGTCGATACGGCGTCTTTTCTTTTGCATAACAATATTGCAGCAGATTGAACGTGTCGACTACATATACATTGTACGATATAGTTAGTCTTATTTGCAACATGCAGGTCCATCTTGATTACAGAAAGTGTTCCAAAAAGGTTTCACGCAGCGAGACCAGACCTGCGTCGATTGATAGCGCATGTATAACATAACAGCATTAAAGTAACGTAAGAGCATAACATTGAGTAACATAACAGCTTAACAGCATCACATTGCAAAAAAAGAGGCCGTGTCGTTATTGTATACTTGCTTTACACATACTTTACGTTTGAATATACAATGTACAAACAATAAGCACAAACATTGCCACACAAGGGTAAGCAAAATCAAAACGTCTTTCAAAAGTTTAAATGTGCAGCAGAGTATATGTTACACACTTTCCACCAGCCCGATGTAGCTGAATGTATGCATAAGCCTTGCACGTATTTAGACAGACTAAGATACAATGCATAGCTTAAAGTTAGAGTGTGTGAGTTAAATAAAGCATCAAATTCGATATGCAACAGAAGAGCGAAATTTCAGTAAAGTACGCGAATATTAAAGTGAAGACATTGCAGTGTTCATCACGAGTAGTCACGTCGTCTGCAGCGTAAACCGTGAGCACAGCTTCTGCATACACCCCTTTCATTTGTGTCTGGCACAGATGAATGCAACCACTGAAGAGGCAGTTTCGCAGGCATTTCGATATGTACGCACACGTATAAAAAGCTGGTAGTTAGTAAAAAAGAAAAATAAGGCACCACAATGTCACAGTGGTTGCAGTGGGGAGCTTCTAACCCGAAAGATGCATGTTTTCCTGCTGCAAGGTTGCACTTTGGTGGTGGTTAAATGAATGCTGGAATGTACAGGTGATGTCAGTGCGCAATAAAGAACACCAGATGATAAAAAAACCTGAAGCTTTTAGTACACAGTCACGTATTGAAACATTAGTGATTTTGAATCTGATGTCAGTTATATGATTTTTAAGATTGTGGGTCTTGCTTGCAGCAATACCGTTCCTAGACTTCTTTTTTGTGTTATGTTAACAAATGTGATGTAACAATGGAACCTCCAGCTACAAAACATTTGCAGGGGTTTGGTGTTGCAGACATGGGAACATAAAATTGGTTCCAAATATGCATGTTTCATCGCAAATGTAGTCGAAAGACGATAGTCTTGCGTCTGGAGAGAGTGAACAAAACGTTTATTTGATGTTCTGCGCAAGAAAATTGGTGAAAGGTATTCTGTAGCCGGTGCGTTAGAGTGCCTCGAGCATGTAGCGGAGGCAAACGAGTGCATCGAGGCACGTTATAAACAACCGTCATTCTGGCTGTTATCTTCGAAAACAAAGGCGTGAAGCCCACGGAGAAAGATGCACCAGTCTCGGAGGTGATGAAGGTGAAGAACGCAAAAAGACGGGCAGTTGCCACCACCGTGACGTCGTAGCGAAGCGTTGGAAACACCTTTTTAAGCATCGCGTTGCACGGTCAGCGCAGCGCGAATAAACGGTACATTTCTTAGAGTTACTTGTATGTGCCTCTTCTATTATAAAGGCAGTCTTACAAAACTTGAGTGTTGTTCCGGCGCCTCAGATATGCGCAATATTTGCTTTTTAATTTTGCAAGCATACAACTATGAACGCTATCCCTTGAGCAATACTGGTTGGGCGCTACGAATGGGGTTGGCCAGTTTGGTGCCATTTGAGGTATCTTTAGGGCGGACAAACAGACAATTGTACAGACAGACAGACACACAGACCAAAATATTTCCGTCGAAGGTTCCGCAAGAAAGACTATCGTCTTTGAAAACTTCGGGCTTCTTTGGCATGCCCTAGTTGAGTTGCTTGCAGACGTTTGCGAAACGTACAGTGTAGCGAATTTCACGAGGGCATGCACGAACATACCTAAAGTATGGTTGAACCCCCTCCCCGTAAAATATTTCTGGCTACGCTTTTGGTGATTGTGACAGATAGACATTGTGTGAGACACATCAAGAGGTGGAAAAAACATGGAAGAGTTCCAGTTCTCTTACCAGGTAGATGTACACAGAGTATTTGATATGCGGCCGAGCCGGGGGGGGGGGAATTGATATTCATATATAGGAAGAATCCAAAGTGATTACCGTAACTACTCGGCTCACGAGGGAGGGTATAAAGAGGAGTTAAATGCGATAGAGAGGCATATGAACGAAAAAGACTGGAAGACGGTCACAGCTGTTCGCGTATGGGGGGGGGGGGAGCTGATCGGCGGGAGCTACGCAAGCACCGGGAGGTCGCAGACGACACAACCATTCGGAGCACACATGCGAATAAACTCTCCCCCTGGATAACGTGTTTTGTCTGTTTCTCTTAATTCGCGATACCATAACGTTCCCATTTCTAAAATCGAAAATTACTAGTTTCGTACAACCTTTTTTCCACATCGCATAAATCCACAGACTGCCGCAAACTTGCTGCAGCGTTCGGTAAGGATACTTGGAGAGAATCGCGAAGCTAATAATGTAACTACGCCCAGGTTACCTACGCCTCTCATGTCTGGCTATATGTTCATCTATTTTATCATGAGGCTTACTCTAAAGAGCGTGGTAGCGAATATAATGACCTACCAAAGTATTGCACTGTAGATCTTTTTCGCGAGTAATCGAATGCTTGTTGTAATTATATTTGACATAAGCTATGCGGATGGAAGAAAACTTGCGTATTGACGCCGTTGATAACGATAAAACTTATCTTTGACTGATTCACGTTACGGCATCGTTGCTGAATGGTGCGCGTTGTTGCTCGCCCCAACTAGTCAGCAGTATCCATACGAAATAACGTGGATGAATGCACCTGTTTCCTGTAGAAACTCTGAAGAAGTGATTCGCACCCTTCTTTCCGGAGCCCCAATTTGCGCAGCAATATGCGTGATAATTTGATGCCATCATGTACTGATGCAGCTTGCTGTGACTGCACCGGCTGACGCTCCCGCATACGAGTCGTCCGCTGCTGTTCTCTGCTCCCGCGCTTAGCAACTCTTGTTTCCCGAACAACTATTGAAACATTTCAACTGGCTGGTATTATGTTTGCATAAAAATTAACAAGAAAGTTGTTTATTTTTATGTGTCAAGTTTATTTGTTTTAGCCCCTGCTGCGGTGGTCTAGTGGCTAAGGTACTCGGCTGCTGACCCGCAGGCCGCGGGTTCGATTCCCGGCTGCGGCGGCTGCATTTCCGATGGAGGCGGAAATGTTGTAGGCCCGTGTGCTCAGATTTGGGCGCACGTTAATGAACCCCAGGTGGTCAAAATTTCCGGAGCCCTCCACTACGGCGTCTCTCATAATCAAATAGTGGTTTTGGGACGTTAAACCCCACAAATCAAATCATCAAGTTTATTTGTTTTACAAAAAGCGTTTACCTATGCTGAGGGTGCACTGTCGTTGTATCAATGGTGGCGACGACTTATGGCGGGGCCACAAAGCTCGCAACATGTCACTGGCTTGACGATTCGCCACCTCACGTCGAGAAAAACGCAAAAAAACAAACAGAACACTTGTACTTTTTGTCTTATGTCGTGTTGAAATAAAATAAGTAAAAATTACTCACATAGACCGTCTGGGGAAGCGTCTGCTTGTGTGAAAACGACCATTCCGGCGAGATCTGATATATCTTAGCTACAGTGTACTAGAAGGGGGCAGTGGAGTAGAACGAGGCAGCTGCGCCGCATCTCGGCTGATTCTCCGGCGGATGACAGTAGCGGCGGCACTGTAGTCTCATGGTACTGAAGATTTTAGAAGCGTCTGCATTGAGAGCGTGCACGCCCAAGTCTGCGAAAGCGTGTAATTGCACGTTTTTGGAGTGTTTAATGTGTTTCTGAGCCTTTATTAGTGGACGTATCTGCTACTCACCATTGTTCACGAGTGAATATTTATTTATTTATTTATTTATTTATTTATTTATTTATTATACCTCAAAAACCCCAGGGAGGGGTGTTACATGAGGGGTGGGCAATACAGGGTTTCTTCCATGTGCGCTTTGAAAAGAATGGGGCTGGAGTGGCGCACGACGTGGGACGGAAGGTCATTCCAATCCTTCGCTGTCTGAACGAAGAATGACCGAAGGTGAGCAGTTGTACGGGCATGCGCAGGGTAAACTGAGTCGTTGTGGTTAGTGCGGAAAGATATGCGATGCGCGGGCATGATAACAGATGCGTCGGACAGTGAGTGAAAAAATTTATGAAAAAGAGCTAATCTAGCGACTTTGCGTCGCAGTTCAAGGCTGGAATATGGGCTTTAATCTTTAAGTTAGTAACGCTTGTGTGGCGCGAGTAATCGGAATATATAAATCTAGATGCTCTATTTTGGACAGATTCTAATGTTTCGGATAGATTAGGTTGGTGGGGATCCCAGACGGCGCAAGCGTATTCAAGCTTCGGACGGACTAGTGTTTGATATGCTAAAAAGTTAACAGAAGGGGGAGCAAGTCGTAAATTTCTTCTTAGGTAACCAAGGACTTTGTTTGCTTCGTTAGAAATGTTTGTTATGTGGGAGGACCAAGTAAGATCTGGCGTAATGTTTATACCTAAATATTTGTAGGAATTCACCAGGGATATTTCGCAACCAGAAAAAAAGTATGAAGTAGCCAGGTGAGATTTCCTGCGATGAAAAGAGATGACGCAGGTTTTCCTAATGTTCAAAGTCATGAGCCATTTTTTGCACCAGGTTTCTATAGTTATTAGATCATTTTGAAGGATCTGGGAGTCATTAGGGCAGTTAATAGGACGATAAATCACGCAATCGTCAGCGAATGGACGGATTTGGGACGATATATTGCTAGGTAGGTCGTTAACATAAATTAAAAATAGAAGGGGACCGAGCACCGTACCTTGAGGTACACCTGAACGGACAGGACGCGTGGTAGATGATGTCTGGTTGGAGTAAACTAACTGTTCCCGGTTTGACAAAAAATTTCGTATCCATTCTAAAACTGCTGGGTAAATGTTTAAGCGGGAAAGTTTTAAAAAAAGGCGTTTATGGGGTACTTTATCAAAAGCTTTTTCAAAATCGAGGAAAAGGGCATCTACAGGAGCATTCTGATCTATACTTGAGCTGATGTCGTTAATAAAGAGCGCTAGTTGTGTGTCACAGGAAAGGCCTTTCTGAAATCCGTGCTAACTGGGATGGAAAAAGTTTACAGAGATCAGGAATTTGACTGTTTGAGAATAAATTATATGTTCCATTATTTTACAGCACACGCATGTTAGTGTTATGGGCCGGTAGTTTGAAGGTGAGGATGACGGACCTTTTTTGGGTATCGGAATGACCTTGCCAACCTTCCAGTCCCGTGGCACCACTCCAGTTGACAGTGATTGCTGGAAGATGTGCGACAATATGACAGCACAGAAATGTTTGGTATTTTTTAAAACTTTAGAATTTATACAATCAATACCAGCTGATACGTCACTATACCAGCTGATACGTCAATATGCAGGCACGCCAAAAATGCGTCGATGCATTCACTGTTTTAGGAGCCTGCCGACCCACAAAAAATGTCAATCATTATTTGCACGGATCCGCTTAGTTTCTTACTCAATAAGCGCTTTGATCTTCGTTACACCAAAAGTGGCTTCTAGCGAACTACAAAAAGAGGAGAAGTATCAAAACCGTGATCAAACCATACACTCGTTTTGTCAGCAGTATCTACAATGTCAAGAGCACAGTGTTCCTCTTATCAGCCTATATGAGCTCGACTGTTTCACGAGAGACTCGAGTATTAGTAACCTTGTCAGAACAATAATCATTGACGACTCTGCTTTATCATGCAAGTCTGGCTGAAGATAATACGTATTGCCTTCCAGAAGGCTTATTACTTATAAACTTATTAAAACAACACACAATTATATTAAGAAGTGCCCATTGTATATATACAGCTCATCTATTAATCTGCGGAAATTATTTGTAACCAGTTCTCATTTTGTATTGACAGCCTTAAATTGTACTGCTTTCTATTCTATTCTGCTTTCGATTATATCCTATTCTGTTTCTATTCTATTGGCGCTAACGCCATTGCAAGCGAGCAAATTTATGACGGTGGTTTGTATTATAAGCGTAGTACTACTATTAAGTGTCAAAATTTTTGGCAGGCCGCGGTGCAATCACACACGCATTCCCCCTCATATATATATATATATATATATATATATATATATATATATATATATATATATATATATATATATATATATATATTGTGACGGAGCGAGGTCTAGGCTTATAGGATAGCGTCCATCGAGAATCGGCAGCCGAACAAGATGTCTGAGTTGCCTCTCGTGTGAGCGCCTAAAGCACCGGCGTCTTCATCTTCGCAAAGTACCACGCTTGCTCCTGTCGATGATGCACCGTAACATCACTCCCCTGCGGCGGAAGCGCCGTCATGGCGCTTAGTACGGTGGCGACGAACGAGCAGGGTGATACGGTTTGAGTCTGGAAACGTGTGCAACGTCCGTCTGGAGTTAGGGGGTCGACGAGGTATTGTTCAGGGGTGCGATCTCGTAGCTCACGTCACTAAGTTGTAACACTTTGTAGGGGCCATGATAATGTGATAGTAGCTTCTCCGATAAGCCGACTTCGGTGGTTTGGTGTCCAGAGAAGTACCAGAGACCCCGGCGAGAAGTGCACGCTTTGGTGGCGACTGTCATAGCGGTCTTTTTGGTGCGCTTGCGACAAGTGAAGCTGATAACGGGCAAGCTGACGGGCTGAATGGGCTCGAGAAACGACATTGCTGGCGTACTCAGTAGACAACTGGGGCAGCCGAAGGAAAGAGCGTGTCAAATGTACTGCTGGATGTCGGCCAAATAGCAAATAAGACGGCGAATAACTAGCTGTGTCGTGCCGTGAAGAATTGTACGCGAACGTGACAAAGGGGAGTGCTTTGTTCCAGTCAGGGTGATATGGCGAAACGTACATTGACAGCATCTGCGTCAGCGTTCGGCTCAGACGCTCGGTCAACCCATTTGTCTGTGGATGATAAGTGGTGGTAAGCTTGTGCTCAGTGGAGCAGGCACGGAGAATGCCATCCACAACACGTGAAAGGAAGTACCTTCCTTCATCAGTAAGCAGCTGCCGTGGAGCACCGTGATAAAGAATGGCTTCATACAAGAGAAAGTCAGCGACGTCAGTAGAACAGCTTGTCTGCAGTGCTTTAGTGATGGAAAAGCGTGTGGCGTAGTCTGTGGTGACTGCAACCCATTTATTTACGGAGGTGGACGTAGGAAACGGGCCCAACAGGTCAAGGCCAACATGGTAGAATGGTTCCGTCGGTATGTCAATGGGCTGTATGAGGCCAGACGGTAGCACAGAGGGGCGCTTGCGGCGTTGGCAGCGGTCGCAAGCAGAGACGTAGCGAAACACAGAACGATACAGTGCCGGGCCAGAAAAAGCGACGTCGCACACGATCGTAGGTACGAGAGACGCCTAGGTGACCGGCTGTAGGTACGTCATGTAGCTGTTCGAGAACGCTTGTACGCAGGTGATGGGAAAGCACGAGTAGTAATTCTGGGCCATCAGCGTTGAAGCTGCGACGGTACAGATTGTTGTCGTGCAGTTCTAACAGGCAAACGGAAAGGACCTGTTGGAGCAGAGGTCAGACGCTCGATGATGGAGAGTAACGACGGGTCACGTCATTGTTCGGTAGAGATGTCACCCAAAGCGTGGATGGAGAGAACGCAGGGGTCTGAATCAAGGTCTGTCAAGTAGGGCGTTTCAACCGGATAGCGTGACAAAAAGTCAGCGTCTGTGTGCAGGCGTCCCGACTTGTAGTGGACCACGAACGGGTATTCTTACAGACGGAGTGCCCAGCGACCGAGACGTCCAGATGGGTCCTTTAGCAATGACAGCCAGCAAAGAGCGTGATGGTCCGTAACAACGGAAAAAGTTCGGAAATACAGGTAAGGCCTGAATTTCGCCACGGCCCACACTAAAGCTAGGCGTTCGCGCTCAGTGATGGAGAACTCCCGTTCGGCAGGTGAAAGAAGACGACTAGCGTAAGCAATCACGCGGTCATTCCCGTGCTGTCGTTGGCCAAGGACCGCTCCAATTCCATGGCTACTGGCATCGGTGCGAAGCTCTGTAGGTGATGCAGGGTCGAAATGGGCCAGTATTGGTGGCGTAGTCAGCAGATGGATAAGAGCCGCAAAGGCGTCCGCATGCTCTATGCACCATGCGAAGAGAACGTCCTTCTTTAAAAGATCAGTAAGCGGTCGAGCGATGTCGGCAAAGTTGCGGACAAATTGACCAAATAGGAACATAGACCTACAAAACTTCAGACGTCCTTGGTTGAGCGTAGTACTAGAAATTATTGTACTGCTCGCACCTTCTCGGGGATCTGGTGGAACACCATTAGCACTGACAAGGTGGCCGAGTATGGTGATTTGGCGACGTCCAAAATAGCATTTTGCAGAATGGAGCTGAAGAGCAGCTCTTCGAAAAACATCCAGAACGGCTGACAGACGTGTTGTATGGCTTTCAAAGGTTAGTGAAAAGACGATGACATCGTCCAAGTAACATGAGCAGATGGACCACCTATATCCTCGGAGAAGGGAGTCCGTCATGCACTCGAAAGTTGCCGGCGCATTACACAATCCAAATGGCACGACTTTGAACTGGTAGAGGCCGTCGGGCGTAACGAAAGCGGTTTTTTTATGATCCATGGGGTCGACCAAAATTTGCCAATAGCCGGACCGAAGTTCGATAGACGAAAAGTATTGGGCACCATGGAGGCAATCGACGGGCGTCATCAATCCGAGGCAAAGGGTAGACATCCTTGTGGGTCACTTTGTTTAAATGGCGATAGTCCACGCAAAAGTACCAGCTGCCATCCTTCTTTTCAACGAGCACGACTGGGGAAGCCCAGAACTGGATGATGGTTCTATTACTTCTTTAGTAATCATTTTGTCCATTTTTTTCTGAATTAGTTGGCGTTCCTTGTGAGATACGCGATATGGACGCCGCCGTATAGAACTGGCATCACCAGTGTGGATCCGGTGAGTCACTGCAGTTGTTTGGCTGAGAGGGCGGTGGTCCAAGTCGAAAATGTCTCTATATGACGTTAGCAGACTACGGAGGCTGGCAGCTTGTGCTGCAGTGAGGTCGGGAGCAATCATCTTGCAAATGTAATCGGCAGGCAGAGTGTAATTGCGGTCCAGACAGGGGGATGTAGCATCGGTGTCCAAACCAGTAACGTTGCAGCTGTCAAGTGGAGATGGGGTAGCCAAAGACATTGTCTTGCGGAATAAATTGAGTCAAGAGACTCACGTTAAATAGTGGTATAGCCACTGTATTATTAGCGACGGCGACAACAGTGTGAGCAAGGGCGACGTCTTGGGCCATCAGTACGTCGACTATGTGAGTGACGAGGTAGTCAGCATCGGGCACATGACGTGAGCACGACAAAGTGGCATAAGTAGCAGCTTGTGGAGGCAAGCGAACGTGGGGACGAGAGCATGAACGGGGAGAATAGTCAGATAGAAAATCGGCACGCTGTGGCAGTTCAAGCTGAAGAGCACCAGTGGCACGATTAATGAGCACAGAATGATGTGACAGGAAGTCCAAAGCAAGTATTAGGTCATGAGGACACATTTCAATGACGGCAAACTTAACTAATGTAGGATGACCGGCAATAGACACATGGGCCGTGCACATCCCTTGAATGTCAGGGGTCCTGCCATCAGCGACAGGAAGTGTGCGGGAAGCGGTAGGCGTGAGCACTTTATGTAGGCGTCGGCGAATGTTCGCGCTCATTACAGAAATGTGCGCTCCAGTATGTATAAGGGCAGAAATAGCCACACCGTCAACGTCAACGTCTAACAAACTTCGTCTCGTCGTAAGCGTCAAGAGAAGATTTGTGGAGGTAATCCAAAATGCAGTGTCCGCTCCGGGTGCTGCACCCTTTAGTTTTCCGGGTAGGCAGGAGCGGGGTTGAGTGGGGACGACGGCCTGCGAGTCTGCAGTGAGCGAGACGACTAGCGACGTCCTGGAGGCGAACGCGACTGACGACTATGCGGTGACGGAGATCGGCTGTTGAACCTTCTTTAGTTGTTTGGCGGAGAAAGCTGCACGGCAGATGCGAAGCGGGTGCTGTCATGTCGGTAGTGAGGTTGAGATGAAGTCCGAGGCAGCGAGGACCAGCGGTAATTGCAGTAACGGACGACATTACCGATACGGTGGCAATGAAAACGAATTGGTCGATTGTCGACGGTTCCCCACGCAGCCCGGTCGCGAGATCGGGCAGTAAACTGCTGCTCGTAATAGGACGAGGGTGGACGCCATGGAGCTCGCTGCGGGCTGGGCAAAGCGCACACCGAGGGAATACCTACGCTGGCGAGGTCTTGGCGGACGATGACTTTAACCATGTTAGCGGTGAGTGGGGTTGTCTCACTTGCAGCGGTGTGAGCCGGAGCAGAGGCAATGGCTTCAAGTTCGCGCTGTACGATTCGGCTCACCTGATCCAATGTATCTAGAGGTGGCGGCTGTGTTGTTGCATGGTCTTCCAAGACGACGTTGCAGCCGTATTCGGAAGGCGGGTAAAGAGGCTGTTAATCCGCCGTATCTTCGCTTGCTCAAAGAGCCGGCATTCGTTTATTATGGCGTTCACTGTAGAAAATTTTTGCAGATGAGGCAGTTGAATGAGTCATCCACAATCCCCTTAAGAATATGTCCGACCTTGTCAGCCTCCGGCATCTCGGCATTGGCTTTGCGACACAACGATAACACATCTTCCATATAGGAGACGTAAGACTTAGTCGAGGTCTGCGCCCGAGACGCGAGCATTTTGTTCGCCGCCATTTTTCTTCCAATCGGCTTTCTGAACAGGTCCAAGATTTTTTCCCTGCACACTTCCCAACTCCCAAGTTCTCTTTCATGGTTCTCATACCACGATTTGGCGGTTCCCCTGAGATAGAATAACAGGTTCGCCAGCATAAGAGTCGGGCCCCATCGGTATCGAGTACTCACACGTTCGTACTGTGCCAGCCAATCTTCAATGTCAACTTCTTCTGGATCACAACCGCTGAACGTGCCAGGATCCCGCGGGAGTTCGAGCACGAAAGTTGTGGTCGCAGAAGGAGATGTAGTTACCGCATCATCTCCGGCCGCAGAAACACCAGGAGCAGATGCAGACGCCTGTACTTTCCGTCATCGTTGTGGAATGACCCTTCAAACGACGGCCGCTGCTAAGTTCCGTTGTGAGGCGGTTACCCAGCACGTCCATTAAATGTGACGGGGCAAGATCTAGGCTAATAGGATAGTGTTCACCGAGAATCAGCAGCCGAACAAGAGGTCTGACTTGCCTCTCGTGCAAGCGCCTAACGCACCGACGTATTCTTCATCCTCGCAAAGTGCCATTCACGCATCGCACGTGGAGAGGGCACAGTCTACACGATGACCAATTATGGTCACAAACGCACTGCACAGACGTTTAGCACACGTCAGCAAGATTTCCCGCTCGTCTGATGATCCTGAATGAGCTTGTTTTCCAAGAACTCTTCTGCTAGTTGTTGTTTCCAAGAACTCTGCTGCTAGTTGTTTTCCAAGAACTCTTCTGCTAGTACACGTGTCAAACTTGCCTTACTGCGTTCAGGTAGGACAATGTAGTGGTTCACAGCTTATCGTTAAAATATGCCAATCCATTTAGTCGATCCTGTGGTAAAAGGGGGAAGGAGAAGTGGTCGACTAATCCCTCGTCGTTGAGGCGCTAGGTGGGCTGCCGCCATGGCTGCAGCTCTTAGTGCATTTTTCATTTCCGTACATTCTATCCCTTATTGTTTGCTAGAAAATGTGGCTTACCTGCAAATTTCCGGGACTCCGCTTCTCCTCACACGGTGCAACCACAACCAGTTTGGTTTTGGCTTTTTGCCCAAACTGCGAATACCCCGCTGATTTCGTTCTTTCCACATCCTCGGTGACTTCGAAAATGGTTCAGCTGCTTCCTTCTTTGCCTCAAAAGCCTTGCATAGAGTGAAGCTCACAATGGCCTTTCTTGTCTCATGCGTTTTCTTTGCGTGAACTGGTCTTGAAACCCGTTGTTTACGTTTTGCTGTAAGGAAACCAACAGCCCATTCTTGCTTCAAATGCGTCGAAATATTTTTGTTCAGTTCACAAGGCCGAAAGACTCCAATAATGATGACGGTCATAACAACGTCGAAGAACCCCAGGTGGTCGAAATTTTCTATGCCCTTCATGATGGCGTCTCTCATAATCATGTGGTGGTTTCGAGACGTTAAACCCCACATAATCAATCAATCAATCAATCAGTCGTCTGCTGTGGCACCTTACTGGCAGCGGATGCTGCATGAAACGCCGAATAAGGTGCATACTAATTGGAAGTCATGCGCTCTGGGCAGACCAAGTGCGACATGGCTTAGCGTAATGACGGGGTGACTCAGAGGGCGCCGATAGATGAATTTTTCCGGCTTTTGATTACGTGTAATGCGTAGGTGTACGCCAGTCAGTCGACGCGGTGTTCGAGCGAGGGCCGATGTTGGGCGAGGGGAGATCGAACGGTGGGTCTGTGGCGTCACAGTTCTGAGGAGCCTTCGATGGCGTGTAAATTTTATAGCACGCGTGCGGCAAGGCAGGCAGGTGGTTCACCTGCGTGTCTTGAAGGGCATACACAGTGTTCTTTACCTGTTGTGAGCCAGTTGAGCGGTCCTCAATATTTTCTGTGATCGTCGCAACATCACACACATTCAGCCTTAAAAGGTTAGGGGTTTGAACTTCTTCGGGCGCCCCGCCGCGGTGGTCTAGTGGCTAAAGTACTCGGCTGCTGATCCGCAGGGCGCGGGTTCGAATCCCGGCTTCGGTGGCTGCATTTCCGATGGAGGCGGAAATGTTGTAGGCCCGTGTGCTCAGATTTGGGTGCACGTTAAAGAATCCCCAGGTGTTCAAAATTTCCGGAGCCCTCCACTACGGCGTCTCTCATAATCATATAGTGGTTTTGGGACGTTAAACCCCACATATCAATCAATCAATCAATCAACTTCTTCGGGCATTGTTGACGGTGATACTTCCACCATCGGGGTGCGAATAGTGGGTTTGAAGATGTCCGTGGTTGTGGCAGGTTCTGGGGCATGCGGCAAGGTTGCCGCCGAGGAGCCTGACTCACCAGAGTTGTCTCGGACGAAGGTGGCCGAGGAAGACGTATGGTTGGTTGGAATGTATGGTGGACCGTCAGCCAAGGACGTCGAAGACACGCACCTGGAGGCCTGGTCTATGATGGCAGTAGAATTCTCAACCTCGTCGGGTGGGTGGCCGGGCGTGGAAATTGCTGCGCTAGTGGCCGGACGTGAGGTTGAACGGGACGTAGCCGAGAGAGCTTGGTCATGGTCAAGGCAGGAATGCGAGCCGTTTGGTAGCACACGCTGCAGCGCAGTGGCAACCCCGAAGTCGCGCTCTTCTTTAGGTGCCGAGACAGGCATGGAGTCTGCAACGGAGAGAAGTGGGAAAGCCTATGTTGGCAGGACCGGCCCATCAGATGCAGGATCTGTGAGCTACGGGGTCGTGGGTCTCCAGGTCAGCGGCTTGATCGAAGCGGAAGGATTGTCTCCATCACCTGTATAGCTGGTAGCCGGCAGTGCGATAGTCTCGAGTGGCCATGGTTCGGGAGGCGTCCTCAAAGGTGATGAGCCAGGCACTTCTGTTTCGCCCTTAGGAGAACAATCAGGTTTGATGCCGTAAAACTTGAGCACGGCGTCTCGCAGATCGCCGTACAGGTGAGGCCTCCAGGAGCAGTATGTGAGGCGGCGTTTGAGGTCACGTGGAAGATGATATTCTAATAGCATTTACATGATACATGATCTTTTGGATCAAGATGTCCTTTGCAATCCAAGGCCACCACAAACTCCTCGAACCATGTCTCTAAGCAAGAGGTCCGAACGGTGGCAGTGGCAGGTCGAACTTGGGCTTCCAGGCTTGCGCTGGCTGTAACATGGCCGCGGAGCTCGGCGGCAGTAGTGCGGTGTCGGTCGATTTTCCGTGTGTCTCTGTGGTGTAGCAACGTGACGGCGTCCGACGTAGACCCCGCCGCGGTGGCCTAGTGGCTAAGGTACTCGGCTGCTGACCCGCAGGTTCGCGGGTTCGATTCCCGGCTGCGGCGGCTGCATTTCCAATGGAGGCGGAAATGTTGTAGGCCCGTGTGCTCAGATTTGGGTGCACGTTAAAGAACCCCAGGTGGTCGAAATTTCCGTAGCCCTCCACTACGGCGTCTCTCATAATCAAATAGTGGTTTCGAGACGTTAAACCCTACATATCAATCCGACGTAGACGTGCCATCGTGGCAGGTTAATTTAGCAGACGAGACGTATAGGAGTAAGTGAGCTGCCGAAGTAGCACAGCGACCATGGCGTCCACCCAGCCAGAAGCAAACGAACATTCTAGACTCCACGCGCGACAAGCCACCAGCGCTTGTCATCTTTTTTCTGCACCGGCTGGCCGCAACTAGCGCTACACTACAGAAGCATTTCAAGAACTTAAACGACGCCTCCAGACACAACCGATACGTGCGCATTTCGACGAATACGCCGAAACAGAGGTACACACCGACGCAAGCAGCGTAAAACTAGGCACCACCTTTGTGAAAAGAACTGACGGCGTGGAAAAGGGTTATCAGTTATGCTGGCTGGTCGCTATCTAAGGCCAAAAGCTACTATTACACAACAGAAAAGTAGTGCCCTGCCATCATCCGCGCAACATGAAAGTTTCGCCCCTACCTTTACAACAGGCCTTTCTAAAGTGAGAATGACGACCATCCTTGTATTGGCTAGCTAACTTGAAGAGCCTTCATGTCACCTCGCACGCCGGAGCTTCAGATTTCAAGACTTCGACGGGACCGTCGTGGACAAGTCTGAAAGAAAACACTCTAACACCGACTGCTTGTCTCACGCTGCTGTCGAACCACCGCCGCCAGATGGCATGGTTGAGGACAGCTTCGCAGAAACTGATAACGGCAGATGACTTCGCCAAGCAACAGCGAGCTGACCCGGAACTCGGTAGTCTAGGGGAATACCTCGAGGGCAACAGCATGACTGTTCCAAATGTTTTCAAAGAGTACTGCAGACATTATTTTTTGTAAATGGACTTCTCTCAAAGAAAAACTTGTTACCCATTGGAGCTGACCACCTTCTCATGGTTCCTTCAGCAGTGAGATCAAAAATACTTGAGGCCCAACATAACAACCCGATAGGCTGGACATCTCGGTGGTTGCCGTTCGCTCGCAAGAATACAGGAAAAATACTACTGACAACGATTTGTCAGTCATCCGGAACATCATCGTCAAGAACCCTGTCCTACGTCACGGAGCTTCACAGAAGCTCATTACTGACAGAGGGACGGTCTTTACAACGGACGTAACTCAGGCGATTCAGAGGTTTAGACAGATAAGTCACCGTCAGACCACCGCCTACCGTTAACAAACTGACGGCTTCACCAAACGGCTTAATAAATTAAGACCATCGCTGATATACTCGCCATGTATGTCAATGTCGACCACACGTCATAGGATGCAATGGTTCCGTACGTGACCTTCACGTAAAACACTGCCGTGCAAGGAAAAACGTGAATTACGCCATACAAGTTGGTGAATGGACGGAGCCGAGCCACGACGCTCGTCGTCATGTCACCTAACGTCAGCGACGAAAAAAACATCGACATGACTGCCTGCCTCAAGCGCACCGAAGAAGCCCGACAACTCGCCCGCCTCTGTATGATGAACCAACAGATGACCATTACCCACCAATAAATTCTTTCACGACGGTTCGTGAAATACCAGCACGGTTTGGTATGGACGCCAATAGGCCAAAGTGATAAAGTGAAAATTTCTGTGATGGTAATTTGGACCATAAAGGGTAATTCGACGTCAATGCCCATTCCATTATGAAGTGGTCCCTGATGTCATAACGAGCTCTCAACGATGCAGATCGTGACTTCAAGTCATACATGTCGCGCGCTTACGGCCGTTTTATGCGCGATAACGAACCGAAATATAGTATTTTTTCTCGTTGTTAGTGCTGTATTGTAATTTATTGCTTTTATTTCTAGCAATACGTTTGTACTTTCATCTTTTGTCAAAGCATCACGACGACGCCTTTTTCAGAGGCGGGCAATGCCACGTTTCTGTGCTCAAGTTTTGTTATCAGCCAGTTACACTATGTTCAGCGCAAACCACACCTGTGGTATTCGAGAAGCATCAAGACTGTAATAGATCGTTTTGTTAAAATCACGCCCACAACGCAAACTCTAGAGATTATTCTGGAACCTGGGCGGCTAGCAATAACACTAGACTATTCGACCGTGCCGTGTATAAATGCCGACGTGCTTCACCGCTAGTCAATTCATTGATGGCCGATGCCCCGCTTGCCGCTATCAGTGCCAGTGTCTCGCTGTTCTCTGTCAGTATCTTTAAGTGGCCACAAGTTCAGCCCAAATAGCTTATTGTTCGACCTACAGTCGGCACCCTTAACCATGCTACGATCCTGTCACAATATCCACAGAGTGAGCGATGATGAGTGGGGCGATGCTTATGAGAGTTTTATATGTAAGCCGTCAAGCCATACGTATGTCAATGCATGCATCTGTCAGTGCGCCTGTCCATCTGTCTGTGTCCACCTACGTCTAAGCGCTCTTGTGACCCCCTCTTTCCTTGCGCTGCACCAAAATTTGCGTGGGAGGCTAAAATGGCTTGAAGAAAATTCACAGGTTATACCTGCAATAATGAGACAATAAAGTCGCATACATCGTCAATCTCTTTTCGCAGGACGTGTGGCACATACTTGCGGGCTGGTGTGCCACAGGTGTATGTGTATGTGCCACAATTTTGTGAAAGTTTACATTTACCCGGGACCGGCTAGAATAGATGCGGGCAATTTTGATGCCTGAGCGTTAAAAAAAGCTTGCACCGACAGCGTTGACCGGAAGAATGCAAAAAGAAAATGGTACATTCCGCATAGTGTGAATCTAAGATATGAGAAGCACTAATCAGGAAGGCTGAATTTCGGCAATAAAATCCACACAACGTTACCAGGCGGAAATGGATTATGCCAAACATGACTTCATTGTCATGGTTATCATGTTTTGTAAGAACATGACAACATGCCAATAGTGAGGCACATAGCCATGTTTTTATATGATACGCATGTCATGACTATCACGTTTGCACCAGTCGTATACCTTCATCATCCATTCCCGTCCTGTAATACCAAAATGGGCACATGTGAAGCGAGCGAAACGGCCGCGAGCGCGCTGTGAGCGTAGCATGTAGTCATGTTTCACGTGACAGGCATGCCGTGATTATTATATTTGCACCAGTCAAAAAGCTTCGTCATTCATTCACGTCACGTATTACCAAATTTGATATATAAGAAGGGAGCGCATCATGAGCTTAGCATGTGGTCATGTGCCTAATGACAGGAAGGTCGTGATTATCACGCTTACACCATCCATATACCTTGATCATCCATTAACGTCACGCTATACCAGATTTGGTGTATGTGAAGCTAGTGAAATGACCGCGAGCGCATCATGAGCGTGGCATATAGTCATGTTCTTACAAGACACGCATGTCACGTTTATCATGTTGGCACCAGTCATATACCTTCATCATCCATTCATGCCACGTAATACCAAATTTTGTGAATGCGAAGCTAGCGCAATATGAGCATGGCACGTAGTCATATTTTTACATGACCCGCATGTCACCAATTCCACATGAGAGTTGTCACTTATGTTCGCCATGCCCATGCAATCGTGTCATGTCGTACCAGATTTACGATTTGTCATGTGAACGAAGCCACCACAGGAGTACCAAGATCCTGACATGCAAATTCTGGCATTTATGACGTACATGTCATCATTTTTTGCTATGACTAATCAGCTACGCTCCTCATCAGTCATGCTATGCTATACCAGTTTTGGTATAGATTCCATTATCTAAACGACCAGGAGAGCTAATACTGCGAGCAGCTAGATAGAAAGACTGATACGGTCAAACTCACTGAAGTTCGCTAGGAAATGCTTTGCGTTTAAAAGTAAAATTAAGGCTCTCAGCAGTAATCGGACCCTAGTGTTTAGCATGGGAATCAATTATGAACTACAGAGCCACGCCAGATCTCAGAACTGCGCTTCAAATAGACTCAAATGTGTACGTTAAATATCAATGTGGTAGATGTGCTGGCTATCCAATTTCATAAACATTACAAATATTCATCCTATGAGGGATAACGACAAAAGTAGTTATTCTCTATTCGCTGAAGTTTGTTTATGTAACAGTGTTCAGGGCTGTCGTGCTCGCGAACACAAGCGCTACAATAGCCTTACCGCTTCGGGTGCTGCCTAATACCGTTGTTACTGTTGGCAGCATTAAGCAACAATAAGCAACAATAATAAGCAGGTTATATAACATATATGCGACTGTTAAACGTGTTTATATGTGTTCGTCTATTTAGCGTCACTCAGTGACGTTTCGCTCAATAATATATTACAACACTGTCGCCTTCCAGCATTCCACCTGCATGCTTCGCATATCATAGATTCCCAAGGTATGTGCGATCTACTCATTGTTCAGTTATAGCGGCTCACTGTATGTGAACCTCAAATAAACGTCACCATCTTGCTTTCTACTGATGCTTAATGCGCCTAGTTTTTTTTCAGAGCAAGAAGCCCGACGAGACCGAGACGACACTGTACCTAGAAAAGACCTATACATCAGTAATCGCCGACTTTAAATTGAATTTGTAACCAGCCGCGTAAGAAATGGCATAGAAAATCCACCTTTACTTCACAAAGTGCGTTAGTAAATTCACTTAAGAAAAGTAACAAAGTAGGATAAAAACGGTCTGTAAGCCTTTCAAGAAGACCCCAGTGTAATGCTCAGGAAGGGATCGTCTCTAACGTGGTTCATAGAAACGTGCGCATGGGATCACTTACATATTTCAAGATGTTGAGTGACTGTATCTTGCTGCACACGTATTCGTAGAAATCGTCGCATGGGTCGGCGTTGCGGTTAATCCAGGCACTCAGGTGTCGGCCCATATAGATGCAGTCACGCGTGTCACACTTCTTCGTGTGGGATCGGACTATTTGTATTATCTGTACTATCAGTGTCGTCACTGGAAGGAAACTGAAGATTCACAAAGGCAGGTATCAGACCCACAAAATCACACAATAATATTTTGTTACAAATGCGAATGCACATTCAGGAATGCGTGTACCAGCCTGATTCTGGTACCTAATTCCTTAAGTCTCGCGTTTCAGTAAACAAAGTTGAAAACTAAAGTATCAGTAAAGCAGAGGGTTAAATTACTCATGAAAACCATATATGGGTGACATATTAAATGTATAATGAGGGCGACTGAAGACCCTGTATTAGTCAATCGTAATTCGTCCAGTAAATGTAAATGAAGTAACTGCAAAGCTCGCAAAGCAACGAGAAGTCGCTTATATTACGTGTGGTTTGTCGGAGATAAGTTTATGGAGTGGGCTAAAGTGAAAAGGTGTTCGCAGATTTGATAAAAATTGAAACTCAAATATTCAACCCTTCTTTCTTACTCAGAAAACATAGTGGTTTTGTCTTTATATGACTCGACTGCTTTGTGATTGGATGTATCGAATTTTACACAGTAATATAGGCCTCGCTGTATCACTAATACACTCTAAACAAATTAGCTGAATGGCAATCCAACTCAGATATTCTTGAAGCAGATTGTCAGCTTGCGTCGGGGCCAGATGGTATTTTGAGATTAGCTAGTGTTTCATAGAGTTCATGAGGTTTCTTCAGCTGGAGCAAGAAGCTGAAGGTTATAGCGTTAAACAGTTTTTTTCTCAGCAAAACAGAGAAAATTGCTGCTGGACCTAATTCCATGATTGATTAATTCTCACAAACAGCGTATTACTGCTTTGAGACATCTACACAGCGGACCACAGTCTAGTGGTGAAAGAATAGCAATATCGCCGGCAAAATTAATATGCTCACAAAGGCAATCGCCTTACCTTCGATTTGATTGATAGTAATGTGGCGTCTAACGTCCCAAAATCACGATACGATTATGAGAGACACCGTAGTGAAGGGCTCCAGATATTGCGACCACCTGGGATTCTTTAACGCGCAACCAAATCTGAGCACACGGGCCTACAACATTTCCGCCTCCATCGAAAATGCAACCGCCGCAGCCGGGATTCAATCTCGTGATATGCGGGTCAGCAGCCTGAGTACCTTAACTACTAGACCACCATGGTGGGGCATCATACCTTCGCAGAAGGCTAGATCTTGCTATATTTGTGAAATCACCCATCTAGATATTTGGATTCGTGCGTGTTAAGATCTAGCTTACGATCAAAGAATAAGTTTCTTCGGTCTCTTCATGAAAATACCTTCGAGTCTTAGCTTGTTTCAGCTGTTGGTACCTTTTAAATCAAAACATATTTATTATTGCGAACTTTTTGAAATACGAACATAAGTACTGTTTTCAGACATCTGAGGGCTAAGGTGCAAACCACGTGGACCGCGGTACTTGCGCTAGCTGCTCGCCCCACACATGATTTTTTCCCATTCCAGATGTTCTTTATTTGCTTTTAAAAAGTCACACGTGAGGCCGAAGCAATGAGTGCATTAGCAACAACTTGAAATCTAATGCTGTGAACGCCAAGCAGACATATATGTGCAGCACCCTGCTCACGCACAAATAACGCACGAAAACAACATACACAGGACGACAGCCAACTAACAACGTTTGCAGCTCGACAGGTAACCCACAAGCGCCGCTATTAGATGTAATGCAGCAACAATGAAACTATTTGAGCTTGGCAAGAGGACTGAATAACTTTGAAAAATTTTATTTTTTATCACTGACTTATTGCAAGAACAGCGTTCCCAGCGTGATGCCAATAGGTTTGTTGGCGCTGGCACACGCTGAAAACACTGGCACGCAATGGTATTTATTGCCACTTCGCTGGGTGCACTGGGATAAATCTGTGTTGCACCGGTAGGGGCACTGACTTAATCACTGTGATGCTGATGCACACTCGGGATGCCCTGTAAGCGCTGGACTTTTTTTTGTGTGTAAAGCACTGGTGCATATTGGAGCATGCACTGTTGCTACCAGCGCAGCGTGCACATTATGTAGCGTGTGCCGTGGTGTAATTTGGAGGCGTTGAATGTATAACACTTGATTCGAAGGCATGAATGGATGCTACCCTAACAGATCCCCAGCGTACGCATTTCTTGTGGTTTACGTATTGCAGAAATTAATGCACGTTCTTCGCATGTCCCTAGGTATACCATATTCGCATCAGTCGTGTATTGCTTTGACGAATCCATGTTGCAGTGTTTATAAGCCTGGAGCTGGCTTCCACTCCTAACAGAACAGTAAATCGTTTACGCCGCCAAGTTCAAAGTTAAATCAGCTTCCTTGATCGCTTCGCAAGGTTTCCCAGCGGAGGCGAGAGAAACAGCTGTCGTCAAATCTCGCCACACCGTAAACGAATGTTGGCCCATGCTTATCCTATTACTTGCAACAGGTAACAGTTAGAAATGTTCCGAAGCTCATACCCAGAAAATCCCACCATCGCAACTCACCGCGTGTAGAGTGATCATATACAGTGCCAGGCCCAGCGAGCCTTAGGCCTATCGTGTCTGTCGCGCCCGTGTACATGTTGCCGGTGCTTCTTGGTTTAATAATTGCACACACAATTTTAAAGTGTGAGAAAACAGTAAAATATATTTTCGGCATAGATCACCCTAAATCAACTATTTTGCCTAGTGTCAATGTCTGCACATGGAGCGCAGACTATCGATGCGTCGCGCTTCAAGCTACGCTGACTGTCACCGGAAGCTGTCAGGCCTCACAGACCGGTAATTCTCTGACTGATATGCAAGAACATAAAATTTTCTGTTTGAAATTTGGTACGATTTCGTCAAATAACCCACTGGCATAGGTTTTCAGCGGTTTGCATTAGTATTTCTTTGGGGTCAGCAGCCGAGTACCTTAGCCACTAGACCATGACGGTGGGGCGTGCGTCACTCTAGTTGTATTTCTTGTATAATATCCTTCAGTGAGCTCGAAATAAAAGCACAGATTTTCTTGTGCATTAAATGTAACCCTATTACATTGGAATATTACATTGCGCCGCATGCCGCCAACACGCTCAAGCTCGATTAGCGAAGCGAAACGTCAACGCAATGAAATATGCAGTTACGACTACAGTCCACGCTAACTTCTCCTGCAGTTCACCGGTGCTGTTCGAAAGACGTTGTTGTTCGCCGAATTTTGACGTTGCGAAACGCACACACGTGCATTCATTCCAATATCCTTGTTTTGATCGCCCTGATGGAACCTACAGCATCCGATTGCAGCAAATTGCGCACTGTTAGAGTCTGATTATGACTGTGACACAAACGCTACCTAATGGGATGTTAGATGCGTGTATTCCGTTGAAGAAGCAGCTGTATGATGCTTACAGCGCGAGTAATGACGACAGTATTATGTTCGCAAACCATCACTAGGCTGAACATTCGGTTTTGTGCAGCCGTGACGGCGCGCTACTTGCTAGTGGCCCACTACTCGGGCAAATCACCAGACAGACTTGGCACAAGTTATCTAAGCGTTTATACGGGAATTACGGTTCGCGCAGTTTTCTGTAGCACACACAGGATTACGCAATCTATCGTTGATGCACAGTTGGTGAGCTGACACCACCAGCCTTCGCACTACGCAAGAAATGAGGAGCGAACATTTAGCAGTTTCTGTCGTTTGCTAAATATTTCGTTCCGATTTACGTTCATTCCATAATCAAGAGTTCATCCCGTGAAATCGACATGGGGCGGACGTCCATGCTTCTTATCAGTTCTTATGCGAGTTCCTGGGTTGATCATTCTACCGCTGCGATCTTGGATTGCACGGTGCTTCACCTATAGGCCAAAGGTTTTGCTATTTGATATACCTGCAAATCTGTACACTGGAACGCCTGCTGTATACTGGCAGCGGAGGCCAGACAAACAACTGTCGCTCGATATCGCCACCCCGGAAATGTATGTCGGGCAATGACAGACCTTTTACTTACTTCAGGTAGAGTTTACATCACATTTAGAAATGTTGCGAAGCTCAAGTACCGAAACTTCAAGCATCGCTACTCAGCTGCGTCGAGAGCGGCCTTACCCAGTGCCCCGTCGCAGTGAGCATTGAGCGTATCGTGGCGGCCGCGTTGATGTGCGTGCTACCCGCGCTTTTTTTTGCTTTAGGTACCCGCAATTCTAAATTATGAAAATGACTGTAATGTACAGTTCAGACATCCCTGAGCCTATAGCAGCAATTTTTCCTTGGCCGGTGCCCGCACAAAGAAGGATGACGATCGATGTGTCATGCTTTCAGCAACAAAGGCTGTCACCGAAAGCTTCTAATCGGGCGCATGCAGTAGCCGGTAGTTCTCTGACTCGCATGTAAAAACACGCAATTTTGTGTTGGTAATTAGGTACACCATAGTGAGCTGACATACTGGCATGCTTTTTATGTGGACTGCACTCGTAATACAGAGAACGAATTTTTTTTATTGCAGGTGTCGATATAACTGCAAATTTGTACACTGGCACGCCAGATGTATACTGCTATATTGGTGCTTGCGCGAGAAAAATACTTAATCAATCTTGTGCGTGCATATGTACTTAAGAAGTCATTATAAATTATCTGTACATGTTGACCAGTGGTAAGTCCGAGAAGCGACTATTGAAGAAAAAGTCGCAGCTTCGCCACAAAGCTCAAGCAATGAACATGATAGTAACCAATTGGAAGTTACCGCGCAGAATGGCAAGCACAGCGATACGTGTACCACATCGCTCACGCACAAATAACACAAGAAAAGTACTCAAAGGTAAAGATGGACGCGAGTAATCATCTGAGTTGTTACTTCGCTAGGTCTGGAAAGCACACTCTTTTCGCAAACGGAGACTGTGCAACAATTGCAGTAACCTTTGTGCTCCCGGTAACTACAACAGAATCGTTCTGGTGAAAGCTTAAGAACACCCTAGACATAAGATGCTCCCAACCGCGAGATAAGGGCGCGCGAATGTGCGTTCAGGGCCTAAACGACCACCCACTTCTCTCCGCGAAGCAAAGTACACTGTGAACAAAAATGAGCCTAGATGGGAGTAAATGAGCTTGTAATTTAGCGCATGCCCCGGTGGGAGTTTTATAAACACCGTCCGGTGAAAGTAAAAAATTTCCTCCGCATCAGTAGGAGGTTTTTGCATGGTGCCAAGGGGGTTTTTATTTACATGCATCGGGGAAGAACGGAACGAACGGTATTTGGACTAGTTGGTTAAATTTCATGGTAATAAGGATTGCAGCGCAAGCACGAAGGTGCTAGAAGAAACTTGAAACGAAAGGCGAGGCAAGGAATGCAAAGAGGACAACATCGGCGCTCGTGTGGTCCTCTTTGCTTTCCTTGCCTCGCCTTTTGTTTCACGTTGCTTTTAGCACCTTCGTGCTTGCGCTGCAACCCTTATTACCGTCGGGGAACTTTTTCAGGTCAGTATAAGAGTGATTTCTCTACATAAACCGGGAAAAAATTACGTCAGCAACCGTTCCATGCGCAAGCGTAACTTTAAACGCATTGCTTTCAAAGCACACACAATGATTACAGTACACACACATGCTCACAACGTTGACGCAAAGTTACAAAACTCACACTTACCACAGCCTACCACCCGCACTGCACACCAACGTATCAGTCACCGGGTATATATAGGCACCACATTCTGACCTCCCATGTAGCCCTGAAGGGAACCTTTATTTTGCTAATAATTAGGCAATGAACACGCACCACGTAGGTATAAAGTTGAGGTGGCCTGATGTAAGCACTTCAACACAAATGCATTTGATCAAAGCCTGCCTAATATTCAATATTTTCAACTATAGCGAAAAAGTTAGATCAGGTGGCGCTCTGTAATACGGGCTGAATTTGCAGTAGCAGTACTGTTTGTGAATCCGTAAAATGCACTGAATCATACACAAGGTCCACGCGGCCTTGCATGAACACATTCACGAGGCACAACCAGCAGCTCCAGCGATGAGCCGAGGTAGACAGCAGCTACCGCGTTCGACGACTAGGCCTCACTAACGAGTACGGCATGGTGATCCAATGAATGACAGCTGGCGATCGCAAAATGCTTGCTGGTGTGCAGTTTACGTCTCGTTATTTTTTCCATGCACAGAAGTAGGAGTCCGCTATCCACGCAGTTTAAGCTACGGAGCGATAGACTTAAAGGAACGAAATGGTTCTTAGTCGCTGTTCCTGTTGCTCGCATCATTGCATGGGCATGCATGCCGTACGCTGTTTCTGTGTGTCACCGCCTCGTTCAGCACTCGCCTTTGAGTTGGTCATTTGACAGCGGCAGTCGCAAGGCGCAGAAGACTGTTATTCATCCCAGTAGCCTTTTTTTTGTAAAACACATTCGTGGCCTCACCGGTAGTCGGTGCTAGCTAGCTCGTAGAGCTCGCCACGGCGGCCGGTGCGCAGTGCGAGCCCGATACGATGCCGGTTTGATACCGACGGCATAGCGAGGCAATCTTACCGCTTAGGTGTTGCAGCCGGTGAAATACCGATGACACCACGGAACACCTATACACTACCACTGGTGACACTTCGAGAAGTCACCATTGGTGGAGACTGGGCAAGCAGGTCGCCGGCGCAACTCTCACACTGGTTGCCGGCCAGCCTGCCGTGGTCGTGCGAAGCCTACTTCGAACCGCTTCAAATTTTTACGATGCAATCGCTGACTATCGCACTCCGCCTCGTTAAGCACTCGCCTTGTAGTTATTCATTTGACAGCTGCGGTCGCAAGGCGCAAAAGGCTGTTATTCATCTCAGCAACCTTCCTTTTTGTGTGTGTGAAACACATTCTTTGCCTCGCCGGTGGTCAGTGCTAGCTCGCAGCGCTTGCCACGGCGGCCGGCGCGCAGTGCGAGTTCGATACGATGCCGGCTTGATACCGACGAAATAGCGAGGCCTTCTTACCGCTCAGATATTGCAGCCGGTGAAATACCGGTGACACTTAGAGAATCTACCATCGGCGGAGACGGGGCGAGTGCGTCGCCGGCGCTACTCTCACACCAGTTGGGACTCGCTTGCTGCACTCCGTGCCGAACGGTTGTGCCCTTGCGATCTCCGGCGTCAGCGTAGCTCTGGCCGACTGGGCTCGCCCTACGTCACCTCCTGACGTCGACGACCTTCGACGATAGTGTAGCTCGGACCGACTGGACTTGCTCTACGCCATCTACTGACGCCGACAAGAACTCTCGCAAGTGGTGCCCCGTGCTCAGACTCCTATGACAGTGTTTTCAACTTTCCTATTTCTGCTATCCCCTCAGTTTGTTGTCGCTCCTTCTGGCTTACCACCTCACGTCTCTTCCTGTTTTCTGCACCTTTACTTCTACCCCTTTTATCACTCCTCACCCCCATCCCTTGTGAGCTACTGTTGAGGTGTCACTCACTGAAGCAGACAGTTACGGGCCTCACTTCTCTCCTCCTTTCTATCTTAAGAATCACCTTCTCACACCAGTTGCCCGCCAGCCTGCCGTCGTCGAGCGAAGCCTACTTCGGACAACTTCGAAGTTTTACGCTGAAACTCCAGGAGCAATCGCTGACGATCGTAACAGCTTACTTTTGCTACCAAAAAATTTTCTTCCAAATTTTTTGTAACTCGGCCCTTTGAAGCGCAGCATTCGCGGCATTTAGTTGACGAACTGAAGCGATGTACTGCGTGGTTCAACGGTGCGAAATATATTGAAATGTTCACAGTACACATCAACCGGTTGTTGCAACTCTTCGCTGCACTTGTAAGTTCATTGCCTGTCGACAAATGCTGACAAGGTAAGCTACACAAAGCACTGGTGTTTCACACCGACGTGCAAACATAGGCCCTTACATGTACACAAACACACACACCCACATGCACGTCACGCCCAAAAAGGGTTTTTAATACTCCCATAGGGAGTTTGTAGCTACGTGGCGCAAAACTTCCTGTGGAGTTTAACAAGGTTATGTCGTTCATAAACTATTATTAAGCAGGGGGCGTTTTAGGACATCATGTGCCGAATTCAGTCCCTACTGGGGAGTAAGTAATTGGAGCAGAGGAGCTTTGTGCGCTCACGGGCTGGAGAGACTCCCATCTCGGTTAACTTTTGCTTACAGTGTATACGCGTACGCGTGGGAAAAAAAGGCGTGCGCCACCACGTGCTCCTGCACGCCCATTGCACGAACTTGCTCCTAATGATGAAAACACGATAGTTTCCCTCGGAGATGCTCATCATCAGCGTTAAGTGGCAGACAGCTTTCATTTGCACGCTCAACGACGTCCTTCTCGGTGGCTGAGCGGCTAACGCCTCGCACTCACAACGCAGGGGTTCGAAATTCGATGCTGGGCGCTGGATTCTTTTTTTTTCTGTTTTTTTCTTGCCTTTGATTAATGGATATGTGGAGTTTATCGTCCCAAAACCACCACGGCAATTTCGACCACCTGGGGCTCTTTAACGTGCAGCAAAATCTGAGCACACGGACCAACAACATTTCCGCCTCCATCGGAACTGCAGCCACCGCTTCTTGCTTTTTCATAAATATATATACGTATTGCCACAGTGTTTAATTGAGGAAAGACCTCGCAAAACGAACGGGCAGAGCCAGTACACAGACTATTACGATGATGATGACCCAGAGTGGCAATGAAGACAAAGAGACAAGCGGATGATGGTGATTGTGATCATGATTTGATTGATTTGATTTGTGGGGTTTAACGTCCCAAAACCACCATTTGATTATGAGAGACGCCGTAGTGGAGGGCTCCGGAAATTTTGACCACCTGGGGTTCTTTAACGTGCACCCAAATCTGAGTACACGGGCCTACAACATTTCCGCCTCCATCGGAAATGCAGCCGCCGCAGCCGGGAATCGAACCCGCGACCTGCGGGTCAGCAGCCGAGTACCTTAGCCACTAGACCACCGCGGCGGGGCAATTGTGATCATGCAGGGATGAGAACGATGTAAGTAACAAATGCCCAGTAACATATACGGTGAGCGACACCGACACCAGCGGCAAAATATAGCCGAGAGTGTCCATATAATTGCTATCGCAATAAAAAATACATCGGCTGCAACAGCGGGCAATCTGTGGCTGCTCCTCCAGTCAATTAGAAATTTTTCGGAGTTAAGATTTGGATTATTCTAAAGACTTTACGCTCCTGCAAATATTCGCACGTCATCAGGTGCTCTGAAGCCATTCGTCCCTATGCAATCAAGAAGCAATATTTATTTACAAAGAAATATCACATCAATCTTCACTGTGCACCTTGTAAACATGGAGCCGAACGGCGTGTTCTTAGAAAAATAGTCATTTTACAATCTGTGCAACATGTTCTAGCGAGGCGTAATAGGTAGAGTACTCGGTTGGAAATCAAAAGATGGCGAGTTCGAATCAAGTCAGTGGACGTTTTATTTTTTAATTTGTAATACGAATTTGCCTTAAATCGCTTCTTTCACTTATACAATAATTTATTTATGGCCAATGGGTATCCCCATTTTCACCCTGAGCAGCCATTTTGCGCACAGTGTACCTAGCGCCAGCGAGTCGCATGGTGCTCCACCGTCCCAGTACCAGCGCGATACATAGCCCATAGTCAGGCATGGCGTGGGCGCTACCCAATGGTGCTGGGCTTTGCAATAGCGTGGTATCGTTGCTTTATGATATACAGATCGTTCTAAAATGGGAACAATGAATGTGAGCGTATGTAGCAAGCATAGCTTACTCTATCCTCTTGGGTCGAAAACAAGGCGTGTTTCTCCACGCATGACTTATTTTTTCACGTGGTAGAAAGGTGAAGCACTGATGTATAGTGAGATGCCACACATCTCGCAGTTCATTTGTGTGTGTTTGGTGCATTGGCGCTACCTTCTCTGCTTCATCTAAGGCCCCAAGTGGTGGCCGGGGCTTTCCTTTCTATAGAAAACAAGAGCACCTGAAGGACCCATAGAGTTAATTTACATACTCTAAAAAGCTATAACCACAAGAGTGGTGACAACCTGGAACGCTGTCATTGTTGCCATCAGAGTACTCTAAAGAATTGTTAAATTTAAACGTTTGAAACATTCAAATTCTTGCAATACAAACTGTAAACAAGCCTGCTCACATATATAAATAAACTAAAATAGTTTAAAATTGATGTCAATTGCTTTTCAAAAAGATACAATGGCCATTTATCCAAGTCATTGAGCGCGAATAGAAGTGTTTGCAAGTTTCTTCAGGAGATGGCGCCCCCTTTCTTGTAACGTTGAGAGCGTGGAGATGCGGCGTGCGGCCGATTGCGCCGACTAGCTTGCACGCCGGGCGAGTCACCGTCTGTGCTTTCTGTTCCAATGCACCAAAACTCGACTTCATGTGACAGTCTCTCACTGCGATGTAACAGGTATCCTTGAAAAAGAGAAAATGCCATTTTTTCGCAGCAGGCAGTGGTGACTGTGAATGAACGTCACCCGAAAGCTGAGTATCATTCGATCATGGCGGTGCCCGAGCGCTTATGCGGTTTAATGCATGGGCTATATGGGGAGCTTTTCCTCTAGAGTATGCATAATAATTAACTCGATGGAAGGGCCAGTCTGTTCTCGCGTGTCAAGCTTCTCTGTCAGCAGACCTTGGACGGTCTCACTTGTGAACTGAAGCTGGTCAAGTAGTGGTTTAATGCATACTTCTGTGTACGACCTCAAGGCTGCAACACCCAGTGTTACAAGGAGGCTGGTCAGCAATGGCCGATGCCACTTTTTCCATGAAGACAACGACGCTAGTCGTTAATGGACCTATCAAGCAAATCGACACGAACCATGTGCTTGTTGTATTGTATTTGTCTTCGTTGGAGCACTGGAACTCGCTTTCCCTTTTTGCGCCTTTAGCGACTGGCTGTGTTGGTCGAGTGAATGCCGTCCTAGTTCGTGCCAACGCACACACACTTGTCATTTCATTTCAAAGCAAGCACGTCACCATCACACATAAAATCGCAAGATTCCCTGCTTTGAGTGGCTAGTTTCTTCGAATCCGGAATAGGTCATTTCTTCAACCGGACCTTCCTTATGGTTCTAGTGGCTTTGATTTCGCGTTCTTTCAGCTCTGGCAGTAAGGCATGTGATGTGAAAAATTGTCCATAAAAGCTACGAGGTCTGTCAGCACATCAACACACTTTTGAGCGTTCAAAACAACGTTTGTTTCAAATGGTCCATCTGTGCTATCGCCGTCATTTTTGCTACAGTCGGTATCAATGTGGAAAGGGTACCTTGATTAAGAGCAAAGGACCCATTGCTTGTAGCCAAAGAATATTGCATTTCCTCTCATAAACTTTTTGTAGCTCTGCCTGCCAAAATACGGCACCATTTGTTCGTCCACACTCAGATACTTTAAAAAGATTTTTAACTGCTGAAGGGAGCTAATAAGAAGCCTAAGTAGAGACCTCATCTTTTCCGTTTTGTCCCCCTTCTCAAGGTTTTGACTGTCACACGCTTCGATGTATTTTTATCAACCTGGTACTTTGCGCGACACATTGTATTTGCACCAAAGAAACACTGAGGTCATCAGCTTTCGACCAAACGAGGTGAGAGCGTGGAAGCTTGTGGTGACCACTCAAGAATAGAATGGTGACAAATTGAACTATATCATGTTCGACTATGCTGACTGTGTGATCGTTCTGTTGCTGGGTATAAAACTTGAATTCTTCGGTCATGAGACCTATGATTTCTTTGTTTAGTACGAGGCAAAGAGATCAAAGGGCTCCTTATCGACAAGCTCCTAAATGGGTCATTTGAAGTGATTAAAACTCACTCCATACTTTTTTGCCCGAATACTATTTAGCTCGTTTCGAGGCACGAGAATGCCTAGACATTTTTTTTTGGTCTCAGGGGTGCTTTTTCCTGCAGAGCTGCTTCACATTTGTCAGCATCAGTCGTGGGGACTTCAATCTCGCCGGCAACATCATTCGGCGGAGTGTCGACAATGGCGATATCACTGTCGCCTTCTTCATCCCAAAAAGAATGTCGTCCGCACTTCATCAAGGTAGGAGCACAACATCGGTTACCTCTGCAAAAGTTTCAGCCAGAACCATTCCCGCGGCTTCCTCCAGCGTAAGAAACTTTTCTCGATGCATCTGGGTGAAAAACGACGGATTCAAACCAACATAAACATAACTGCGGGGTGGCCGCTTCCACCACCCTACTATACACCAATGTTCCCAAATGGGAACACTCACACATTTGTCGCCATATTTCTATTATGCAGATAAGAAGCTACTCTATTCAGTGTGCCCTAATACTATAGACATTGAAAAAGATGCTAGAGTGTACAAGTGCGGCCATATAGCTCAAAAACTCACGTTTATTTTCAGACGCGTTTCATGTGCTGAAACACCGTGTTTGCACCAAAAGTTTGTTGATTTTCTCACCACATAACATAAAAATACAAAATGTAAACTTCTTTGCACCCAAAGAAAACTTTGGGCATTTCGAAACGTGTTGTTATCAAATATTAGCTGTTTTGTTGCAAACTTAAGTATATATGGTTTCAGAATATAACCACGTGTGGCCTTCCCAATTGAAAGAATGACGCTATTTAAACAAAAAAAAACGACGCACCAAGCGTAATCACCGGTACGGGTGAGCGCAAACGAACAAGTATCACAGTTGTTACTTCGCTGTGTATGAAAAACGCGCTCTCTTCTCCGAGCCCACGAAGTGACCGTTGTTGGCTCGGCAAGTCAAATGCAATCGTACCAGAGCATAACACGGAGGAAGGAAACTTGAGAAGAAGCCCATGCAATGCGAGCTGCCGAGCAAAATGTGTGGCAGAAATCACGTGCTTTACAGAATAGTTGTGGAACTATGAGGGCACCCCAGCGCCTCATGTCGTCTGCCTCACCACTCGTATGACCGCGTTTGCAATAGTAGGCTGGAGTTATGAATGTCCATTTTTATGCGGCTGTTGCACATCAAAGATGATGCAATGTGTCAGAAGGCTGCAGTGAGAGTTGGTCTTCACGGTTGCGAGTTTACTTTTTATTGCTTGAGGTCCAAAATGGTCGTTCGTGAAGCTCGTCACCACTTCACCGAAAATGATCGGCGCTGCAGCTTCGCTGTTTTTCTTCGGCACTGTGGTTATCCTACAGCACCCTCACCCCTCCCACCACTGCAATAATTTTTTTCTCTTCCTTGGCTCGTGCAGGAAAATTCGCCACTGTTTACGTTCTTTGAAATACATGTATCCATGTAGATCCCCCTTTAGTAATTACCAACAGGGCCTTTATTGTAAAAAAATAAATTAATTACTTGTGACTGCAGCCCGCTCAGTAGCTGAGGGGAGTTTCCAGACACATCTCTTAGGTAGTCGTTTTGCATGGTAAACGTAATTAGGAAAGCGTTGAGAAACGAGCTTGTTTTTTGTACTTTCGAGACCTTTCGCTGGACCTTATATATATATATATATATATATATATATATATATATATATATGTGTGTGTGTGTGTGTGTGTGTGTGTGTGTGTGTGTGTGCGTAATCTCAGCTCAAACGAATTACGAATTTCGGCTAGTTCACGGCCCATTGGCGTGCAACCTACGATGTTTTCCGGTATGGTCATTCCGAAGCAACTTTCACTCCGTGACGTTTGATGCGGGCACACGCTACCCCGCAGACACGACGAGGTGCTCTCCGCACTTGCGCGGAAGACGCACCAAGCGTGAGCGAGTGCGGAAACGCATGCGATGTTTTGGCCGCATCACTAAATTATCAGAATGACGATGTAAGCGCAATGCTATTTTTACAGTCAACATAAACTTTCAGCTACGTGACACGGCCCCCAAGATTGTCTGCGTGATTTTTTCGAGGCTTTATTGGGGATACGCGTGCCTTCACGATTAGATTATAGATGACGTTGGCGCTAAGGTTCTTTGAAAAGAAAAGCTCCTTATGCCATGGGTCATGCGTCCATGATGTAGGTAGTAGTAGTAGTAGTATTCGTCGTGGTAGCAGTAGGCAGGCACCTCTCGTTCAGTCCTTGGAATATGTGCTGGATGGCAATACTTCTGTATGATGAATATTTGATGTGTAATGGCAGAGAGACAGAGACAGCACCCTCGCTGTGGGCCAGCTGTTCTGTTTTTGACGTCGTTCTTCTCCAAGATGGCGCTCACCTCGCTAACGCCAGCACAGCAGCGCCAGTCTTGCTTCCTTACACTCGGCCACGCTGCGACAACGCCACTGGAGGCCGGTATTGGCTCTTGCGGATCGATCGGTCACGGCCATACAGCGACATTGCCCGATAATCTGTTAAGGATGCCTCTGGTAGTCAACCTTGACTGTTGAGTGGCAGGTGGTCTTCCAACGCTGCAGCTTGGCAGGGATATCTTGCAAGGATATCTCCGGAGGGCGGCATTGACTATGCCGTGATGGTCGGACTTAGGCATGCGGCGACTTGTCTAGCCGAGTTGCCGAACATTCAGTGGGGCGACACTGGCTGCACCGGTTTGGCCTGAATGCCAGCTTACGCTTGTCCTATTTATAGGCAATAATTCTCTGCTGAACCGTCAGCAACACAGATGGCCTGTGAAAAATAAGAAGGCATCCGCTGAACGCTTCGGTGCGTCTCCGCAATAGTGCGCCCGTCTTCAAATTGTCATTTAAGGAGTTTAAAAGTATGGAGGTTTCGTTTTCTTTGGGGTCTTCTGTGAGGCTCAAGAGGTGGACGTGCGCACACTCGGCCAACGATGGTAGTGCACGTGACATCCGGAGCCCCGACAAGAAACGGCCTATCTTTTGGCCTTGTCTGACTGGTCTACATTATGCTCAGTAAGAGTGGCCTGTACAGAAGCAGTTGGTTCGTTCACGTGTTCAAAGGGTGATGAGCGTGAGAGCAGCCTCTCCGACTGATATTTGAAGCAAACGCTCTAAGTGACTGGTGGTATGGCGGTGGCATCACACAACGACGCACACTCAGATATCTGCATTGGTGCAAAGAATTTGAGGTGAGTTTCGCCGACAGGCAATTTGACGAAGTTTTCCGTCGAGGAGTCGTAGGGCCCAGTTGGTAAGCTGCAGTTTATGGTGTGGAACTGACCGTAACCACTAGGAGAGATGCACGCCGGGATGATGCCGAAAGGAGTGATGCTGGCTTTATCTGCTTGCGAAGCATCGATAGCTTCGGGCAAGGTGCGGTGACCGGATTTTGTCAAAGCAGGCCTGCCCTCCATAGATGTGTAATCAACAGCCATGAAGTTATTGAGCGAAGCACTCGCACACTCGGCCAACGACTGACGTGCCGTTGGTGCATGTCCCTCCATCTGCTCACGGAAGTTTATATTGTTGCTGGGCATTCGTGTTTCGGGTCGTAGCACTGAGTAGTGGGAGGCCGGGCCTATGCTCGGGATCAAAAAGTGGAGCTTTACGCTGTCGCCATCAATTATAAGCTCAACATCATCAGGCAGAAGGTAG
The DNA here is from genome assembly GCA_013436015.1 of Rhipicephalus annulatus. Taxonomy (NCBI): domain Eukaryota; kingdom Metazoa; phylum Arthropoda; class Arachnida; order Ixodida; family Ixodidae; genus Rhipicephalus; species Rhipicephalus annulatus. Next base: position 117,175 of record WOVY01005362.1, read on the forward strand.
TCAGCTTCCCAAATCATGTCTGCGTGCAAGTCATCAGACACTGGAACAGTGACAAGAAACGTGCTTTTAGCTTAGGTGAGTATCTGCAACCCGACCATGCCAACAGGCAACGCGTTTTCGCTGAGGCCACACAGGGGTGCCTCTGACCAAGGCTGAAGGACAAATGAGGATATCGGCGATGCAGAGCAGAGCGCGGGGCTCCCGTCTGCACCACAGCCATGAACTCACCGATTCCGTCAAGGTGGACCTGCCCCATTGAAAGAGGTCGCGTTCGGTTTTTTTGGCTCGATGACGTACAGGGGTGGAATTACGTCGTCGGACTCGTGACGGAAAGTTGGCGAGAGGTCATTTATCTCCACTATCTCTAAGGAGAAGCCGAGCGCAGTGCTCATATGACGGCAGGATTCCCAACTGCCTGTGGGTGAGTTGCTCTGTGTAGCTGCCGGCTCGAGGCAGTGGCCCCGAGACTCGTGTTCGGTGTTCGTGTGATTGAGCACACATGTACTCTGCATTCGTTCGATAACAGTGATAAACCTGGTGCCCCATTCCCCTCAGGACTGGTGTTTCATGCCCACGTACTTGTGCCATGCCTCAGTATTACCCCAAGGACGACCGCTGGCGACATACGATTTGTGACTGCCATGCCAGGCATGACAAGAACCGAGCGCATTGATAGTCGCCACCTATGAATTGGCATCAGCCTAGAAGCCTTGGAAGTCTGGTACTTTCAAAAGAGCGGTCCATGGTAAGGCGGCTGGCCACACCCCGGAGCTCACCGAAGCTAAATGGTTGAGCTGTTGAGACAGTTGCGTGAGGGCATGCCAGAACTAGGCACCGCTGTCGGTTGAACTACCGGATGGACCGTGGGCAGGGTTCATGCAGTACGTGATCCGCCCAGTGTTCACAGCAGAATGTATGGCTAAGGACGCGTGGATGGCGCCCTTTGTTGTGAACTGGTCCCGGTAAAGTTGACTGGGGCCACGGTGAGGCCTTGACGCCGTCCCCGGATGGTATTGGCAGTAGCGGCAGGTTAACAGCTGCCGAGGAGGCCTGCAAGCCGTCCTTAGGTGGCGCTTACAGCGGCTGCGCGTTGGCGGGTGTCCTGGACGAAAAAGCCGGGACGTTAGACTTCTCCTTTGTCGACTGCGCCATTGTAAGCGAAGAGAGACAGAGAGAGCACCCTTGCTATTGGCCGGCTGTTCTATTTCCGACTTTCTTCTTCTCCACTTTGTGCCCGCCTCGCAGGCGCCAGCACAGCAGCACCGATCTTGCTTATTTACAAATGAAAACATGCGAGATGGTGGTGCTTAGAGTTTCCGAAAGCTTTATAAACGGACGGACGGGCAGACAGACTGGCAAGCGGAAGACGGACACGGACAGACAGATGGTCGCAAGGACTGACGTTTGAACCGGATGGACGGAAGGAAGCAAGAACGAACGGATGGACGGACGAATGCGTAGACGGACTGGTGGACGCTTCCGCCATTCATCATCATTCAGTCTGCGAATATGCTGCAAGTATTTTTAACGTTGCGACGCAGCGCTGCTCTCGCACATTGCTTACACGTTCGCGCCTCTTGCATCAGACATCTTATGAAAGGTTGACCAGGTCCGAAAAAAGGCTGAGGGTTGTCTTAAAGTTAAATCGCAACGTCAACATGCGTTACTGTTCAGGTGACCATTGTGCGGGCATGACTGTAAATCTCCCATATTTTTCCCCAACACCTCTTTCATAACGGAATATAACATAAGACCGTTGTTTTTAAATTTCGTGCCCTTGATCTATCACGTCAAATCAATTTAGATGCGAAGCAGATCAAGGTCAAGGTCAATCTCGTTTGTGGCATAACCCTCTGTAGTGCACAAGGGCATCCACTTTACCATCTCTACTCTCCTACGTTTCCACCCATGTCGACTAGCAATGCTGACATAGGCAGCTATACCCAGACAGCACTGCGTCTTCCTCTTTTCGTGATGGAGGGACGCCTGGCGCATTCAAACCAGCATGCAACAAAGCAACGCAGCACGGAATCGCGCTTGCGAGTATAGGGTAGGCAAATCGGCACCTAACGCGGCATTGCCGGCGTGACGCGACAAACGAACGCCGGTGCGCACGCGTGCGGGTTCGGGTCACGTTGAAGTGTATTGGCGCCTTGAGTGTGGCATGTAGTCATAATCTTACATGACACGCATCTCATGATTATTATGTTTACACCAGTCGCATACCTTCTCAAAGTGGACGATTGGGCCAGTTGGTGATACAACCACGTAGCAGCTCTTAGATCACGCATACCTTCGTCATGCATTCACGTAACATAATCCCAAATTTGGCGAATGCGAAGCTAGCGAAATGACCGCGAGCGCACCATGCGTGTGGCATGTACTCATATTATTACATGATCCGCATGTCATAATTACTATGTTTGGGCGTGTCATTTACTTATGTAGTTCGTTCGCGTCACGTTAAATCGAATTTGGTATATGTGAAATAAGTGAAACAGCCGTGAGAGAAAACTGAGCATAGCATCCAGTCAAGTCGTTACATGACACGTATCTCAAAATTATTATGTTTTCCGCAGTCACATACAATCGTGATTCACTCACGTCCCGTAATACCTAACTTGGTATATGCGCAGCTAGCGAAAACGACCGGTAGCACATCATGAGCGTAGCATGTAGTCATGTTGTTACATGACACGCATGGGATGATTCTCAAGTTTCCATCAGTCACATACCTTTTTCATCCATTGGCGTCCCGTATTAGGAAATTTGGTATAAATGCAGATAGTGAAACAGCCGCAAGCGCATGAGCATGGCATAGAGTCATGTTGTTACATGACAGGATATTTTGAATTTTATAATAGGGTACGTTGTTTGTGTTCACCATGCAGTCTTGTCATACCATACCTTTTTTGCCATATGCCACAAAAACGAAAGCACCGCAAGAGCAGCGAGACCACGAAATGTGAATCATGGCATTCATGACATACATATCATAATATTTGTGTTATAAATAGTTACATATGCTCACCATACAGTCATGTTATGGCATACTAAGTTTGGTATCGATACCATAATCGAAACGGCTCGGAGAGGTAAAAGTCGTAAGCGGCGAGATAGATAGATAGATAGATACATAGATAGATAGATAGATAGATAGATAGATAGATAGATAGATAGATAGACAGACAGACAGACAGACAGACAGACAGATAATAGATAGACAGATAGATAGATAGATAGATAGATAGATAGATAGATAGATAGATAGATAGATAGATAGATAGATAGATAGATAGATAGATAGATAGATAGATAGATAGATAGATAGATAGATAGATAGATAGATAGATAGATAGATAGATACATAGATAGATAGATAGATTGATAGATAGATAGATAGATAGATAGATAGATAGATAGATAGATAGATAGATAGATAGATAGATAGATAGATAGATAGATAGATAGATAGATAGATAGATAGATTCGCTCAAAGTCGCCGAAGTTCGCTAAAATGCTTCGAATTTAAAACCACCATAAAAATTGGAACAGCAAAAGTTGCCGATTGGCAAGCCTTTCGCTACTAAACTAAGAGCACTACATTGTAAGACATCTAAAAGTGTACGAAATACACTTCAGCCACAACAGCAAAGCATACGAAAACAATACAGTTTACATACGACACCCCTGCCTTGGACCTTCACTTACTCCACCTCTGGGAAGCCCGCCGAGGACTCGTCAAACGCTGAAAACACAAAAACGCAACGGAAAACTCAAGATTAGGATTGCGAAAATCAGTAAAGAAGCCTGACGTCTATGCCGATCAACTAGGAAGACAAAATCGTCATCAAGCCTGCGATCGCCTACAAGGGATGTTGGGCACCAAGCGTACCTGGGCAGTGCTTAAAACACTCCTTGAGAATAAAAAAACACTGTGGACTCACTAGACAGAATGTTCAGTACCTTATACATATTACCCAGGGACAGGAGGAGAAGCAATAAATGAAGCCAAGAAGAGGTTTCTCAGATCAGATCGCAATAGACAGGTGCATCAAAAATTCAATTATTACACAGGTCACCGCAATCATGAACTCGACTGCCTTTTCACTGCTGTAGAACTTTTCGTGGTCTTCAGCAGCCTTACTCGCAATACTGCTCCAGGCAAGGACCAAATCAACCACAAGATTCTTCGTAACCTAGACAGCCAAACAATTGATTTTCTTCTTGACTTTATCAATACATGTTGGTAAGACGCGAGAGTTCCACCGGAGTGGAAACATGCTGAAGTAACTAACTCTCACTCCACACACGGGAAAGCTTTTTGAGCATATGGTTCTTAATCGCCTCACACCACACCTCGAAGGAAACGAATACATTACAAACACCATGTGCAATCAGGTTTCAGGTACAATCTTTCTGCCCAAGACATCTTTCTTCAACCTACAAAAGTAGTTTACCAAATATAAACTTGTAGCAAGTGAGCCTATCCTCGCACTTGATTTAAAAGGGGCTTTCGACAATGTCTCCCATGAAAACATCCTTCATCATCCAAACGTTTACAACTGTGTCTGAATCACTATGTTCCGAATTTCCTCGCCGACAGGACTGCAACGGCTGAGAATGGCAAGTCTTAGCTAAAAAAAATTCACGCTGCCGTCAAAAGGGACACCACAAAACTTTGTTATATCACCATTGCCCTTGAACGTAGCCATTAGCTTACTGCCTAAACAGCTAAAACGAGTAAATGGCATCAAGTACGCACCTTATGCCAATGACCTCACAATCTTGACCACAGGTGGATCTACCGGCACCCTAGAGTATGAGCTGCAAGAAGCGAAGCACGTCACTGAAAAATACCTAGCGACATGTGGTCTCTCGTTTGCACCAGAGAAGTCTGAACTGCTGGGTTTACGGAAACGCACGCGCGGCCACCCACCCCCAGAAATTCCCGATCCTGAAGTGACTCTTGGAGGAATCGGTATTCCCAAAGTCTCTATGCTACCCAATTTTTGGCCTTTTTATTCAAAAACAGGGAACCGGTGAAGCGGAGCTAGAAAAGCTACAACGAGCAATACAATAAGGTAACGCATCTATTCAAGTGAGGTGCCAAAAAATGCCATGGACTCAAAGAGGAGGACTGCATAGCTATAATTCAAGCGTTAATTACAAGCACCATCACATACGTGACTCCTTCCGTGGACATGAAGAAAGGTCAGCATAACGAGATGAATATTCTCATTCGCCAAGTGTATAAATATGCCTTAGGCCTTTCACCCATCACGTTTACGACAAAGCTTCTCAAGATGGGAGTCCATTATACCTGATAAGAGAAAATTGAAGCTCAAAGGTGAACCAGCTACAAAGACTGATACTCACAAAACGGGACAAGCATTTATAAACGACCTTGGCAACGCAGCCGAAAAAGGAGCCCACCTTCCCCGGTCTATTCCCCATGAAATCAAGCACAGAATCTTTGTGTGCCCAATACCAAAAAATACACCCGGAACATGACAAAAGAAGAAGAAATGCATGAGCGCAGATGTTGATTGATTTATATGTGGGGTTTAACGTACCAAAATCACTATATGATTATGAGAGGCGCCGTAGTGGAGGGCTCCAGAAATTTAGACCATCTGGGGTTCTTTAACGTGCACCCAAATCTGAGCACACGGGCCTACAACATTTCCGCCTCCATGAGCGCAGTTGTTGCAGGAGCGGCTAAAGAGCTACAGCAACAATGAGAGCATTTTATACACCGATACTGAGGAACAGAAAACGAGGTAGCCTGCGGGGTGAATGAAAATGGTACAGAGCCCGCTGCCGCTTCGACATATGCCAATTATGCAAGCACCGCGGAGGAAGTGGGCATTGAATTAGCAATACGTTAAAGCTCTTCGTCGGTAATGCTTGCGAAGGACTCACAAAAAGTGTGTCGCAAGTTTCAAAAGGGATCAATTGGCAATTCAGCCATTCAAGTCCTCCTGAAGTGCCACTTCGAAGCCGCAACTATCCTCTGAACATAGGGGCACGCATCCCTAGCGGGAAACCGAGCGGCGCATGCCGCAGCTCGAGAGCATATACGCCGGGCTTCTCCGCAGCGGTACTCGGACTCCAGAAACGAAGAGAAGCCAATACCTACAAAATACTCTGACATACTTGCGCTCTACTGGAAGCAACGACGCTAATATCCACCTGCTAAGAAACGGCTGAGTAACAAATAAGCGGTCACCTGGAGAAGGCTATAGGCAGGCACCTATCCGCACGGTACACTACTACACGCAATGTATGCCGGCAACTACAGCAGGAACTGTCACTATTGCCAGGACTCTGCAAACACCCTGTACCACATGCTACGGGGTTGTCGAAACAACCCGAGTGTCCCACCGATTGACGAACACAGCGCACAAGAAAATCCAGAGCACCAATTGGAGGCGTTGCTGACGTCCGTGAACCATGAGGACCAACTTTGTTTGAAACAAAATTGTAATTTTTGATGTGCACAAACAACATTAGCGATGCATATGGGCGAAAGGCGCACATATTTGCTGCTGTAGGCTTTCTTGTAGTCTGTTTGTGTGCTACTTTTCTCGTAGTCTGCTGCAAAGCAGACGGCAGCAAGTATATAGACACAATCGGACAAATTCAAGCCACTTTTATTTCGCATTTCTGTTGTGGGAGGAAAAATAACGCCTTATCTTCGTTTTGGGTAAGTCTTGTTATGCTCACACGTCTGTTATCGCACTTGACAGGGCACCGACGTTTCTGCAACGGCTGAGTAGGCACTCACAGCGGACAGTAGGTAAGGTAACTGACGGGATGTTAATAAAATTGTAAGCAGTGTTGAGGCTCACTAGTGCCTGATATGTTCTATTAGCCGACAGCACTTGGTGCCAGAACTTCTGAATGGATGAAAAATACAAAGACCTGTGAAAAGCCTTCCTTAGCCTCCACGCTCAAAATTCATTGGTAAAAAAGGACGCTAGAATAAACTGGTAGTTTATGGAGGCACCGCAATTATGGAAGACTTATTCTAAGAATTCTAATTCACTGGCTGGTTTATGCTCTTATGCATGCTGTATATCGACTATGCTGAATTTGTGAAATTACTGTTGTTTGCTGACCTACTTGTTTACAGTGCATTATATGACTCAAAATAAGTGAAGTAGTTCATGCAAAGACTTGAAGAACCAAAGTATAGTTAAGTATGGTTACTGCTAAAAATAGAAACATACGCTTAGAAGTATTTTTCAGGCAACGAACTTCAACCACGCACTTTCGCGCCAAGGTACTGACACAAGACGTACTACTGCAGTCGGCGGAAACTAACAACTGTTTGTAGTTTGAGTGACACAGATCAGCGCCTTCTCCTGCTACGCTGGAAGCTTTGTCTGTGTGACGGTGCGGCGATCTCTGAGCTCCGCAAGGAAATTCATCTTGGTCAATGCGTTTCAAAATTGGTTCAAAGCTGTGTTCAGGCCCATTTTTAAGGGCTATGCTCCTTAGGGCGTCTATCCTGCGGCTCCTGTATGCAGTAGCAACCTCTTGTTTCAATCATTGCAATGTCCGCTGAATGGTGGTGCATGCATATGATGATTATATTATGAAAACATGCAAAATTTGGTATTTTTAATGTTCACTATATAGACCAACGGATGGACAAACAGACATACAGACAGACGGAAATGCGGACAGACATATGGCCAGAAAGATGGACGGATGGACAGAGGCACGGATGGACAGACAGACCGACAGACAGACGCACGCACGAACGAACGCAGGCAGCGCATGAATAACGGTTCACCGTAAAAACCACTCGTAGTTCAGTCCAACTCATCATCACTCAATCCGTGGATATTCTGCAATCTTTTTCGACATGCAAAACGCAGCGGCGTGTCGATAGATCGAACAGACGCTTGTAGATACACATCCTTTACTTAACTTCTATCCAGGATGCCGAATTTGTGAGCGTGCTTGCGTATGTCACATACTTCTCGCAAGATAGTCAACCCTGATCAAAAACTCGCTGTGCTCTCCACAGGAAGAGAATGCTCACCTGGAGGGCCAGCAGCTGAAACCAATGAGTTTTCAGACCTAGATACTGGTAGTAAAGAATAATTGGTACAGAATGGGTGATAAAAGGACTTAAAAGAAACCGGCATTAAATAACAAAGATCTAGGGCTCCTATATCTGCATAAGTTGGTCAATAGTCTAACTGTGAATGATATGAAGACTTTGACCTTGTTTTCAGTGATTGCGTGATTTTGATGCAAAACCCTAAAAGAACTTTTTTTAACAAATAAAGCAGAGCAAAAAGCTTCAGTACCTCAATTTGGCCGCGCAGTCTTGGTCTCGCGAGAACACCATGAAGTTCATTGGCGCACCAGAAAGACAATTCACGAAGCCTTGAAGATTACGGCTTGTGAAGATAGTTCTGGGTACAGGAAATTAAAAACATGGCTGTTCAATGTACGAAGAGACAAACTCATCAATCAGGAACTTCCGTGAGAATTGTTGGGTGACACATGGCTTACCAGGAAAAAAAGTACATGTTGCAAGGGAAACAGAAGCGCCTAATTATTATGAATCTCAGAGAGATACACGAACCATTAAAAAATACTTTCAGTTTAAAGTGAAGGTTTTCTACATTCGCATCTTTACGTCCGTGCCACTGATTTTTGGCTGGTGGGAGTGGCAGGCACACAGTGTGCATGAACCCCCAAAACTTTAATTCTTCATGCCAGTGGCCTACAACAAACATCCGAAGACCACTTCACTACATTGACTAATATTGAAGACTGTAATTATAGTGAATGCGCACCCTGCCCTGACACAACTTACGCAGTGAACCTGCTTCAGCAAAGCCTCGTCCGTATTTTTGAGAGCAGAGACAGCATACGTGTTCAGCAATAGATAAGCGGATTTCGCTGCTCACTCAAAACCATCGTTGTCACACAAGAATTTTTCAGTTTTGGACCCAAGCTCAATCAGCTTAAGATACATGATTTTGTTACCAACCATCAGTTCGGGTACTTCCGAAAAATATGGTCATGTTTGAGTCTTCAAGAGGCTGTTGCAGTGATAGATTGCACCAAAAATTACAGTTGCACTTCAGGGCACGCTCAGTCGTACCACTGGTGAATATACAGAACACAGTGCACCCTGTAGTTGTCTACTTAATTTGACAAGCAAAGCACCCGTGCAGGCGTTTTTGTGCGATGTTTTGCCATTATTTCAGATTGTCCGGAGTGCGATACCTTCGCAATACACGCATTTCAGTGCGTGATACTGGAGGTAGTGGAGTGAGACGTGCCTCCAATAAAAAGATATTCATTATTTTTTGCGGCGGAGGTTCTTCTCAATATAAAATCAAGACAAACTTTTTGAACCTTTGCTACCACGAGCAACTTTTTGGAAGAGTGGAACGTCTTCGCCACATCAAATGGAAAATGAGCATGCGATGATATCAGCGGCAAAATAAAACGTCTAGCAGTAAAAGCAAGCTTACAGAGGCCGAATGATGGTCAGATTCAGAGAACACACAATTTATTTGATGTGCTTAAAGCAATGTAAAAAGTAACTTTAATTTAGGTGCCTTGTTCAACAATTTCAGAAATAGGAAACAAGCTAACTTTGAGATTTGTCATGGTGCTAATTGTATAAGGGCCCCGACAACTGCACTATTTCGGACCATCTACCTTTCTGCCCTTCTCGTGTGCCTATCTTCACTCTCTCATTGAACTGAAAAAGGCATTATTATTGGCAATATCGCATAATTTATTACTATTCATTAGGGTATGAACAAAAGATTACACATCAAAAAGAAAAAAACACGAACGACAAAACATTTACGTTACGGAAGCAATTTTTTAATTTTTATCATTGATAAAAATAAAGCACTGTTTTCCTGCGAATATCAAGTACCTGAGAAGAAGAAACCATTTAATTCATGCATCAGTGGGAGATCAAATGACGCAGAGGCAGTGAATGAATACCGTTGCCCATGTTTTGTTCATCGACATTACATTGGGCTAAGAAAGCCAGTTATGAAGAAGAATAGGCAAGTCGGTTCTAATATATACACTGAAGACCTAGCCAGAACTTGCTTGAGCAACTGCTGCGGTCGTGATGTAGGCCCTAAATATCACTAAGAACGAGCACGTGTTTCACAGGCAAGACAGGCATCCCTACTTCCTACTCCTGACGTTTGTTGTCTACATCAAAAACATTTTTTTTTTATTTTTGGCATACTTGACAGGAATAAAAAGGGCCACATAAAAAAGGCTTTCGATCACATCATGAACCTTGTCATTTATTTTAGCATGACGGCATTGATAACTAATTTATAATTAGCCTTCCCTTAAAAGTCAGTTTTTGTCAACTTCACAAGGACTTTTCCCAATAAATCTTTGTTAACAGACGTTTAAAAGATATTTAGCAAATACCACGTCCACTGGTAAAAAAACAAAATAAAAAGAGTTTTGCGGCTAGAACGTTGCCGCATTTTTTACAAAAATTGTCTTTATTCGCATGTTTTCCTGCTTCTTTGCTAAGCCTACTTACGCCATAGAAGTAATATATGGTTGTAGTTGTGACGTGACGTGGAAAAACGATGACAACATAATGTTTAAAACCAAATGCGTCGCCATATCCAGTTTGAAGGTTACATGCACATGATTTATTCCGCCTTACTTTTCCTTTCACCAACAAATTCGAAGGATGGTCACGTGACTACACAATTCTTCGAACAAAATACCGCACTAAAATCACTCTCACATGGCCACCTTTCAGCTGAGTTTTTTTAGCAAAATCACTGGTGGTCGAATTTCGGGCTGGCCCGTTTCACTTGTAATAACCCATAAGAAAGTTAAGCTCCCGAATGAAACATTCTTTTTGTTTGAATATATGCCTGAATTCATCCAGCGGATAGCAGTAACCAGTGGTCATTTGTTTGTTTGTGTCCGGGGCGCACTGCTACCAGCCGGCCTGGCAACCTTAGTAAGAATAGAGAGCAAGTTTACCGCTGACGTTAAGTCCTGGACGTTGTCATGCCACTATACCTTCTGAATGAGCCTTTCCCTAGTGGCAACATTGTTTTGCACTTCATCAACTCCCTCATTCACAAGTCCAAAAAGTAGGAGCATTACTGACGTGTTAGTATTAGGAAGTTTTTGCATGGAATGCACAACCTTCAGATCTCAGCATTATTAAGAACACCTGTGGCACCAATACAGCGCCAGTGTTACACCGGAAGCTACTACGAATCTCGGTGGTGTTACGACCGGTGCCTGGCACGACGAGGGAGCGGTGTTCTTTCTGAAAGAAGTCGCTGAATAGCTGCCGGCCTAATGTCGGCCGTAAATTGTCCTTACTAGCCGGAAAGCAGAGCGTCATGTCATCAGATGCGGTAAACAGTTCCCCGAGACAAGTCCGATGGTTTGCACAGGTTCAACATCTTTCTTCGAAGAGAGAGCGGCGTCAGCCCCGAGGGCAACTCGCCCCGCTAATTGAGCGAGCAGTTTAGTGAAACCCTTTGAACTTTCTTACTGCGGCCCCTTTGATGAACCATTCACCTGAGCGTGGGACCTCTATACGCAGCGGCACTCACACGAGGAGGAGCCGCCTCGTTGGTGCCACATTGTAGTACTGTGACCACGCCTCAATAGTGGACGCTTATCTGGCCGGGTGTGGACTTCACCCTCGCAAGATGTGTGTGACATGTCATTGGACTGTTCAATCTACACCCCTTCCCCGATCTAGGATTCTGGGGAAAGTCTACCTTTTATAATGAGCCACACAGCTCATTGAAGGGAGCTCGTCATGCACAGAATGTAAAGAAACTATTTGTTAGGTTCACCTTCCTCTTGCCTCGGCATCTTAATCTCGGGTCTCCGGTGAGTGCAAAGGCTGGTCACAACAGCGGATACACTTTGTACCACTGTAGAAAAAGAATGGGCACAACGTAGAGCCAGCTGTGACCTTTGCGCATGCAGGCAGGAAAAGGGCTGTCATTTTCGCTGCCGGAGAAGCCACTCGATACTTTAGCAAAAAAAGCGCTCGTGACGGAATTTAGCGCGAAATCGCAGTAAATTTTCGTCAGAACTCAGTATACCGTTCAGACCAGGTTCTTGGTGGCGAAGCAAAGCCGGGTTTGTTGCTTCGCGAGGATGATCACCGCAGTCTGTGACTTTTCCCCAGAAGAAAACGCCTTCACCGCTGGATGTTTTACTAATCGAGCTTTATGTACATAACTATTTACAATACAAAATGACAGCAAAGGTAGGGCCTGCAGTGGGGCCTAAGGCAGTAGTGCCGGTGTCCAGCCGGCAAGCTCTCCTAGCACCAAAGACGCCTCATCTTTCCCGTGTGCTCCCAATACCCCCCGTACTGATTGCACGTGGCCTTCGTCGACACCGGACAGGCAGTTTCCTGGAACGAGCAGGAGAGGCAGAGTAAGTTGTGGTGCCATTTTTGGGAAGGCCTCAGGTAAGCAAAAAAGGGGGTTTCATGCCCATCCAGGTTCGCTTCTGGGAAGGCGTGTCGTGTTACCAAGAATGAAGGAGGCAGGGGATGTCACGCAAAGCGTGACCTTACACCTTCCACCCAATATTCGTTCATCGGAGAGAGAATGTAACGAATTGAATGATAAAAAAAGGTTCACGCCAAAGGCTGCACTACCTGAGAAACAAAAAAAACAAGTCCGCGCACACGCTCAACCTGCCGTGAGACAGCACACACATTCAGTTTGAGATCGTGTGACTGCAGTCGGTCTGATGGGCAAGAGTTCGCATTGCAACATACCACCTGCACAAAAGGGCTAGGAAATCTTTCCGGTCGCAAGACCATTGGACCCCAGTGGTGCCCGGCTTAGTCCATCAGCCCACCGACTTGTCAGCTTTACGCCTTAGGACATGCTGCATGTAAGGTGTGAGAACGGGTAGTGGTTCGCGATGACAGTTACCTTAGCTCTAACACCACATGCCTGAAATTCTTTTAAGGCCCGAATTATTGCAGATTCCTCCCGTTCAGTGGTAGACGACCGCGTCTGCGTCGCTGTAAACCAATCTCTACCGATGGCGGTCGACTCGGAGCTGCTATCTTGGATTTGCGTCAAGCACACACCTACAGCTACACTTAGATGCGTCGATAGAGAATACGTACAGTGTTTGAAGGAGATTTGGAAAGGCAAGGGATGTCGCCGCTCTAGTGACTCGTGCATTTCACCCGGCATTAGACAGCCTTTCTTCGCCGGCGTTTTGTTGGGCACGTGTTTTGACCACTGCTACGTGCACCCCCATGTTCTCCTTGTGAGGGACGCGCAGCTCTTCCCATTCATCAGCGAATATTAGGCAGTTCATGCGGACCGATCTGTTTGTAAGTGCACACAATATGTGTCACGGCGTCGATGTCTTGGATAAGAGAATCTGTACCCTGTCACATGCGAGGGACCACAGCGAGCTTCGCCTCCTCCTTCTCACCGAAGGCAAATACTAACTTTACGGTAGCATGTGCCTTAACGGGGTGCTTTGGTACGCTGCTTACTCGCACAACCGTGATGTCTGCGCATCTGTCGACAACCGCGTCAAAACCTTTTCTCTTTTCAGTTCGGCTGTACCGCCTGGAGCACTGAAAGAGGCTCGGCACTGGTAATTGAAACGCGCGCCGTTACCATCGTTGTGCACTTATCCCGTTCGGAGTAGTTTGGGTCATCACCACTGAACGGACAGCTGTCTCTATGATGCCGCCATCTGGGGCAACGTTGCGAACGTGACTGGTCTTTCGCTCCCCAGAAAGGCTTACTCCTTTTGTACCTTCGCACCTGTGTCTCCGCCCGTTGGGGAAACTTTTGTTCGCTCAGCTCCTTAAAACTTTCATGAATCGGCACTTCTCTGTTCGTGGCTCCCGCTTTTCTGCATGTGCTACTTTCTTCGGTACCCTCCCCGAATGCTTGAAGTAAACGAGCTAGATCAATGGCTGCCATCCAGGCCTCATCTTTCCACAGTTTAACACCATTCGCTGCTTCTTTAGTTAGACCGGCTTTATTTGGTCGGCGACGAAGAGCTCAACCAGGCGTCTAAAACAGGAGGCGCTGTGGGCGTGAACGTAGAAGTTCAAATAACTCTCAACGCGAGTTACGAAAGGCCTCCATGTCTCACGGCGGCGTTTTGTTACCATGAGTAATCGCCTCTGAAATTGGGTTGCTGACTTGAACCAGACGGGTCCTTCCACGTCGGCAGAGTACTGTGGGAACGCCCCTGACAGCATTTGTTCCATTTGTGCATAGTGCCAGAGGAGCTTCATTTGACTGCTCCGGGACGTCAAATTGCCCCCCGACGTCTTGCGTCCACGGCGGGCTATCTCTTTGAAGTTGGGCGATCTGCAATTTATTCTCAAGCAATCGCTGTTCTTCTTCGGCGAGCTTGAGCCTGTACTCTATTTCCTTGTCGGAAATGGAGGGAGCGGGCGTGTTACGGATTAGTTCACCTCCACCGTCCTCGCTCTCAATCCCCATTATGCTTTCAAGGTGCTTGTCGGGATTTAAATGCCGGTATGTAATGAGCATATAAGTAGACCAACCCACACAACACGAACCTTATCAGGAATATGGCAGGAAATGCTCCCCTGGCACTTTTTTGGTAGTGTTCATTGCTGTGTCGAACTTGGGTCACCGGTACTCTCGGTGCTGGCGTCCTGGCGGGATAGCTGGCTGGCTTCGCGTCCGTGATCGGTGCTTGATTGTCCGCTCGGAGAGCCTCTCTGTGTGGTCCCTGCGGAAACGGCTGATCTCAGCGCTCACGGTGTGCTGCAGGTTAGGCTAGTTGTTCCCTGGTGGTACTGCTCCAGAGCTTGCAACTACTTTGTGGGGACGACCCTGATTCGCCTTGACCCAAGCACTTGTCCAGTGGTCGTTTGCGGAGCGGTGATGCTGTGCGACTGTACCACTAAATTTTCGTCCGAACTCGGTATATGGCTCGGAGCAGGCTCTTGGTTGTGAAGGAAGGCCGCGTTCGTTGCTTCGCGAGGATTATCACTGCCGTCTTTGTGACTTTTCTCGGAGGAGGACGCCTTCACCGCTGGACGTTTTACTAATAGAACTTCATGTACACAACTATTTACAATGCAAAAAAACGACAGCAAAATTATGACTCGCCCTGGAGCCTAAAGTGGTCGTGCCGGTGTCAAGCCGGTAAGCTCTCCTAGCAGCAAACGACACCTCGACTTTTCCGGGATGCTCCTATTATCCATCCGTCCTCATTATCCGTGACCCTCGTTGACACAAAATAGATTGTTTTGAGGAAGGAGCTGGGGAGGAAGAGTGAGCTGCGCCATCTTTTCTCGAGAATATGTCAGGCAAGCAAGGAAGGGGTGCCACGCCGAGCTAGCTCCGTTTCTGGAAAAGCGTGTTACCAAGAAGGAATAAGGTGGGAGATACCACACCGGGCGTGACCTTAAAGTCGCGATGCGTTTCTTTTTGTAGTCGCATAGAAGCAGACCCGCTATTTCGCTTACCTTCATGCTGCGATATCCACAAAGAGTATGTAAGGTGTCAGATAATCTAATTTTGTTTCAGCCATGAAAATCGTTTGCAACTTCTGTGTTTGAATAAACTGAGGATCCATTCATGTAATTTATATCAGGTTCTCATATGTAGTTTTATTTTTCACAGGAGAAAAAGGCAATATGTTAGTGGCTGTAATTCACGTAAATAAATATTCTATTTCAGTAAATTGTATGCAAAACAGTTGCAATAAACTGTTGATCTTTACACTGTAAAGTGAACGAATGAATTGTTTTATATACTATTGATTGTTAACAATCCCGCCATCACACGCTTAGGAACAAGAGCGTAGAACAATGTCTAAGAACTAACCATCAACAGCACTCTCTCACAATGAACGCGAAATTCTCGTACTCACCAGACTTGTTAGGGCCGACATTGAAATTTCTTCGTTAGCGTTGCTTTGTGAAGTATTCATAATAAGTTTAGAATTTGTTGCCACTTCTTACCTAAAAATATCTGTTTAATGTATTCAATTCAAAGCCATGAAACTGTAATTTTAAGCATTTTTATTATAAAGTGCACCTTACTAGCGTCCGTACTCTGGTGGTCTCCAAGTTGCCACAATAAATCTAAAGGCTGTTATTGGCTGCAGCGAACACGTCACATTGTAAGCAGAGTTTGTTCCATGGCAGTGCAAGCTCGGCGCACCCCAGAGCACGAGCGATGTAGCACACGACGCGAAGCCACGCCTACAGGTATTGCCACGCCTGAGCAGGTTTCCTTCGATGCGCAACCGTTCCAGGAGCCGGGGCTCTGTGAAGCACGGTCACGTGCTCGCGCTTTGACTCTTAATAGTGGCCGGTACTGTACAGCACACCATCCGTAGACAGTGCATGTGGTTGGCATGTGATTTCTTGTATTTTACAGGCCACTTGCTACCACATCGCGGAAAGAATGTGCACTGATTCCGGCATGCTTTTCTCTAATCTAAGGGTGGGCATATTTTTGTCAGTTCTCTGTGGAACCCCTGAGCTTGCCCGTGGACAATACTGACGGGAATGGTGCGACAGCCAATTGCTCTACGGAGACAACATCAAGCTCTCCCGACGCCTCACCGGAAAGTACCACGGAACTTATGGAGGCATAGCAGAACTGTTGCACTAACTCGACTGCTTGGCAGCATTTAGCTGTGTGTACCAGTCTTCTGCATTGTCAAAGCTTGGACTATTGGAGTTCAAGGGAATCTAATACAATTCTGGAGTTTGGCCAGAGACCCTTTGTGCGCAACTCGCTAGGCCTACGCAGACGACCATGAATAGCTTGACACCACTGACCACCTTAGAGGTCGCTTGTCACTGAAATGATATCAGGTGACAGTCGTGGTCGGAATAGATAGTTACTGTGAGTGCTGCTTTGGCAAACCTTTTTGAATCAAAAGTGGGTCTGACACGAGCTCCACTGAGAGCGAAGCTCAAAAAGAGCCAAACCTCGAGGCTGCAACTGCGCACTGCCGCTCAAGGGCACATGGTTATGCAGATAGTGAAAAGATAGAAAGCATGCTGGACTGTGTCGCCGCGTAGTCATTGGCACCAAGAACATCCCTGGCCATAGCTCACAGCACTTTCCATTCACATATCCCAGAAAAGCTGCCCTCATTATTGCCATAGCTAGAGCATTCGGGGGCATCAGCACGTGTTGTACGCTATACCAATGCCATCACACCCGACCACGAATGCTGGTTACACAATGAATTCCCGACCGCTCCAAAGACCTGGCTTCTCCGGTTGATTACAAGATTGTTCTTAATCAGTTGAAGGCCTGCCCTTGAGGGTCGACCCGCCGCGGTGGTCTAGTGGCTAATGTACTTGGCTAGTGACCTGCAAATCGCAGGATCAAATCTTGGCTGTGGCGGCTGCATTTTCGATGGAGGTGAGAAATGCTACAGGCTCGTGGGCTCAGAATTGGGTGCATGTTAAAGAACTCCAGGTAGACAAAATTTCCGGAGCGTTCCACTAAGACGTCTCTCATTGTCAAATATTGATTTTTGTACTCTAAACACCACATATCAATTATCATTGAGGCTTACTGAAGTTATTTTACTAACTGCAGTGACCAGCACACTGTCGATCACACAAACGTTTGCCACGCGCTAAGTGCTGTCCCCGTGCTCGAAGCTGACGGTCATGTCCCACGTGAAGTCACTCTCATCGAGTACTTTCCGGGGAAGCTTGTCTTTTGCCGTTGACGCAGATTCTGAGCGTGAAGGCTCAAATTCATGCTTATACGCTTTAGGCAGGGTCACTAGTAGGCTTGCATACTGGACTAGCTATACGGAAACTCTAGCGTCCGGCGCATGTCGCAGTAGGGGCTCGCTAAAAACGTGGCTTGTTTTGCCACCTTTAGTTGCTGCCGTACCATAGCCTCATTCGCAGACTAAGTGTCGTGTTTGTTGTTCTGAGAATATATCATTTAAAACAATAGTGCTTTCTTTACAAGGCAGTACGAAAAGGGTTTTTGGTATTCTTAGCATTCACAAGTATAGCCTAGCTACAACCACAAAAATATTGCACAGTACTTGTCGCTTCAAACCAAACAACCAAAAGCCAGCTGTTTTTATCGTCAGTTCACATGACATTACGTCACTTTCCATAACTAAAACAGCCAATTTCTGTCGCCAGAGTTCCAAATCGAGATTGTTCATCTTGCCAATTACAAATATACAGTCTCGATTACGGCGTTGCCACTTGCGCAACGATTTCTTGTAATCCACAGCACCAGAAAAATTTTTTAAAATATACGTGCTAAATTTGCGTAGCAGGGCCAGTTTAAGCTTTTTCCTTATGAAGAGAGATGGTCAGGGTCCTTCCTCATTGTTTTAGGAGCAATCGAAGTTGAAAAGCGCCACATGTGGCACCCAGCTAGAATTAGGTCTGCTAGAGCCGCGTTGATCGGCAGAGCTCACGCATAAGCTCGCTTTTTTATCTTGATTTATGGCTCCTACGCACCACAGGGTACTCTCCATTGAAACCAGTGATTAATATAGTAAAGAAAAAAAATAGTAAAGAAAAATTTTGATCTCTAAAAGGGATGAGGAAGAATTGAATCACTGCAGGGAAAAATATTTTACACGCTTATAAAACATGCAAAGCACAGCTCGATGTTATTGATTGGGACAGTATGGCTGAACATGCGGGCGACGTCAAACGTCCTCCGAAAGTATTCTTACACACCCTCTTCCAGAATAAAAGGGCGGCATTCCTCTACTTCTTAGTCTATACGGTATGCAGGTTGGAGATTTTTTTTTTCATTGTATAAAGTTCAGGAAATAAATACATATCAGTGTGAATACTTCTTGTTCGGCTCTGCAAAAACTTTTTTTTCATTGAAACATATGTAGTATTAGCCTTACCAGTAAAATGAGCTGCAGCAAATTGATTGCTCCTTTAAGCATCGAATTGTTCATGTTTTATATTGATGTCTCAGATGATATTGTAAGGGGTTTATTCATTGCAGCAAGCTATGAAAACTATTTGTTTAAAGACGACAGATGTAACTTACCCATTCTTCTGTCGTCCGATCAGTGATATTCAGCGGCCTTTCCTTTAAAAAGAGAGAACAGAATACTGATCAACACAGGGCAGAACAAAAACGCTTTATTGAAAAGGTAATTCATCTGGTGAGAGGTGCCCTAGTTGAGAGTCTCACTGGCCTTACCCACCCGTCTGACGTGGTCGATCAGTGTTTGCCCATCGGCCAGGTCAGAGCGGGACTGTAGCTGCTCACACTTCCAAGAAATGAACGTTAAGCAACATCTGTTCCTTTCAGACGTGGAGGCTTCTTTGAACAGGCCCAAATAGTTTGGTATAATATAATGCTTCCTTCATACTAAGGGCAGGAACCTCGATAGCACAAGCATTATATTTATAGAGTAAAATTAAATCTTAATCTGACCCAAAAGTTCATGCTTCTGTGGCACTGGGTAGTTCAAAATATTCAAATTATTCCCAAATAAGTAGCATTGAAGGATCTTTAGAAAAACAGACACCCACAGAGCATTATTGGGTTCTGAGGAGTGTTACTCTTTCAGAACAACGTCGCCGGCTGCTCCCACGTAGGAACGGGAGACCTAACCTCACCACCGCATCGTGCGCTTTCTGGACCGCGTGGTAGTAACTCTGAACTTTGAAAGGAATTGTCCATCCTCTTCTGTGAGTCGACTTGAACTCTGTATTGAGGGGCACCACCAGAACATATGTTAGAAGTCACTAACCTCGCCACAATAACGACAACCAGGGTCAAAGGCCACTGAGTAGGCCATGCTGAGGCCAAGATACACTTAGATTGGTTGTGGTCCGGGGCATTCTAAAAGTGATTGCCTGAGGTCTAGACAACTTGTTGTGAGGACGAGCACATGACTGCCTACTCAACTGGTAGCGTTTAGCCACTTCACTGAACTTTTGTCAAGAGTCCTCAAACATTCAACAGCCAACCTGCGTACGTACGTCCTCCTTAGCACGGAGGGTTAGTTCAGTAGGGGTTCAAGATATTGAAAAAGCCAGGTAATGGTATGTGGAGAAACTGTCCTGTTTTCAAGTAGTTTAAATACTTCTGCACAGGCCTAACCGGAGGTGAAACCCCTCACCGCTGACCTTGAATAGGTGAAGATTTGAGATCAACTGTTGTCCAAAAGGGCAAGGGCTACAGCCAACTGGTCGGCTCTTGAGGGAGTAGAGTCCCTACCCGACGCAGCATTGATAACATAACCCACATATTTGACGAAAACAACTAAAAACTTAGCTCAGCGACAGTACTAAGCGGTATCGACAAAACAAACTGAATTAGGGTTGTTCTCCAGGCAGCACACTGTTGTTGGACCAATCTTGGACCCGTATCGGCTAACGTCAGCCACATTATTGGCTCAAGCTTGGCATCTCGGCCAAGTGCAACTCCTTCCGATGTAGGACAGATGTTCCAGCCAACCTGGGGTCGTCGTTCTGCCGTTCATTTGCCAATATCCACCGATGCCAACCCACTCTGCACAAGCCAATGAAGGCCCGTCCTTTCATCGATATATTTGCCAACATACATCCAGCATGGGACTATTCTCGAAACACTTTGTTTTCAATGAAATGCCATTATTACACCAGCATTTGCTTTACGACGAACATCGACTAGCATTGACTTGCCAATATTCCAACGTTATTATTATAGTCTTTTTACAACTGGCATTTCTTAGGAGGTAAACTTTACATTACGCACCGAGAACTTCCGCCAGCAGTTTATAGCAGCCGCGAACGAGCTTCACGGTGCAGTATACTTTAAGTCGACTGACCACTGGATGACTAGTGTGGAACACCACATGATTTCACTTAATCGTTCATTTTTGCCTTTTGTCTTGCATTGCCTATTACCCTCCCCACATGTAGAGCATATAACTGCACAAGTCTAGTTACTATCTAGTTTTCTCCACACATTGCTCCTGAAAAGAGGTTTATTGGCGTGCGTTGCAATGGTGGCTCTACGATTAAAACGCGATCGGGACAGACAAATGGTCAAGAAGATGAGGGCGGCGATCAGCACGAGGCGAGTGAGAGAAGCCCACAACCCAGTACCCAAGCACAGTGGCGATGTAGCTTGCCAACGATACGTTTTCTTCTTCACGACTTGCCCCCGCCAAAAAAGAGCCTTCCTGGCGACCTAATAATCTGTAGGCAGAGGACTATGATATGACTGATGGCGACCGATGTGGACGTTGTCACGTCCATGCCGGCGCATGCCGTCAGATGAGGAAAGTGGCTCAATGAGAAAATTCGTCGGCGAGGTTTGCTCCAAAACGCGGCAAGGGTCCTCGTACTTCGGGACGAGTTTTCAGGAAAAACCGGGGTTTCAGCAAGGAACAGCCAGCCAAGCAAGTGATCCCGGGGAATATCTGTGGCTTTGTGAAGAGTCGGCGTTGTTTTCTTTCTGGCGCTGCTGTTCTTATGACGTAAATGTGCGTGCGAGCTCACGGCAATCTTCCGCTTTTCGGGCTGCTTCGGACAAAGATGGGCATTTGGATGCATCAGAATGGTATGGAAGGAGAGTGTCGATGGTGTGGGATGGTTCGCGTCCATAAAGAAGAAAGAAAGGTTAAAATCCAGTGTTAGACTGTGTCGCGGTGTTGTATGCGAACGTGATGAATGGTAGAATGCGATCCCAGTTAGTATGATCATATGTCACATACATCGCGAGCATATTGCCGAGAGTGCGGGTAAATCTCTTCGTGAGCGCGTTAGTCTGCGGGTGGTATGCCGTGAATTTTCGATGAACAACATGGCATTCAGAAAGCAGAGGCATGACGACTTCTGATTGGAAGGCTTGGCTTCAGTCACTTAGTAGTTCTCGAGGTGCACCAAATCGTAATATGAAGCGATGGAGGACGAAGGACGCTACGTCTCGCGCAGTGGCACTTGGAAGGGCGGTGGTCTCAGCATAGCGTGTTAATTGGTCCACAGTGACTATGACCCACCGATTTTCATCTGATGTTGTCGGTAGAGGGCCATAGAGATCAATTCTGATCCCATCGAAAGGTTTGGCAGAGCACGGAAGCGGTTGACGCGCACCGAACGAGTGGAAAGGCTGTGATTTGCGGCGTTGACAGTCAAGGCAGCCTCTAATGTATTTTTTAACAAAGTTATACATACCGCGCCAGTACAAAAGATGGCGAATGCGTTCGTAAGTTTTGAAAACTCTGGCATGGCCACATTGGGGATCGTCGTGGAAGGAGGCACATATTTGTGATCCCAATTTGCGGGGGACAACCAAGAGCCACTTGCGACCTTCAGGGGCGTAGTTGCGTCAGTGTAGCAGTCGATCACGAATGGCTAAATGAGCAGCTTGACGTTGGAGAGATCGTGATACCATGACGATCCAGGGAGACAGTCAAAAAGGGAAGCGATCCACGGGTCTTTCTGTTGTTGACTGTCAAAGGAGTCGAGGTCGAGAGATGCAACGGAGTTGGTACCAGTGGTTTCACAGGCCGAGTCGGGAGGTAAAGGCGAACGGAACAGGTTGTCGGCGTCAGAATGCTTGCGTCCGCTGCGATAGATGACGCGAATGTTGTACTCCTGGATTTGCAGTGCCCATTGCAGTGCACATCTTTCGTTGTGGCGAGCCAACAAAGTGCATGGTGGTCCGTTACCAAGTCGAATGGGCGACCGTACAAATAAGGAAGGAACTTTCGAAGCGCCCACACTAGCGCTAAGCACTCCTTTTCAGTGAAGCTGTAATTGGCCTCAGCATTAGTGAGCGTGTGACTCGCATAAGCGACGAGGTATTCGGAGTAGCCCGGCTTGCGTTGGGCGAGGGCAGCCCCAACACCAACCCCGCTAGTGTCTGTGTGAACCTCCGTTGCAGCTGTTGGGTCGAAGTTCCGAAAAATGGGAGGCAATGTTAGCAGACTACGGAGCGTGGCAAACGCGCCGTCGCTGTCAGGAGACCAGGATGAAAGGTCTGCGTCACCACGTAGAAGGTTGGTCAGTGGTGACATGATTGATGCGAAATTTCGGACGAAGCGCCAGAAGTACGAGCATAGTCCGACGAAACTGCGTAATTCTTTCAGTGTAGTCGGTTTCGCGAACTCAGCGACTGCACAAAGTTTTGCAGGGTCGGGTAGAACACCATACTTGGACACGATGTGTCCTAAAATGGACAGCTCTCGCGTGACAAAGCGGCACTTTTTAAGGTTCAGTTGGAGCCTAGCGTTGGTTAAACACGTCAGATCCACTTGGAGTCTTAGCAAATGTGTAGGAAAATCGGGAGAGAAAACGACAATATTGTTGAGGTAGCGTAGACACACAGACCTCTTCAGTTCGCGCAGTTTGTTGTCCATGAGTCGTTCAAACGTGCCAGGAGCATTACAAAGCCCAAAAGGCATTACGCTAAATTCGTACAGGCCATCTAATGTAATGAACGCAGTTTTCTGGCGATCAGCTTCTGCCATAAAAACCTGCCAGTATCAAGATTGTAAGTCTAAGGATGAGAAGAATACGGCTCCTTGGAGGCTGTCAAGGGCGTCGTCGATGCGCGGTAATGGATAGACGTCTTTCCGCGTCACCTTGTTTAATCGCTGGTAGTCGACGCAAAATCAAATCGATCCACCCTTCTTTCGAACTAGAACGACAGGAGATTCCCAAGGACTGTGCGATGGTTGAATAACGCAATGGCGTAGAATCTTTTTGACCTGGTCGTTGATGACGCGACGTTCTGCAGCAGAGACACGGTACGGTCTTTGACGCGATGGCTCGTGTGAACCGCTTTTAATGTAAAGGTGCACTGCGCGAATGGAACCTAATTGAGGCTGAGAAACGTCGAATGAATTAGCGAAGAGCTGGAGGAGATTAAGAAGCTCGGCGCATTCTTGAGCACTTAAGGCGTCAGCGATTAAGCTCGAGAAGATGTCACTTGACGAGCATTCCGGTGCCGATAGGGCATAAAGTTTGGTCGAGGTGCTACTGCACCATTCGCCTGTCATGTTAGGGAATAAATAAGAATCAAGGTACTCCACTCGACCGAGAGATTCGCCTGCAATTAGCGTAGGCAGTGCAGAAAGGGGATTGTGGACGAAAATATTCCTTCGGGCATCAGTAACGTCAAGTGTAGCGAAAGGCAAGGAAATGGCTCTGCGGCTCAGGAAAATAATGGAAGGTGTAAACATTACCGTAGCATCGTTATGGCCAACGCAGCAAACAGGGACAACGGCAAGAGAGACTAGCGGAATTTCAGTGTCCTCACGCACGACGAGTTTTGGCGACTGCTCAAGAGTTTTGTGCAAAGGTTCGTCACACAGGTGCAAAAATTGAACGTCAGCGCGTGCGCAGTCAATGGCGGCATGATGATGTCACAAAAAGTCCCACCCGAGGATTACGTTATGCGAACACACCAAAAGGACGATGAACTCGACAACGTACATAGAGCCTTGGATGAATATGCGGGCCGTACAGGTGTGGAGAGGAGGAACTGCTTATGCACTAGCTGTGCGAAGTGATAGTCCAGAGAGCGGTGTGGTCACTTTCCATAGAGAACGGCAGAGCTGGGCGGCTATAACAGAAACGGCAGCACCTATGTTGACGAGGGCAAAGGTAGAAACACCATCGACAGATATGGCGACGACGTTAGCAGGCGAAGTGCGAGGACTTGGGCATTTCGAGCACGTTGCAGTTCTTGCCTCTGGAACTGTGGCGTTCAGGTTTCCTGGTTGGAGGAAGCAAGTCAGGGACGCATTGGAGACAGTGATCACCTGCGACGAGACGAGGAGCGGGGAGAGTGAGTCTGATATTGGGTCTGGGGTGACTGAGACTCGGGAAGGTTAGTGTAGCCATACTGCAGTGAGTGATAGGGAGCAGACAGGCGCATGTGTGGTGGGCCATACGGTAACGGCCGAGTAGCGTCATGGAGTGGTTGGAAGCGATGGCGGCAATATCGTGTCACGTGTGCTGGAGTACCGCAGGCGTAGCCGATCAGTCGATTGTCAGAAGTATGTCAGGAATTGCTGACTCACGGTGCGGCCCAAGGTGTAAAAAGAGGGGCAGACTGGCGAGCAACTGAAGCCATGGGTGGCAAATGCTGCTGGCGGGGTCTGCTGCATACCACCTGGGCATACTTAAGAGGCGCGGCCACGGGCTGCATAGCCGGCGCGTGGGGAACAGATATGGCCACAGGCTGCTGGTGGGCAGCAACGGGAACAGCCAGAGCTATCTCTTCGGTAATAACGTCGCAGAGTGGCCAGGGCAGGTGAGAGGACGGCGGCTGCTGCGTGAAGGGAATGAACGACAGTTGCCGAGCTGCTTCTTTACGCACTAAGTCTTTAATGTCTTGTAGGTTTGGCGAGGGATCGGGAACCAAAGTAAGACTGGAGAGCAAGTCGGTGTGGGAGGAAAATGGCCGAGTTAGGGCGCGCTGATTCTTCAACTCTTCGAAACTTTGATATAAAGTGACAAGTTTCGCAACGGTGGCCAGATTACGGGCCAGAAGCATCTGAAAAGCGCCGTCATTTATGCCTTTGAGGATGTGCTGAATCATCTACGACTCGGGCATGGCGGTGTTCACACGGTCGCAAAGACCAATTATGCCTTCGATGTAACTGGTGAACGATTCCGATGGCTTCTGTGCGCGAGTCTGCAAGCGATGTTCGGCTCTGGTCTTGCGGACAGCGGGTCGGTCAAAAACATCAGCAAATGACGTTTTGAAGATGAACCACCTCGTAATATTGTTTTTGTGGTTGTTATACCACATTTCGGCTACGTCAGTGAGGTAAAACATGACGTTAGTCAACTTGTCCACGTCATCCCACTTGTTGTCTGCGCTCACCAGTTCGCAATTGGTGAACCAGTCTTCCACGTTGGTCTCATCAGCTCCGCTGAAGACCTTGGGCTTTCGCAAGCGAAGAACGCCGTGGTTGCTGGAGGATGGAGTGGAAGGGCCAGGTTGCGCATTACTGGTTGCCATGATGGGAGGTAGCGTTCGGTTGTGCAGCTCCAGGTTTAGGCGACGGGGAATGTTGGCACCCTCCCCCATTTGAAAAATGGTTTATTGGCGTGTGTTGCGATGGTGGCCCTACGATGAAAATACGATCGGGATAGAGCAACGGTCAAGCAGATGAGGGTGGTGATCAGCACGAGGCGAGCGAGAAAAGCCCAGAACCCTGTACCCAAGCGTGGTGGCGATGTTGCTTGCCAACAATGCGTTTTCATCTTCACATTTCTCAGTTTTGCAAAAAATTGTAACATGGGCTGTTCCTTCAAGTATTACCTAAAAAATAATTAAATTAACTGATCGGTGCAAATTTACCGCACATAAACAACCTATAAATAATAATACAAGAACACAATTTTCGAAACTTTATTTTTAACTATACCAAGTCAGACCATTTATTTTTCAGTTCAGCTTTTCAAGTTACTGCTGTTCAGTAAGGCAGCCCAAACTAGGAGGCGTGTTCAGCATGGCTCTATGAGCATAGGGCTGGCCAGGGCAGCAGAGGCGGGGCGATGATTTAGAGGCTGCAGCAGGAGATGAGGCAATGACGGTGGGCTGCCCATGGTCCTGCAAGCAGTGATTAGGCAGGAAACCAACCATCACAGGCTGTCGCAGCTCCCTGCTCCCAGGGGCAGCAGCGATCGGGCTGCAAATTTATGAACACCAGTGTGAAGTGCCTTTCCTAACCTCCATCAAGGCCAACAAACTTCAACAGCCACGTCTTGATGAGACGCTGAGCTTTTTAAGACACCTGCATACGCGAATAAAAATAAACACCTCAAAATAAGTTCTAAGCACTGCAGTATAACATATATGCAAGCTAAAACAATAAAAAACAATGAAAAACAATGATAGCAGACGTTATAATGAACTAATCAGATCAAGTGCCATGTGGCCATTATGAAAAGAAATGAACGAATACTTCAACAGTCATTGTGCAAAAAAAATCTGCCACAGACCAAAATATTTAGGAATCGGTTTCAATGAAAGTTGATTAAAACAGGCTTGCTTGACTAATTTACAAATAAACACAAGGTATTTTTAGATTTCTGAACATGAGTTACAGGGTCTCAAGCCAGGTGAATTAGTCTACAGCTATAGCCTATGGTTGTGTAAATTTATAGCAGGACAACAAGACAAACGACCGCACGAACTTTCAACTCCGGAATATTCTTGGGCACACATAAGCTAACTCTGCACAAGAAGATGACTGACTCTAAGATAGACAGCACAAGATGAAAGAATCTGTGCAAACCGAATTTCAGCACCGACACTCGTGGATTATTGCAAGGCTCCTGCATTATTTTAGAATGGTGTCTCCAAATGCAATGAAAGTTGTGCTGATGTGGTTTCCTATGTTGTTCTTTTCGCATTAAATAAACCTCCAAAATTTCGCGTGCTTTTTGAGATTTTCATTGATCGGAAGTTTCGGTTTCATAGGAGACAAGGTCTGGATAGGTGGCTCAACAAAAAACAGCCCTTGGCAGAGATTCGCTACACATATTAGCCATTCGCACCCAGACAACCGGCTGCGGAGAGCACGCACTTGTGGCGCTGCCGTGCTTCATTTTGGAACAAACAGCTCTAAAAGCCATTGCGCCAGTAATACTGCACTGTGGTTTAAAAAAAAACTGTTGGAAGGCTACTCTCATATAAATAGCACTTGAAAACGGAGAGAAGCTCTGCAAAGCGGACTGCATCTATGCATGTGGCATTGAAGAGACAGTGTTGTGCAGTGATGGCCACTCCCTGGTGATCATTTTCTGGTTGGGATTTTGTGCTATAATAGTACCGGCTTATATGCCCGTGTGGCGACGATACTACACTGCGCACTTCTGTAGTAAAAAAACGAATAAGTAGTGGCTACGGCATCACTTTTTTTTCTGGCGGCATATGTACACCCAGTCTGCGGTATGTATGTACGTGGACGTTAATCAAGCAAACCACTGTGACAGCATAGCACGGATGGTGTCGCGGTCTTATGCTTAATGGCGCGGGATGGATCTCCGACTACAATGGCTGCATTTAGATGGAGACGAAATATAAAAAGAATACCCGTGAACCAAAAGATATGTGCGCATTGGAGAACCCCAAGCCGTCGCAACCTTGGTACGCACACTACAGCATACGTCAGAATGATATCTTGTTGGCACATTAAAGCCTAGCAATTATCGATGTAGAATAGACATGTTCGTTTTAGGCTGCCACAAACAAGTGGAAAAAACTGAAACTCTCTATTAGGTGAAATAAACAAGGAAACATTGAAGACATTTCATACTTCTCTTGCAACGCATAAATTTCGATGTTACTTAGCCACGGCAGCAAGCGAGAAAAACGCTTACCGAATTGGCTAGCTCTATAAAGCTAAGCTTGGAGTAGTCCGCTTCTTTTTTCGTAACAAGAACACTGTCTTTTGCACAAACTAAGTTAAACAGAGGCACTTTGGCATCAAGTTTTCACCGCGAGAGTATCTTTTATAACAGTTGAGAGGCGTACGAACGTAGCCCTGCACAAGTGTTGTAAGCAACGCAGCTTTCTTTTACACTCAACTGTTTACAAAAAAAGACCACCTGCCTATCGTTTCGTTCACAACGCGCAGTGGAATCAAATAGAGTTTGGTGGTGATGGTCAAATGGATGGACACATGGAAACTTTGATAGTCGAAGTTCAACACTCAACGCTCAGTGAGCCAGATAAGAAAAGTTCGCAATGTCGTTTGTTGCATAATATGCTCGCTTTGTTTACGGCAAAATACCATTTAAACTCAATTTTTTGGCCCTGGTTTGCACTGGTGGCTGCCTTCACTATCGAATAAATTTAGGAGACACATGCGATCCCGTTTAGAAAAGAGCCCGACAGCCTTAGAAAGGAGAGTGAGAGCAGCGTTTCGCTCGGCTGACCGCTTGGATGCAACGCTGCCTCCTCTTTCTACATTCTCCCTTTCCTCTATGCGTCCCCCTTTTTACATACTGTTGCACTTCAATACGTAGCAGTACCGCCAGGGTTCATGGCTTTTTTTTTGGGGGGGGGGAGATATATATTTGCTTAGTGTGCAGGGAACGTTTCAGAAGAAAGATATAGCATTGATAAGTGGGGTTTAACGTCCCAAAACCACCTCATGATTATGAGAGACGCCGTAGTGGAGGGCTCCGAAAACTTCAACCACCTGCAGTTCTTTAACGTGCACCCATATCTACACCACGTTCCTACACCATTTCCGCCTCCACCGGAAAAGGAAGATATAGCAGAGAGATATGACAGAGCGCACACTTACAGCCAATTTTATTACGCAGATGGCGTGAATATATATACGGTCAAGAGGGCTAGGGGATCACGCACAGAAAAAAGGACAAATGATGGCGCATGAGCTAAACAACCTTATTCTAGTCTTAAAATGACAAGTTAACTGAAAAAATACCTGTATTCATTATTCGACCGATTGTCAGGTATAAATACAGGTATCTTTTCAGTTAAGTTGTCATTTTAAGACTAGAATAAGGTGGTCTGGCGCATGTGCCATAATTTGTCCTTTCTTCTGTGTGTGATGTCCTCACTCTCTTGGCTGTATGTATTTTCCCACAATCTGTGCATTGAAATTGGTTGTAAGTGTGCGCTCTGTCCTATCTGTCTGCTATATCGTCCCTCTGAAACATTCTTTTTGCACTATGGATGTATATTTCTCTAAAAAAATGCAAAACCAACCAGCCCAAGTAGCCACTCCTTTGGTTTCGTTACGGCAATGCGCGCTCGCACCATCTCTACCAGCCACCACTTACGTCTGCGAGAGCAGCTGAGAAGTGCGCGCTCTCACCGCCAGGGTGGCCGTGGAAACTTCAGCGCTGGTTCTCTATACTAGAAACGTTTAGGTTTCGATGGTGCGGGTTCCAGAGAAAAAAATCTTCGAGAAGTAAAACTTCGACATGGCAAACTTTGGACGACCCCTTTACCTGGGATGAGCGACAGAAGTCAAACCTGATAGGCACATCATCAGCACTATGGTAGGATTCTAAAGAAGTCGAGATGGCCGGACTGTGAAGACGTAATTTCGTACTCAATTGAATCCACTAAGCAAACAAGGTATCTTTGAGGTAGAAAATCTTGATTGAGGAGGTACATGTATGAATAAATTTTCATACAACTGTGAGGTTGCTGGAACAGAAACCAGTTGTAGATAACTAAAATGAAGTTTTGATTTTGTAACTTTGTGCCCGCCTTTTTTTTCCCACTAATATTCAGCCAAAAATAACTTTGTCCCAAAGCTGCCCCACACGATGTAAAGCCATTTGCCCCACCTTACCTACCCACCTCAATAGAGCCATTTGTATTAAAAATGCGGATCAGTAGAACACTTCGTAGTGCGAGGGAAGGTTTTATGAACGTTCTCCCATTATTCATTTGCCTTTATTTGACGATGCTCCAGCAAGGGAAATAACATAAAAAATCTGTCACAACGTAACCCCATTTCACGGCAGTACAGGTCTTCGACATCTAAGCTAAATTCACTGCATGTCTTCGGATCATTCTGCGGCAGAGATATCACAATAGCTCCTGAATTGGGCACAAGACAGGGATCATAATAACGCTACGCCATGCCCCGAAAAGAAATTATGGCTGCTGTTAAGGCGCTACAACACGAGGTCAATGACAAGGCCAAGTTCAACGAAGTGATAGGACTAAAATGTCAGTGAACCTCTGATGTTTTACTTGAATAAAACCAAATACTGCTTCATAGCAACGTTTTTAGTGACTGGTGTTGCACAAGCAGTTGGCAATATTTTATAAAGGTGCAGTAAAGAGAACCAATGTCTTAGTTTAGACTGACATGCTGCACGCCGAGACCTCTCATGCCACAAGTTCAATGTCAGCGGAGAAAATAAGTGTTAAAAGTTCCTTTGTAATTTCTTGATGCTCAAATTTTGAAAGTGTATTGTATTTTCGCAACATGGCTTGATTATTATTTTTGAAACTTCGTATCTTAGGACCATCACACCGACAAATGACAGTGTACTTAATTTTGATGAATTCATATTTACGTAGGACCCAGTACACGCGTCTGAATTTCGTGATGTCGCGTTGTTTCGTGCAAGAAGATCAAAGCGACATCTCCACCTACGTTTTGTTTGTGCGCGTTTTCTCACTTCCCAAGCGTTGTTTCGTGGTAGAAGTGGTATTTCCTGGATTGCGGAATTAAACTTGACTAATACGCGAAAAATGTTTTTTTGCTTTAGTGTCTTTTAAAGGTGTACCCAGACAATTTTGAGATATCGCAAAAGGGACATTTTTAGTTTCCTCTGTATGCAAGTAGTATTACCACATAGCACACAATAGTCAACCAGCATACATAAGGAAGTTACTCTGATTTTAAAGTTTTCATTGCAGAGTATTGGCAAGCAATGGAGTGGGCATTATCGTTATGAGTCAACAGGTGCCTTCGAGTTTGCAAACGGAGTTTCCATGCAGCCTGAATCACAGAAATCATTGCCATGGTCTAGAGGGACAATGCACTCATTGTTTATATGTACCACGGGCAGATCGCTTTTCTGCCATTATTACGTAGCGAATCGCCAAGTTCCTGCAACGTCATACTGCCTTGTCATATCACAGAGAAGCCACACACTTGATATCAAAATTGATAGTGTCTTTTAAGGGTAGAGGTATTAAAAACATGTGAGATGCTTTCCCACGCAATACAAACTCTCTTTTCGAAACCAATCGTCTTCTATAGAGCAACAATTCCTAAATATTGAAAATTCGTCTCAGTACTCCTTTAAGAGATGCCAACAAGATGAATCAGGACAGCAATATCAGATGATTTGGCAGTATGCATTTCGGTACATGCACGATTACCTGATCAATTGTGAAGGGAACAATATAACGAATGGATGGTAGATCACAGCCGGTCTGTAGGCGCTCGCTCCCTCCGTGCTTTTATGGCCTAAGCAGCCGCAGCGAGATAATTATAGTTGTTTTTATACAATGTCAGCGCACTCCGCATGATGGCGTTAAGAGCCAACTCTTCAGAATGCCTTTTGCCGCATACGCATTGCATTTTAAATCAGCTGTACCCGGCCACTTTCTCGTGCCAATTACTCTTCCATTTGTAGGAAGCAGTGAAAGTAGTAGAGGTGTCTGTGGGCACAGCCTGAGTTTTTTGGCACTCATGCAGTGGGTAATGAATACGCACATGCAACAGCACAAAGATCTTTTTTTCAAGGCTCCAACACAATCTATTTGCTGAATTTGAAAATGCTTGAGGCTTGTGTGGTTGTATTTATCATTTAGGTGCACGTTAAAGAACTCCACATGGCGAAACTTCCCAAAGCCTTCCACTATGGCATCCTTCATAAACATATCAGTGAAATAACTTCTTTGAACAAAAATCCTTGGCAATCGCAGTTGTTTTTGAGCCATACATTGAAAATTTCCTGCTACTGGCATGTCTCGAAAGTGTGGACAAGAGTCACGCAGAAGGGTCGGCGCTAATTCTGAAAAGTATCTCCAGATTCTTCTAGTTAATTGTATAAATGTTAATAGATCAAAATGACATGCCATCTGGCTTTGTTTACCATCCCATACAAAAGCATTTCTGGTTGGAAACAATGACGCTATTTCAGCTGAAAGCATCACGACAATTGTTTGCTAACAGCGCAATGTTTTTTTGCTAACAGCGCAATGTGTGTTGTTTTTCAGGCGCAATGAAGATATATTAATTTTAATGAGAACATTTTCTGATAATCTGAAACTGTATTGTTCCCCGGCGTCTCTGCCGAGCCTTATTGCATACGAAAATGTTTCACATTTTTTTATCGGCACTGAAGATTGCACCTGGGATGGTACAATCTTCTTTAACGTGCACCCAAATCTACACCACGTGCCTACACCATTCCCGCCTCCATCAGAAAAGGAAGATATAGCAGAGAGATATGACAGAGCGCACACTTACAGCCAATTTTATTCTTGGGGTTGTTTTTTTCACTACAACGACTTTTCAAAACTGTATCACTACATGCCGCCCCGCCGCTGTGGTCTAGTGGCTGAGGTACTCGGCTGCTGACCCGCAGGGCGATGGTTCGAATCCGGGCTGCGGCGGCTGCATTTCCGATGGAGGCGGAAATGTTCTAGGCCCGTGTGCTCAGATTTGGGTGCACGTTAAAGAACCCCAGGTGGTCTAAATTTTCGGAGCCCTCCACTACGGCGTCTCTCATAATCATATAGTAGTTTTGGGACGTTAAACCCCACAAATCAATCAATCAATGTATCACTACATGCTCTTTCATGTTTCTAACGTTTGTGTTTTCATTTTGAACAATTAATATTTTCATTGACATTCTTATTACTAATGCAATTACTCCTGCTATTGCAAGTGCTATTAACACCTACTTATGAAAATTTGTGACCATCCGTTTTATGTTTTTACTATCACCTTTTTGAAGGACTTATTTCAATAAACACAAAATGTGATACCTTAAACAAAAATATGCAAAATTTATCATTTTCATGGGCACTGGCTGCCGGCATGTGGATTCGAAGTAAACGTTCCCAAAACTATTTTCTCAGAAAAAAAAAGATTACGTTGTCTGTCATTTCGTCTGCCAGTTAGTGACGGATCATGTGGCCTAGCCTTCTGAACGCGACGCACCATGGTACATGCGTGCAGAATGGAATATTTATCAATTTACTCCTGTCTTGAAGTATAAGAAAGAGTTGTCCTATATGCTTCCTACCATGTTTCTATTGCATCGGTACCACCGTGAAGTGCGAAAGTAGAAATGAAGATGAGCATCATTTCAGTTCGCTAGCCTTTTTTTTTCCAATGGACGACGGCGACGTAGTTTGAAACGAGATTGCGGCGATAGGTAGAAGCACAGCCTCCTTCCTGTACACAGGCCGTAAAGAAAGTGAGCGTGCGCCTTCAGATTAGCTGCAGGTAGATATACTCGGCACAATGAAGAGAAACAATGACTTGACTTAGATTAACAAACGGTGGTCTTAGAACTCTACTGCTACGAGTTTCACAGTCATCTTTTCATCATTATTGAATAAAAATCAAGTTCGAAATTTCATTGTAAATTTTGTGCCTAAACATTTTCTAGGGGTGCAACAGCCGAACTAAATTTTGGAGCAATTTTCGGAGCAGCGAAATGTTACTATTAGAGCGCTAAAACTCAAATTCGGAGCCGGTTACAAGTGAAAATCATTCATTTTTTTTACTACGAAAGACCGAATTTCGAGCATCTTCAGAAAGAAGGCTTATATTTATATATGTATATATGTGCAATCTACTTAACATTCCCTAAATCATGCACAGTGAATATGAGCACTGCCATTTCAAAAAAAGTAGTGTTGTCTTTAATCACTCCCCTCAGCAAACGATGATGAGGTCCACATTAGAAGTCATCAGGCCTGTCAAATTATTTGAGAATTCAAATGTGGATTCCCCAAGATGGTGACCATGAGATTCGTAAAACTGAAAAGAACTGCTTGACTTTTTACAGCTGCAGAGGTGTGATACTGTGCTCCAAATAATTTTGACAGTAACTTTTTAGACATCAGCGAGCATATTAGTACAAACAAAATGTTGCATATAGATACATCAGTCATTTAACTAACTGTACAGTGTCTAGACACTACAACTATTAGCCCCTTCTAACTATTATAATGCTTTTTCACAGGTCACCCATGTACTATGGCGAAGGTGACTTAAGCGGTGTTTCTGCACAGGATGGATCAAGACAAAGAAATTTTCGAACCACCCCTCCCCTTGCATTTTTTTAATGAAGGGGTTAGCTTTATTTAGGGCACGACTTTTTGACTTGCTTACAAGGCGTGTTTAACCGGATAAAGTAACAATGGCACGCGCTTGCTGCCTTCGCAACGGCACCGTATATCTATCGCATGTGGCGTTGCTATGGCAGCTGACGTGGTCACGGCATGAACTAAAGCTGGTAGTGTACAAGCTCGATGTGCTGAGAGTTTATACACTTCAAGCTTTAGTTCCTAATGGCTCCTAACATGCCATGGCCGCACTTGCTGACGAGAAAGTTCATATTTCCAACAAAGTGTTGCTGGCTACGGCAACACATCTTTTGTGTTGTAGTTGCGTCGTCCCGCCGGTAAATATCTGCTGTGGCCGACAGGCACGCGGCGTTGATACTTCATTTGGTCGATCGAGTTTCGCGAGTGTCTTGACCTAATGAGCAACTATCTTACACTGCGGGTTAGGGTTAGAGATTGCCCGCATAGATTGATGATGCAAACTACAGGTGGCTAAAGTGGTCTCCATTTCTCGCTAAAACTAGGGCGAATGAGGAAATTTTGAGGCTGCTCGGGCATTTTGGCGCAGTGTGGCGCAATTTCAGCAAATTTCAAGGTTTTCGCACATCTCGGCGCACAAATAAAGAACTTCATCAAATTGGCATAATCAGCGCAGCTGCTGCACCCCTGGATTTGAGCATCACGTAGCCAATTTCAAAATGTCTTTTTCGTATTTTCACAAAATTGGCTCAATGAAATTTTCCAACCATCGTATGCTAGGTCTAGCACCCACTGAACACATTGTACTTCATTTTTATAGAGTAGAAGCTATGTAGGACTCCCCCAGTAGACGCCTTCAATATTTCGTACGTCACTGTGTTTGGCACGGCAATCTGAGTAAAATCTGCACCAAAATTTTCTTCTTGCAAGTTTTCTCCGTTGCCGAGCAACATGTCGCGCAAGAGAGGTGTTTTTGGAATAGTGAAATTACATATACTAATATGCGAAAAATTGTTATGCTCTTTAGTGTCTCTTTAAAGGTAATGGAAGAGTACTTCACTTTACGGCAGAAGTGCCGTGGAATTAAACCTTCAGTTTGTAGACCTAAGGCTAGCGCTTTACTCAAACTGGGGTGAGATGTCTGAAAAATAAATTGGGAGCAGTTGTGTAAGCAGCGAAATTACAATTTTGAAGCAGTTATCAGCCTTTACTAAGTTGTCCTGGGAGATTAAAAATACCTAAGTTCAGCAACGTGGGGGCACCAGTGCATATTTTAATTGGCTTATAAAAACACATTCCACTGAAACAGATTTTGAAGGAAGTTTTTGAACAGATTATTGCAAGGTATGAACTGTACTTTTTTACGTACTACACACGTGACCCATCTAACCCTCGTAAGACGTGCAATCATATCTAAAAAAGGTTTTATTGAAACCTAAGTTCTGCGGAAACAATAAAGAAAAACACATCACTCAAAAAGAAAATAAAAATTGTGATTGCACAAGAATATTACTGACGTAACAGTGGTCGTTCGCTTAAAAAAAGCCTGACATGATAGCGCCAAGAGCTTTTAACAAACAAAAGCATGCTGAACTGCCGTTCGCCGCCACCTCATGCCGGACCATCTCCAAGAGTGCAACGTGAGAGCCAAGGAATCTCGCCGCATAGACTATCTCGTAAAGCACGTGTATATTGCACTAAGTGATAAGCGATTGATACTGATAACGCCTCTCCACATGAGCAACCACGTGCTATTATTATAGCACAAGTTGGCCTGTTTTATATTTTTTCAATATCTATAGGTCATCACCGTCCATGAAGAACTCCCAATAATACATCGACTTGCGATTGCTGACCGCGCCGCTCCGTGACTCACGTAAAGTGCTCGTGCACCACAGGTGAAAAAATCCCTGTCCACGCAAACAAACCACTGATCATAGAGAGGCAGGTTTTATTGCAAAAAACAAGAAAAGAAAGAAAACGAAGTAACACTGCTGCCGACCGAAACACTGATTGAGACAAGCCAAAAGCTCGTGTAGCCCAAGGCCGGCACGCATGCAGCGACGCCTCTTAAAGCACTTGTTGCGAGTTTCAATTACAAAACGAAGCAGTGGCAAATCGCCAATAATGAAAACTTTGCCAAGTGATTTCCTATGCGCAATGAGTCACGAATAAAACGCCAAGGTGCCCGTTAATATCATTTACAATGTTTGAACACTCGTTTTTCACCGCGGCTTTGCATGTAACCAAGTATTTTTCTCTACCTGCAGACACTGCTGTGCGGATTTCACTTGCGATGGCCTTTTAAATGCAAAATGCAATGGGAACTCGCCTATCTAAATAAATCAGTAGCTAATTGGTGTAAACCAGGAGTACGTTGCGCACATTCTGCCGCTCATGGAACCCATTTTGAGAACCAATGTGCACGTGCCAGAGCATCCGGGAGACGCGTTGGATGCAGGGATAAAATGACTCCACGTTTACAGTTACTCGTTCACAGCAAACACGTCCTCGTAACTGACTGCATGCAGCAGCGTCAACATGAAAGCCACAGTGACTGGAGGAACACGCTATGCACGACAGAGAACCGGAGAGTCAACCCTGCTATGTATGCTTGCCACCCAACTCGGTGGTGTTCTAGCGCCACTGCCACCCAACAGTGGCGCTAGAACACACAGCCTATCTAGTAGAAGCAGCACGCTCGATGAACGGCAGCACAATTTTGTGGGATTCATGCATATTTGCTAAAGTTTAAAGATTATGGAAGCACCTTGGAAGCCTTTGTCACCATAAGAATGAAAAGTGACAAAAAATATACAATTGGGTGCGTCTTATTCGTCAAACTCGCCATTTTTTCCCCACTGAAGCTGAGGTCGGCATCAAAATTTTAGCTTTCGAGGCTGTTTCGAAGCAGTTCGGTGCAGTTTTTTTTATTACTATGCTTTCAGAGAAGCTTGGTGCAAAAAAAACGGAAATATATCAAAATTACGCAATGTGAGCAGCTATCTCACTCCTTACCAATGCATGTGTGTAGGCAGTACAGGCCCAGGTCCCAACAGCCTCTTTTGCCTTACACATCAGCTGATTCGAAAGTGATCAAAGATTAATTGGCGGCATCTTTGGTACAGGAGTCTGTGTGCAAGTTATGTGTGCAGAAGGTATTGGGGAGTGTTTATGCTCAGATCCAGAGGCTTCACACAGCAGGGTTTCCAGATTATGCGGTCACTAGATCCTGCGAAAAGGTGGCGAGATGGATCAAACATTTCAGCAAACGTGAAGTCTGTGAGAAAAATCATGAAAACCGCTTTAGCCTGTTGCCCTGCGTTCATGTTCTTTATCAATACAAGCTCATATTAGTGCATGAAAATACACAACATTTGCTAGACATGTTCACAAGATGCCGCACAATTAAGAGTGTCGCATTCAGATATGATGTGGCAGTATGTACGGCTGTCAAGAAGCTGGGCAGCACTTGCACACCTATTAAGCTTGGGGCCAAAGGCAAAACCAAAAATAAAGGTTAATGTGGTCAGAAACACCAAAGCTCCTCCATTCCTTGTGTTACAGAGGTAGTGTACAAGATTCCTCAGTCATGTGCCAACAGTTATATTGGTCAGACTGGTAGGTGAATATTAGATTATGGGAGCACCAGAAGAAATGCGAAAAGAATGTCCGAAAATCAAACTAGTTTGCTTATCTAACACAGCGTAGCCGAAAGCTACTGTTTACCAAGATCACGGGAGCAACAGCCGGAATACAACTTGGAGCAATTTTAGGAGCAGCAAAGTATTACTTTTGGAGCACTAACGTGTAAATTTCGAGCAGGTTACAGAAAAAAAATATGCAATTTTTATCACTATATAGCAAATTTTGAGCAGTATAAAAAGAAGGCTTACAATTAGAAACAAGATATGTATAAACCATTCGACATAATCAATATTGTGCAGTGTAAACATGTGCACTGCTATTTCAAAGAAAGTGGAATTTTCAACCACCCTATTGAGCCAACAATGATGAAGTCCATATTAGCATTTACCGTGCCTGTAAAATCATTTGACAGACTTTGCAAATTTAAATTTGGATCTGTCAAGCTTGCGACCTTAAGTTTGGGAGATTCCCAAAACTGAAGAGCACAAGTGGGGAAAAAAACAAAAAAACTGGTGCACAATTCAGTTTTTTTAGGGGGAAGGGGGAAGCAGAAATGTCATATCTCCAAATTATTTCCAGTAGCATATTTAGACATCAGTGATCACACTGATACTCATAATTAGGCTGCGTACAAACGCATGAGTAAAAGAACATTATGCGCAGTGTTCCGTGACTGGGAATAACAGACCCTTCGAAATCTCAATATGCTTTTTCCTTCGCAAAGTACCAGTGTAAATAGGCAAAGGTGGCCTATTCAGGATTCCCTGCACGGGTTACAATCCCAAGCCAAGAAATTTTCTAATCACTACACCTGCCCTTCCCCTACTTCATCTTGTTTTTTTCCACCGTGGGGTTAGGTATCGCTTCGGCTCTCTTTTGAAGGCAAATTCGACCAGGTGAAGTAACAACGACGTGCACCCGTTGACCTAGCGACCGTACCGCAGA
This sequence comes from Rhipicephalus annulatus, assembly GCA_013436015.1. Taxonomy (NCBI): domain Eukaryota; kingdom Metazoa; phylum Arthropoda; class Arachnida; order Ixodida; family Ixodidae; genus Rhipicephalus; species Rhipicephalus annulatus. The sequence continues at coordinate 156,537 of WOVY01005362.1, forward strand.
TTTCCATCACCAGGACCGTGACCGGGACAACGCAACTTCAAGACAAAAAAAGGGGGGGGGGGCTCAGAGCTTTCAATTAATTAGGGAGCCCAGTTTTTTTTAGGCTTTATTCACAAACTGTGCGATATTTCACGGCAGCTCTTCGAAGATAATTCAGTTTTAGAAGCTTACGAAATTTTCGCCTGTAGATCAAAACAGCATTGAGAGGAAGTGACAGTGGCTATGGGCCAATTCTGCAGACGAAATGTAAAACAAAGAACCCCGTGAGCTGAGGTCGCAGATGGCAGAGTCGTTGACAGAATTTTTTTTGAAGGGGGCGTCACCTTGATTATAATGGGTCCAAGCTAGGCAAGTAGATGTCGTAGACCGTTATTTTCTGCGCCCTTATATACAATTGGAAAATATTGGAAGGGCAGAGGCACGGTCCTGGTGTGCCAACCCCGGCTACGCTACTGGTGGAAGAAAACTAGTGTGGTTGAGTACACACATAGAAAAGGAGAGCCGGGGAGGAAGGTGGGAGTGACACAGGCTGCTGTGAGGTTACCCTGGCGAGAGAAGTAGCTCTAACTGGAGCAGCACATGTATGATGTAAGAAAGAAGGTTTATTTCAACGTGCTGGCCGAACACAGAGAAGCAACTGGCAACGAAATAGACTGGCATAAAATGGAATTACCAAAATAAAGGGAAAAGATTTGGACTTCCGGGATATATCTAGACTCTCTGACAATTCGGACAACAACAGGGCCAATCTTGAGTTATAGACTGGCATAAAATGGAATTACCAAAATAAAGGGAAAAGATTTGGACTTCCGGGATTTATCTAGACTCTCTGACAATTCGGACAACAACAGGGCACAATCTTGAGTTCAATGACAATGACAGCAACATCCCCCAGATATACACACTTACATCCTATTTTAAAATATGCATAATTTGACTGTTCGCACATTCAATTTTAGTTGTGAGCGTGGCTCCCGTGTGGAAACTTAAATGTTCCGCTTTTATGCGAGCATTCATGGTTGGTACCCACGTTAACCCCATAGTTGAATAACAACCACAACACATAAAGAGAGAGGTGACAGTTGCATTGCAAGCCGCCATGAGAGTACCCTCACGTATGTAGCGCACTGTGGCATGCCACCGGTAACTTTTGCTATCCTTCCGGATTGTGTAGTCAGCAGAAGTCCGCCCACATGAAGCCAGAGCAAAACAACGCTGGTCGAAAATGAAGACACTGCAAAGTGACGGTAAAATCACACATGCAACTGCCAGCTTTCCTTTGTCAGTGCGAGGCAATATCACGTGATCCAACCCTGCACATCACAGAAATTGCAGCACTCGCGCCTTCGGTGGTGGGCCTCACGCCCAATATGTTATGGAAACTGAATGACCCACCCTTGGTACACTGGACGGTGTAGCAAGCAGTAGAGGAAGACAACAGTGGTCGGTGCAGGGTGAATCAGTGGTCGGAAAGACAGTCACAAGAGACTTTTCGAAAACAGTCAACCACAGATTCTGGGGCTCAATCTGACCCACCAAAATTTTCTTAAACCAGACTCGCTCGGCCTCAAGCTCGCTAAAATGTTACTCACCCTTACTCACTCAAGCACATGACTTAATTTGAGTATGAGCGAGTCTCGACTAAGTCAACTCATAAGTGAGTTGCTGACCTAAGGTGTCAAGTTAAGGAGACAATCACAGAGCACCCAAACTTAATCGGCTATAATAAATCGATCGATCAGCTAGATACTACACAGACTGACTGACAGGCAGATGTGGTTAAGGTGCTTTTAGTTCGCTAAAAAAATGGTTTGCTTTATGGAGCAAGTGACTACCAGGAGCTCAGCCTTTCAGAGAAGCGTCACATTGAAATTTCAGCTTTTCTGGTTTCTATGAGTAGAAAGCACTTACGAGACATTTCGAAACTTGCCACTCTGTACTAGCCATGGTGTCCAAGCGACAGCCGATACAGTGCCCTAAACAAGCCTTGGAATTCAAAGGACAGGTCAACAGCACGAGAAAAAAGGAATTCCTTGTTATCATGGCAGGACGACAACACTTGCTAGGTTAAAAAAGAAATATTTAGAAAACCGATGTGTTTTTGAAACACTCCACAGCAGTGTACAGACCTTGTGTTGAATATGCTGCCATCTAGCAGACACTGAGAGCATTTCTGCAATGTTGAAGGCTGGGCGCGCTCCACCTGCGCAGGCACTAAATGTCCATATTACCGTGTGGTCGTAGATAAGGGGGGGGGGGCAGTTGCAGCAAGTTTTCGTGTGCCATGTTGCTCAGACTGAGGAAACTGGGATGCTAAAGAATATTTGCAGGAAATTAACCTCTAGGTTATTTGACTTCCTCGTGGCTGACGCGAAGGGCCAGATCAGTTGCTCATTTTGCTGCTTACAATTAAATGCCTGTTTATAATCTCCGTTCGATCCAGCTGTGGGAAAGCATTGGCACTCTTCACAGCATGCTCTTTTATGCCATGCCGGAATGAAACAGTTTTTGCACCGTGTGAATGCAGGCACAGACAAACCGGCCTTGTGCACGAGCTTCAAAGCTGCATCACGGCTACTCACGCTTGCCACTGCTGCTGTTTACAGCATTACTTTTTCGATTACATTGAGATAACAATTACACATTAGCCATGTAGCTTCTGCATGTTATCGATTCTCATCTAATGGACAGGCTGTGCTCGAATATGTTGCTTATTGTTACTTGTTTATTGAGGAGTTTAATGAGGTAATATTTGGTGGTGTGGTTTGCACACGTATTGCTCCACTCTGTGTACTTTTCAAGCATTCCATGTGCTCTTTCAAAGGGGGCGGCCAATTTCATAAGGGCAAACCAAATGCTGTGACTCTCCCCCTGTTATTTTTTATACACCAAGAAGAGCAAATATTTTATTACAAATGGTGATCCTCCATCATAAAAAACCTTGTATGCACCTTTCCGTACCGTAAAATGTTAATAGATGTCTCAAGTGTGTCAACACTCTTCAAAACTGAAAAAATGCTGTTCTGGCCAATCTGTTGCCCTTAACTGTCGGTGCACTCCCGCTGTTTAGACACAAAGGTGGTTTCACAAATGTTCAGTAGGCGATACACAACTGCCCTGCTGCAAACGGCGTGAAACTGTAAGGTGCAAATAAGCCCCGAAAGTGATGACGTGAAGCCAAATATTGTACACCTACTGTGCTCTTTACGAGCACGTGTCCCCCTTCCAGAATGGTATTCAATGAAATACCAGCTAATCAGAACCTACTTTATGGATAGACTTTTCATTTTCTTTTTCACGCACAGAAGATCAAAAGTTTGAAAATTGTTACTTGTTTGTCAATGCTATATATAGCGTACGTTGATGACTACAGCAGCCAAGCTTTATTTTTTTGAAATATAAAGAAAGAGTTAAAAAATTCATTTCAACTAGTTGCGTGATAAAGGGGCTTTTTTGTAAATATTCTATCTAGAAAAGGGCAGAGATCAAACAACAGAACGAAATGGAGCCACACTAGATTGGTCAAGGCTATTATGATGGTAATGACATAAGAATAGTCATGCAAGGTGCACAGAACAGGTGGAGGCCGCATTACGTCAATGAAATGGAGACAAAATGGCATCCGAACAACGTGGATTCGATTGAAATGAAGCGCTTGAGCCCAAATTATTGAATTTGCCTGTTTTGCACCCCACTACCATAATCCTGCTCTGAAAATCACAACAAAATGGCTCCTTTGAATTGCAACATCACCTAGCATTTACTCGGGACTCAATGAAATGGCTGAAGTCATCCAAGTCTGCAATCTCAAGCTTTGAAAAACAACACACGCCAATATTCATTATGTGCTGTATTCATTTTATACTTTTACATGTGTTGAAAGCATTTTCGAATTCTCTTAGCTTGCCTGCAAGCTTTTTGATCCCTTTTTCATTTTAAATACAACGCTTACAAAGAACCCCCACGTTGACATAGGCCATTTCTAGTAAATGACGCTTTGCAATGGTGTAACAGAGCTTCCTTAGCCCCCAGCTGTTTCTCACTATAGCCTTTTCTCAGCCGCCCTGCATTGTTCCTCACAAATGGCAAATAACTACAGTATCCCTATTTTAAAATCCGGCGACCGCTCCGGTCCACTTAAAGGGCCCCTAAACTACCTCCTATATATATATTTTTTTTCAAACGTTTGAAGTAAACACATACATCATATGCAAAATGCTGCATGATCAATGATTCTCCACGTGGCAGTGCAACAAGCCGCCACTGCTCCACAAATTTCTAGAAACAATCCCCCATGCCTTTCAAACTGGCACGTCACATCAAGAATTTTAGTCTGATGTGCAGAATAAATATCCTGCAGTTGGTCAAGCAAGCACCTATGACTTCCTGTTAGCCAGCAAGAAGCTGTCCACACCACTCGTCCTTTGTCGTGATGCCCGCTTGCATGCAGGTGCTCGCAAATCAGGTAAAACGCTGGCTGGTACAGCAACAGCGATTCACCAACAAGCACACAGATGACAGAGGGTGAAGTCGCGGAAACCGTAACAAGACAGTGTTTGGATCAATATGTCATCGAGGATATATGCCGCGCAAGATTGGGAGAAATGCTCGACAAGAGAGCAAAGCGGCTTCGCGAGAGGTACCAACAGAGCGTAGTGAAAAGAAGAATTAAAGGAGTGATTACTGTGCTTATATAATCAAACGCATTTAACTCCGCTATTACACCACCGTTTCAAAAATTTTAACGGCTTTATGGTTGTTGTGCACTTGCGCGCAACTTCTTCACCACAACTGAATTTTCACCTCAGGGTGGTTAAATATTGCATCTGGTTTCTGGCTGCATGCACCTTACCACATATTGCGTGCCAGCACAGTTCAGGTATTAAAATAATCCTTGGTGTATGGCTGGGAGATTTGTGACCTCGAAATCAAGTGGCAAATGTTTAGACCTGCAATGCTATTTCCACTGATACACACAGTCAAACGTGGGGCTCTGGTGCAGCATGACATAATCTACACTGATTTTATGAAGATGGTGCAGGAAACTTAGGTCGGCACATTCGTGCGCAGAAGCAGCATCACTCGATGAGGAATGGGTGACGTTTACTTTATAAAACCACACGAAGCTAACAGACAAGGCAAACATAGAAATTCAGATGAATTATTACTTGAAATTTCTTATTTTATTTCTAACTCACCACAAGTGAATTTCCCAAATGAACAGAAAGGTATTGTTGGGCTTGCAAAGCATAAAAAAAACGAAAAAGTAACTCAGACTTCTTTTTCTTGACTGCAAAGCTAACCCCGCAAGTACAACTTAATCACCACCATAACTTCCTTTGCTGCGAAGTAACTGATATAAATGTTGATGCCACTTTTATTCACTCATATTGATGTCACGAAGCTTTTAAACGCCACTGCTTATTATATCTAACGTAACTAGTAAGTTATGCAAGCCTTGTCTAGCGTACTAACCTCCCACACAGAGAACTGCCTCTAGTTGCAATGGGCCACGCTCCACATAATGGTCAAGCTGAACCCAGGGCAGACTGCAGAAGTTGGCCTTGTTTTAGATGTATCGTAAAGACGTGGTTATGCAAAATGATGCGGCATGTGCAACATGTATGCACCATTTAGCTCACACTGCCAATCCACTGCTCAAGTTTGACACTCAGGCACATAAAATTAGCATTTGTGACAGACAGGCACTTTACTAAAAGGTACCCGAGACATGGGCAGACGACATAGTCTCCCATCATGTTCGGTAAGCTTACACAGGTTGCACATAAAAAGATTACCTGTACTCCACTATGCACCCTCGAATCGAAACAAAAAAGATCGATCACTCGGATCACACCTACGCGAATAGCCGCAACTGTTCGTCCTACTTACTCGCCGAATACTCGCAGACTACGGCGAGCGGTTGATTAAGGTGCATGTGACAGGTATGAATAAGAAGCCACCCGTACAGAAGAATAGTAACTTATACTCACAAATGTAATCTGGCTCGTCGCTGGCGTTGCTGAGGCAGCTGAAATTTTCCTTTGTCTGCCCAGAACTCGGATGACAAAATCAGTGTTGCCTGGTCTTGGTAAGGGAGCGTCGGCAAAATCAGACAAAATTGCCCGAACTGTGGCCAGGGAAGTATTTATTCACAACAAATCTAAAAATGACTTCAAGCCTCCTTGAAAAAGTGATATTTAGCACTCAGAAAGGGATCAATGGAGTAGTCAACCAGCAAATGTCAAAATCTACTGTCGCTCAGCCTGGCGAGCTGGTATCACGGCCGAGGTCATGGTTGGCGCAAAAGACTGTGAAGCAAATTTTTTCAATGAAATAGCATGCAATTGATAGCTTTTATACAGTACCAGCTGTCTGTATAATCAAACAAAAAAACAAGCGTACTACTTATTACGACTGTGCTAAGCTTGCGTTGCGTGTAACACGGACACCTATCATAGCGGAGGGAATAAGACAGGTCGCGTCCTGCGCATCGCGATTTCCGACTCTCAGACCGGGATTTAGCTAACGTCTTCGCCAAAAGTTTGTGTATTTCGGCGCCAAACACAACCTGAGGGGTACGATCACGATCAAAAGACACCGTTAGAAAGAATCGGCAAGAAAAATCAGGTGATTCTCGCAAAATCTAAGACCAGCATCGGCTGATCCGATTGCAGCACATATTTCATTTCATCATGCCGAAGTTCCGGACGGAGTGCAGCTGCAGTAGTCTTGAACTCGGCATGCGTGAAAAGCCACTGTTGCACGTGCGAGAACGACGCGTAAATACCAAGCGAGAATGATGACCGTAAAGAGGCGAAGAAGCGCACATTTTGCGTCCTAAATAAATTAGGTGGTACTATAAGGTGCTAGGCGTTGCCCCAAGGTTGGGTTCAAACTATACAATTAAATACAACAACACGGATTAACCACACCCAGGGCTCGATGCTTCACCCAGTAATAAACACTGACTATGCCCTTGAAAACGTGACCCAGCATGGTCACAGGTGTGTGTACTTTTAATCTCAAGTATACCTCGCTTTGATTGCGACATACACCAGACCGCGTGAACACAATATGGCAGCTCGTAAAATACAATTACTAAGCGTATACACGTGTATGCTTTATTAGTAAGAAATGTGCAAGGCCATACCAGTCTACCTACGCTTGTCCGCTATGAACTTAGTCCTAACAGCATTACATGTATGCAATCTGGAAAGGTACCTGATTATGTTACCAGCGAGCGTATAAGCGAAACATCGCAAAAATAACGAGGACTATGGAAGAGTGTGCACAACACTAGCGCTATTTTTCAACATTTTTGACAGCTTAACCGCTAAGGAAAGCTCTGCATCGGTGTGAAGCGATCGGTCTGATTATTACTTGTGTTTTAAGCCACAGCAATTGTACCTGCTTCTTTTGGTTGCAGCGATATTATAGCACACTACATTTTTACTATTTCATATATTAAACCGCAGAACCACCAAAAACGTAAGGAATGGTTCTTCAAGAAAATGCTCTAGTCTCAGGGCTCTGATGACAGAGAAAAGACAAAATACTTCTGCATATGGCAACTCATCCATAAAATTGGTGTACTACATAAATTACAATAAAAGCACTATCTTAATTTGGCTGCAATCGAGAAGAATTTTCAAGGCAGCCATACCAAATTAAGCACATATTTACAGATTTTACCAACTTCACTCCTCCCAATGTGTGCTGGGTGTTGGTGTTACTGTGTTCTGCGAATGGTGCTGATGTCTAAATGAGGATGCTGACGGCATAGCACCAACAGTCAACTGATCCTGGCTGTTTCAACCCAGCACCTCACATTCTTATTTGATTTCACAGGTATATGATGCAGCAATTTCCTCTGAAATTGGCCTCGTGTGGTTCAACCGTCAAATCCTTTAAGAAGATGTGTATATTTCAAATAACATACTGATATTGACGCCGTTCATCGTGTCTGATCTTCTACATGTGACATGCGGCATGAAAAACTCCAGGCATACATTTCAGCGTTTTCCCCAGCCTTGAATTCTTTCATGCTTGCCTCAACAACCTACTCATCGCGAGTTCATCAGATGAGCACTGTTCACATCTGGATTCTGTAATCCAACATGTGAACAAGGCACACTTGTCAGCATAAGCAGGTCTGCATTTGATGTCCAAAAGCTTGTATGTCCTATCCTTGTGTTCTCCGCATCCAGTATTCAGCTCTACCCAGGCAGATTTAAAGGTTTTGAGAGCGTTCCATCTCCGAATACTAGATGCTGATAAGCCCTACAAGCTCCTTTGTCTTATTTTGGTGAACTACGCACTATGCTAACATTTTGTACTATGGTGCCTGGCCATTATACATATTCCCTCCACTTCGTGCTATTGATACACAGAAATGCTACGATATTGAGCTCCCTCAGATAAAGAACTCCAATACAAACTTTTGCGGATCAACAGATGCTTGCGGGACAGTATATGCTACTCCCTGAATATCAAATGAGAGCTCCACTATACATCGTCGTACGACATCTCGAATGCAATTTGTGCTAGATCACCGACTCGTCAAAGGAGTACAAATGGTGGCCAATCAGTTTCCTGACATGTCCTAAAAACTTATGCCCACTATCTGAGCAGCATCACAGCATTTTTTGTGGAGACTGAAGCCAATAGACCCTCGAGAATGTCACTGAATTGTATTGTTGGCCCTGTAAACATATCCAGCAATGTCAATATGCGACTGAATCTTGAATTGCCGCAAATTAATCTACTCAGGTGGTTCGTACACCCACGTGATGCTGTACTACAACTTATGCTATTTGCTTGGGGAAGTCTTTCGATTTCCCGTGTACTTGTGTGTATGTGAAACACTCGCTGATCGTGATATATCTAATTGCGCTTACAAGTGGGTATAAATGGCTACTGCTTGTCATTACATTATTACGTGGAAGAAATCACGTGATTTCGTTGTCATAGAATACGTAAGTACATCTCTTATCGGTACATGTTACACTCCCTCAGTTACAATCATTGCATGCATATTCCCTTGAAGTGCAGCAGATGTCAAACATAACCGCAACATTTCATAGAAGCTGCCGACATTGTCATTGATACCCTGTCACGTAGCTCAAGCAACATGTTCACCTTTCCAAGAAAAATATACACCTTAAAAGTGGCGACTGGTTGACATGACAACAAATTATGCCATCTGAAAGAAATATAAGTTTCGACGCTGCTAGACTTTCAGTGGTGCAGGGTCGTTTGCCAGTAACAGGAGACACATTAGCTTCAACACATGCTGTGACCCAAGAACTGACCATTTATGCCCACTTGCAAGCACAACTAGGCATATTACTAGACGTTCTTTCATTCCCAAATACGTGGGAAATCCAAAGGCTTCCCCTGGCAGATAACGTAAGGTGTATGGCATCACGGGGGTTTACGTACCAACAGTGTCAAATGCTTCGCAGCACTTCAAGATTCAATCACATTGTGACTTTGCTGGATATGCTTGCAGGCCCAACCACTTGATACAGCGACGTTTGTGATAATTTTATTGTGCCATTGACTATACTGCTGCCTTGCAAAAGAGAAACTTGTAGGCTTGTGTTGATTGTAAGGTTCAGCGTAGGGTGGAATATATTATTACTCCAGATATTTCTCGGTCACGCACTGTTGCTTCTGCTTTGATAGCTGCTGGCAACATCACTCATGTCGTCCTTGGTCCTAACATATAGAGGAAGCCAATATGAACCGACAGTATTCCACCAAGCCCTACCTCCCAATGAGCAATGGAAGTAATGAAACGTATATGCATGACATTCAAGGCGGACATTGGTTGCAACACTGTAAAAACTTGCTCTAGGCGTGACTGTAGGTCTACCCAGTTACCATGTTCTTTTACTCTGACCGACACGAAGCCCGCCTTCTTGCCAGTGACTACACATGTCGTCTATGTTACATCATAAAGAAGCTTCTAGCTATAGCTGTGTGACACCGCATTGGAAGGCACATATGATAGCAGTGAACTAGACTCTTGTACACGTATGCATAATTAAATGACATAGGCTAACCACCTTTTATTGGTGTCATGCTGCGAAATTTAAAAAAAACATTTCTATCAAGTAACTTTTACTGAATTTTTATGAAAAAAGACAGATAATTCACTTCCTATGCAGAAGTCAACATCACTGCACAAATGGCCTGAAACAGCAAAAATATCCTACTTACAAAACACCAGTAAACATTCCCCACAATGCCATGATTAAAATTGCAGGTTACCTAGTTGTCAAGTCAATCTAGCTAATAAAGCCTTTACCAGCATCATTTCTTCAGGCAAAGTGAAAATGATTTTTTCGTGTTTTGTGCATTTGTTATATCTGAAATAGTAATATATGTGCGAAAAAATGCCCCATTGAATTTGTGACACCTGAGTTATGATGGCCACAAAAATTATTGAATATGCCCCGCCGCGGTGGTCTAGTGGCTAAGGTACTCGGCTGCTGACCCGCAGGTCGCGGGTTCAAATCCCGGCTGCGGCGGCTGCATTTCCGATGGAGGCGGAAATGTTGTAGGCCCGTGTGCTCAGATTTGGGTGCACGTTAAAGAACCCCAGGTGGTCTAAATTTCCCGAGCCCTCCACTACGGCGTCTCTCATAATCATATGGTGGTTTTGGGACGTTAAACCCCACAAATCAAAATTATTGAATATCTGCTGGAATGTTATCATAAAATTCAGTAAATTGATGTTTTGCATGGGTTTCAAATGTCCTAATTCTCGAGTGCCACAAATAAAATGTGAGAATGTAATTTCAATTTTTTATTGCCTGGTTCTTACGCTCACGTGCTATGTAAAATAAAGTGTAACTCCAGGTTTGCTGTGAGCTTGACTCCAGACCACACTCAAAAGAGTTGAGGCACTATTTAAATACCTGAATTTTCAATTAGTTGGAATGAAAGACGGTGTAGTCTTGCATCTTCAGCTTTGTTTCATTTGTAGATCAACAAGTTCGTGGTCGTAAGTCATGCTTAATTGTCTTTCTTAACTCATTCACATCCTAGATTTGTGGGGTTTAACGTCCCAAAACCACCATATGATTATGAGAGACGCCGTAGTGGAGGGCTCCGGAAATTTCGACCACCTGGGGTTCTTTAACGTGCACCCAATTCTGAGTACACGGGCCTACAACATTTCCGCCTCCATCGGAAATGCAGCCGCCGCAGCCGGGATTTGAACCCGCGACTTGTGGGTCAGCAGCCGAGTACCTTAGCCACTAGACCACCGCGGCGGGGCAACTAATTCACATCCTAAAAGCAATGAAGCTTGTAAAGCCTCATTAGCAAAAACTAAAGAAAAAGACCGTTCATGTGACCTTGAACAGCAAAAAGCAATATTCACGTAATTAATGTGATGAATGCTGTATACCCTGTCGTACATCAAACGGTCCTCCAAACATTTTGAGAGGTATGCTTGCTCATAACTCTGACATGGTTTAGTTAATACAACTACAGGAGCCAGAAACCTTGAATAGGACTGACAGATGGAGTTGGTATGGATTAATGGTATTAGAACATTACAACAAAGAAGATTAAAAAGAAATGAGCCACAGGAACAAAAGTGCCCATTCGCGCCTGAAGTTTATTCAAAATACAGAACATATATATACTACATCTACATGACAATACGCAAAATTGACAAGCAGTGCCAAAAAAAATTAAAAAACAAGTTTTACCCAAGAGTGAAGGATTTGTTTACCCTGCGGTATAATTGAAAGAAGGCTGATGCATGATTGTTTTTCATTTTGACTGTACCTTCTTAATTAGTTCTCTTTTTTTTCAAAACATCATCACAGGACAACTCAGGAAGCCTGCGCTCGTGCACGTTACTCAATAGTCTTTTTTCCTTCTTTGTCGTGCCAATGTAAAACCAGGAAGCTTACGGGATCTCAAGATTAGTTATAGTAGTTCTTTCCCTACTTGTTTATGTGAAAGTCCACTAGTATGAGCTCTTTTCGACTCCACTGTTGCCATAGTTTTTGTGTATCTTCTGCCTGAGTAGTTCTCTTTTTAGACAACTCTAGCACACTGAAACAATGCTACTATTCAGACTCCTGGCAACTTTAGTGCAATGAACTGAATTCGCCGCTGACAGTAAATCAATGCAGCAAATTTTCCTGCACTTTACTGAATCAAACACACATTCAAGGCAAATCAAGTAAGAGGACAGCTAGTGATGACATTTTTTATATTGAAAAAGTTGTTCGGAGCAAGGCAAAGTACTATATTTTAAGAAAGGCCATATAAATAGAGGAATATGTGAGCCGTATCTATATACTTTTAATATAATAATAATAATGAACATGAGAGCCGATTCTGACTGGGGATATACAAGAAAGCACGTTGATTGTCATTCTCTGATCAGTTTCCAAGCCTCACTTTAGCTTAAGCAAGCCTCGCTTTATCCGCTCATTGCATGTAGAAAACTTAAAAACACAGTACGAATATTTCTCAATAATATACACAGTGTCACTAGAGCAACCATTTGGTTTTTATCTCTAACACAGTTCAAGTTTGCAATTTTTAAAAGACGTCTCAAAGTTTGCATGCCTCTTTTACTGATATTTATGTTTTTCGTGCCTTTCATTAGGCCCAACTACTACACTAACATGTCAACGTGAATATAACAATTGGCTCAAACGTGAACGGTGGTCAAAGATGACCATGCAGGTCATTGCTCATTTACCCCAAGAACACCATCTGCATGCAGCCTTACCAGTGCCCTCTGTCTCCTTTCATTTGAACACACTCCCAGCAACGATGAAGGTGGTGAGCGTATTAGAGAGAAATTTGGTGAGACGGTTTCTATAAACCTGGAAGCAACAGTATTTTAATCACGTAAAGATGAGTTGTGTGTGTATATGTATATGCCCCTGTTTCATATAATGGTGATGGGCAGCACGTCATCGGAACATTCTTATTTTGTTTGTGAGGTTGACATTTCGGTTGAGAACGTTGCGTGTTCCCAGTCTTCAAGATTCCTTGCGGCGTCCACTCTAGCATAAGTTCATGGTTGGTGGTTGGCGTGTTCATTGTGTCGCATTGTAGTCTGCCTTTATGTCTCGTCCACTTGCGGTCAGAACTTTTGCGGGTATGTTCAACAGTTGTACTGAAGCTATTGTTAGGAACCCAGGTTCAAGTATCTTTCATCAGTGCATAAGATATGAATTTCAGTAATGGCTTTCTTCTCCATCATTGTGTATTCCTTTTGATGTTCTTGTGCAAGAAAGGCATTGAAGGTAGGTTTTCACGACTTTTAAGTGCTGTGCATGAACTGCTGACATAACTGAAAGGTTTTTAGTTTTGTTGAGGTGTTATCTCAGTCAGGGCCACACAGCCTCTTATTGTTTTATAAAGTTTCGCTTCGTAGGATTGCTCTTTGCAAGTTTCTTCAGCACTATGTACTATTATGAAAGCAGGTACTAGCAGATGCTGATTGTGGTGCTTTAATTTGGCGTTCCACATACTTCTCGCTAGATTTATTTACACACAAAGCAAGAAGTCGAAGTATGGTGGTTACATTTGCTTTGAGTTTTCTGTAGCTCTTCTTGCATTTTAGCCAGAGTCGGTTCCAGGATCGGTTCATACTGGGGGTGCAGCCACGATAAGCGAGGTTCTTCAGGAGCAGCAGAGAGGTGAGGAACTAGGCCATTGTGTAACGACTGTGTTTCCTCTTGCGAACATAGTCGTAACACATAGTCATAACACAGCACAGGTGTCAGGCAAAAACTGGGAGATGGGGGGAGGGTGGGCGCCAGTCTAGCTTTCCTGTGCCTACCCTGGCACCAGACCCGATTCCAGCCTGTGTTATTTGACTGCTGATGACCTCGTGTGACATCTCTTCCGCGTGCACTCATTGTTTGTCAGTTACTTACTCGCCTTATCAGTTGAAAGCTGTTCATGTGATGAAGACGAACCTTCGTCGTTTCTTGTTTTGTCATTTACGGGTGGCGTATCCTCGGTATCTTTTCTCAGTGTACCCTTATTTTACTTGGCCGGAAGATCAGCAACGTTACAACTTTGAATTCGTAGCATTTTTTATGGACTGTAAAAGTAATCGCCGCTCTTTTCTCCGGCATTCTGTTTTGGATGGTTGGCACGTCAGAACTTCTCTCAGCCGGTGAAAGTTTTGTAAATGGGACTTTTTCGCTGCACCCTCCTGGTACTGGATGCAGTGCTTACTCAGCCAGCCTTATTGGCACAGCAGAAAACATGAAAAGTGTGGAATAAGCATTGCAGGTGGGCAATTTCTTGGTTGCGGCTTTGTGTATCTTTGCAGTGGGGGTGTCCTGAGTATGTATTACTAGCTCTACCGGCAAAGCCTCTTCTTTTAGTCAGTTGCAAATCACGTGCGAAGAGTACTAATAACAATTCCGAAAGTTATAGCCCCTTCAGGTGTGAATTATGACCCACTGCCGACAAATGTGGCAAATTTAGATAGCACAATTATAAGGCACTCGATATTACATTCCAAGGAAGAAAATGATGTGTTCTTTTGTGTGAGCTTCAGCAAGCCATTACAATTTCTATAAAATTAGATACGTCATTATTCTTCTGTAAATTATATTTAGTTTTGATATAGAAGAATGAAATCATAAGCTCCTTATGTGTGTGAAAATTAGTTTTTCTTTGCCTTAATTTCGGGAGAAGAAAATAAACACTTGGCGTTGGTTTTAGAACACGATTTGAACAACCACTTAAAGATAACAGTTCCTTCACTAGAGTGATCATCTACCGTTGTGAGCAGCAGACTGAGGTCTAGTCAGGACATACCGACGAGGGAGAAGGTTCACTTCATCTAACGAACTATGTATTTTACTCTATTCTGCCCTCAAGTTGACACAGCTAGCATAAACAAAATGCATACACAAATGTCGCCCCTGATGCTAAAGGGTTATATTTGTTTGTCTTAGAATAAAATTTCTATTGAAAACGTAAGGTCGCGTAAACATTGACAAATGCTTGAACATGGGCCATGGACTTATAACCTGTGATATAGGTGGAACTTTGTGTGGTGGAGGGTTAGGGGGATGACGTCCTTGGTCTTCACTGAAGGCAAGTGGACTGTGTGTTATTTGGTTCTCGGTAGAGCATTGCTGAAAATTTCAGGGGTGGGCTATTTGCCCAGTCTCCCATTCCTTGGCTACACCACTGCATTGACTATAAAGCACCCATGTTGCACTTTTGTGCCTTCAGTGGCTCATCAATTAAACTGCCTCTCTAGTCGGCACGACTATTTCAGCCATGGATAATAGAGATAGGCTAAATATCTTGATCTGCAAGTCAAACTAATAATGAAAAGGGTCATTTCAGCTTGAAAAGCCTTGAGGAAACATGTTCATATAACACATGAATATGAAAGCCAATGAGAACTTCAAGTGTGTACAGCAGTAAAAGTCCTGAAGATATAAAGTAAGGGAAGAGTGATATGTACCAGCTACTTTGGCAAACTGAGCCATTCCTTGCTTTTAGTTCTGTTTGACACTCCTACTGTATATAGGACGTTCTGAAGACACATACGCCACAAAATTGCACACACAGTATGTGATGATGAAGGCAAATGAACTAGTTATTCACTGATCACAACATTTCTGTTTGCTCTTCTGCACTCACTCTGGAGCAAGGAAACTATAAAAATAGGATTGAGCTAGATTGAGAAACACTGTGAGAAATAAATGGCAAGATCTCACATGCCAAATATACAAAGAAATGCACAGCTGTTGACAACACAGGCAACAACCTTCAGTACTACAAACAGTCACTCACTCGTAGCTTAAGATTTATTCATAGATATTGCCTTTCAGTTGTGAGGACAAGTCCTGACACCAGCTATCAAATGACCCTCGTCATGTTCTGGAGATTACAGCAATTTTTGACACATTTTCTGGCTTATAACGTGTATGTCCAATGATATCTCGAAAGACAGCCAGCTGGCATTGGCTGCCCCACTAAACGGAAAATTAATAAAGGACAGCGAGTGTGAAATAAAACTCTCTACTTTACAGGAACCAGCTTGCCAGATCTGTACAGAGCACTTTCTTCTTTCCACAGACTTGAGAAAAAGCATGAGGGAGAGGGGCGGAGGGGTGTCTGTGGTTCTGTATTTGATAAAACAACACGACGCCGTAAACGTGCGTGTTTATTGTATATAAATGATTTAGCCTACGCGGTATGTGTTCTATGCATCAGCACATATGAACTCACGGAAACGTTTTTTAGCGCGTCGTACTGCGGGTTCAATTAGGTCTACGTACTGCGTCAGCTAGCTGATGTTTTGGCTACAGTAGGGCAATATATATATATATATATATATATATATATATATATATATATATATATTCAACAAAAAACGTTTCACAACAAAATTGTAACTCACGATGACCCAAGGAGAAAAGGTGCCCGACGCCCACGCACTCCATCACACTTTAGCAACCGCTCGCTGCAATGTTGCAGGTAATTTGTGTGGTGATTGCGATACAGGATGTGAGCGTCGGTGCGTGTGTCAGATTAGGGCATATGCGTGTGTTGCACGATTCATTCACAGTAGCGCAACTGATAACTCCAGTTCCCACACGTCAAGAACTTGTGTGCCGCTAACTGGTACAGCGCTGTGAACGCGAAAAAGTCAAATCGGTCATGGCGATAGCATAACAGGACACACGATACGATACGCTTTGCGTCGGATATCCACAAAATCGAAAGCGCTTCACGTGGCGTCGCCGGCGTGATGCGACAAAACGAACGCCGGCGTATGCGCGCGCCGGTTCACGTCGAAGTGGGTCACGTACGGCAGTGGCATCCACGGTTGCCTCATTGCACAGATCTGCACAATCTTCATCTGGGAAACCATCGCATTAGACATCTGACAGGCGACAAACTCGATAAATGTTTATCATTAAAATAGTCTACCTTGCGCAACTTTAATTAACAATCAAGCATATCAATTAGGCGCGCATGATTTAATGACAAACTTATATTATTCATGCGCCCGGCATATTACTCTCTCAAACTTGAAAAATTGACACGTGAGTGAGATGAGAACAGCGCCAAAAGCAGGAGACGCAAAAATTAGCTCATACCGGCCCAATGTTATGCAAACGAAGTTGACTTCAGCCGACACCGGCAATAACGTTCGAACGACGGGCCAACAATGCCAGCGTAATTGCATGGCTCCACCCATATTGGCTGCTGGTTGTACAACTTGGTCCAATGTGTTCGTTCTAATACGCTGGCACGGCCAACATGGCGGGAAGTTTTGCATACTTTTCTAACATCACCGTTCTATTGGGCTGGCACAGCAATTATTGGCGGTACGTTGTCAATGCTGGTCCAACATCACCGTTCTATTTGGCTGGCTTAGCCATTATTGGCGGTACGTTGTCAAAACTGGGCCATTCTTGAGCTATGAATTGTCAAGCTATTCCCAACATTGGGCCAACATTCTGTGCTGCCTGGGTCCTGATGCTCTTCAGAAGTGTAATGGCCATAACCCGGCGTCTGCCTACAGTGTGCGGGGGATGAACGTTTTGCGGGAAGGAAGAGAACTGAATGGCAGCACATCCGGCAGTTGAACAAGGCGATCCTCTACGAGCGTTGTGCTGAGACCTAGAGCGGACAGAATCTGCCTACCGGCGGATGTAGACAACAGGCGCACTAGTTATGCATTTTCTTGGGCTTGAGTAACCTCAATCAAGGCGTTATGGACCCGTAGCTGCATAAGCCGTTCAGTACTTGTTCGTACGGGGATGCCCAGCAACCTCTTTATTCTTTTTTCTGATCAGATTTTCTGGGGTCATCTTTTCAAATCCATACGAAGAGAGCACGGCAGCTACGTACGTATTATGACTCTTGAGGAATGCGTGTAAGAGTCGCAGTAGATATCACTCCCTGAGTCCCCCTTCCTTCTGGTCGAAACGAAATAACCTGATCATGGTCTTGGTTGAAATCTTAGCAATTATTAGACCATTGCACCCATACGACTCTATAATCATGCCCAGCACTGTAATCGTGTCCACTTTGAGAATAAAGTTGCCACGTCCAGTGTGAAGCAAAATGTCAACCACTGATAAAGGTTTCCAGTGCTTTCGCTTGGCCCCTTTGCTATTGGGCCTGAACAAAAGCAGCTCCGTTTTAATCTAGAAGCACCTCAGCCCTGTGCCAGCAAGAAAGAGCTCCGTCTGATGAATGCCTTCCTGGAGTGCAGACTCGAATTCCTCTTTGCTACATCCGAGACACCAGATGGTAATATCATCGCAGAAAGTGTGTGGCTGATGCTTTTCACGTTAGATAGCAGTGTGGACAGCCTGCGCACATTGATGTTAAAGAGAAACGCGGATATCACCACTCCTTGCGGCGTTTCTCTAGGTCTCAGTGCTATGGGAGAGGTTTTGAGGTGCCCAATAATGAGTATG